>OZ010591.1:80085571-80093071 GCA_963932145.1 Acanthosepion lycidas | reverse complement strand
TTATCTATTTAGGTCAAATTATATTGCTTGTTTTTATTTTTGTTTCTTATTTTATTTATTTATTTATTTATTTATTAACGTAGTAAAAATTTGTTTATATCACTTATTTAACAGTTTTGTTTTGGTTTGGGAATTGAATTAAAGCTATTTGTTCAGTTTTGAGGTTGATTGTTGTAGTTCATTCTAAGTATTATTTTGGCGGGAACAGTTTTTAATTTGGGATTGGTTTGTTTATTTATTTACTTGGATGAATTTATGTTAATTTATTTTACTTGTATATTTTCTCTTTTCGGTTTTCGATTTTTAAGTAACATAGTATTTTTTTATGTTTTATTTCTATTTTTTTTTTTTTTTTTGTTATTTTTGCTTATTAGTATATTTATTTGTTTTTATTTTATTTTTTCCGTTTTTAATTTTTTAGGTTTCGTAGTAAAAATTTATTTTCATGTCTGCATTTTGAGTTGAGTTCGGATCTTTTGTTTAATAATTTATTTTGGTCGGGAAAAGTAATGATAGCTATTTTTTCCTCCGAGCAAAGTTTGCAAGTCTTTGATTGGTTATTGTAGGCTGATGATTTTTTCCTTATCTTCCAAGATATTTTTGGTGTGATGTTCGTTTTGTTTTTAATTTCCCAGATATACTTAGAAAGCATTGTACTGTTTGCATATTTACTATTTGTGAAAGATGTTTTGTGTGTATAATTTCTTTGTTTCCAGGGTCCTTCAGTTACTCCTATGTATACTTTTTCTTCATTATCTGGTGATTTTATCGTGGCTTGGTATATTACGTTGTTTTGTAAACAATTTCCGTTTAAGGGACATTCGTTCTTTATTCTGCAGTTGCACGTGGGTTTAATTTGTTCGTGTGGTTTGTTGATAATTTTCCTATTGTGCTTTTTTATTATTTGTGCCATGCTCTCGGTGCAGCTGTAGCTGATTTTTACAGTGTTTTTTGTTGAATATCTTGTGTAAGTTGCTTGATTCTGGGAAGTGTTTGTGTAAGAGTTTGAAGAATATTTTCCCTACATTAGTTTTTACGTTCTTGCTGTACGGTGGGTTGAACCATATGATATTTCTTCTTCTGTTGGCCTTTTTTGTATTCTGTGGTGAGTATGTGAGTGTTTCTGGGAATCCGCTATCTTTTAGGGCTATTTCATAGTCTTTCTTAGCTTTGTTAAATAGGGATTCATTGGAGGAATTGTCAGAGAGCCTGCAGTTAATCGATTTTGGTATCTGTTTGATTATAGAAGGTGGGTGGTTTGAAGATGTGTGTATGTAGAGTGGTTTGTCATTAGGTTTTCTATATGGTTTATGTGTGCCTTCTCTTAGGTTGAAGGTAACATCTAGAAAATCTACTTCGTTTAGGTTAGTTTTTATATCTATGTCGAATCCGTTATTTTTAAAAATCTTTATTATTGCTTTTCTAGTTTTGTCTGTGTTTTGTTTGTTACAGTTTCTTAAGATTATGAGACCATCGTCCCTGTAGAGTCCTGTGTCATTTCTATCTATTATTTTGCTCAGTTCGTTTAGTAAGTAAATGCCTATGATTTCGCATGCTTCTGCACCGTCAAAGCTTCCCATTGTAGTGTCAAATATCCCATCTCTCATTATCCATGCTTCTTCATTGTGGAATAATAGTGATTTACGGGAGTGCTTAATGATGTTGATTTCGCTTGGTTGTATTATTACTTGTTCCTGAGCTAAGTTGATGGCCTTATCTAGCATACGTTCTGTTATGGATGGGTAAAATTCTTTTATGTCTAATTGTAAGAATTGGCAGTTTTGTTTGTTATTTATGCTGTGGAACCAGTCAATAGTTGTTTTCGTATTTTTCCACTGGTTTACTCCTAATTTCTTCCTAAGTTCAGAATTAATTCTTTCTAGTATTGTTTTACTTATTTTACCTAGTTCACTTTTGGCTGGGTTTATGAGTCGACATGCAGGATTGGTTTTGAAATTTTCTTTATGGTCTTTTAGTGTAATAAAGGCTCCTGCCTTGCTAATACAACTTATTCGGTCATCCAGGTCTAATTTTTGGGCGATTGTTTTAGCTTCCTTATTGATATCGTGTTCTGTTGTTTGGGGTGCCTTTTTGTATGTTTTGGTTATGTTGTTCTTCAGTAATTTATTGTGTGTAGGAGGACTTAGTTTGTATAAATTTCTCGTTTTGTCAGCAGCGATAAATACACTTGCTGAATTGTTTATTTTAGTTATATCTGCTTTTAGTTTTTTTGGAATGCATCTTGTTTTTTGTGGAATTTTATGTTTCTAACTAGGTCAGTTAAGTCTTTCTCGAAATTGTCTAATTCTTTTTGTTGTGGGGGGCATTTTTTTGTTTTGAAGCCGTATTTTTCCTTAAGTGTGTTGTTATTGTAAAGGTCCCGGTTTAAAAAGTGGACTTTCCATCTCATTCTTTTTAGGAAACTTTCTATTTTTTCAATTAATTTTAGTTTATATATAGGGGGGGATGGGATGGGTATGTTTTTTAGGGAGTAGTCGAGGTTAAATTTTTCCATGTCCATACTGGGTTATAAATGTAGCGAAAGTGCTCTACTGTTTACCAGGAGCTGAATATAAATAAATATAGTCTTAAGGTGTGCTATATTTATGGGATAAAGTGCTCAATATCAGAGATAGAGCGTGTGTAAATATAAAAGTGAACATAGAAGTCAACACTTAGAGGCGACAGTCTGTTTCATGCTATATGCAATCGTCAGGCCACGTGTGCTGTTATTTTTCTCGGCTATTTATATATATACGAAAAGAGAAAATATACAAGTAAAATAAATTAACCTAAATTCATCCAAGTAAATAAATAAACAAACCAATCCCAAATTAAAAACTGTTCCCGCCAAAATAATACTTAGAATGAACTACAACAATCAACCCCAAAACTGAACAAATAGCTTTAATTAAATTCCCAAACCAAAACAAAACTGTTAAATAAGTGATATAAACAGATTTTTACTACGTTAATAAATAAATAAAATAAGAAACAAAAATAAAAACAAGCAATATAATTTGACCTAAATAGATAAACAAACGACTTCCGGTGAAATAACCGCCATAATAGAATACCCACAATGCACCACTAACCCGTATATATATAAATAGCCGAGAAAAATAACAGCACACGTGGCCTGACGATTGCATATAGCATGAAACAGACTGTCGCCTCTAAGTGTTGACTTCTATGTTCACTTTTATATTTATATATATATATATATATATATATATATATATATATATATATATATATATATATATATATATAGTTGTCATTTATGCCATATTTATGGATTAAAGTGCTAAACGTCAAGAAGAGAGCATGCTGTATGTGTGTGTTTGTGTGCGTCTGTGTGTGCCTGTGTGTATAGACTGGATATTGAATTTATCAGCCCATCGACAGTGTGTTTGATGTTTGAACAAAATCGTCATGAAAATTGCGGTTAAACAGCAATCATACTATATAAATTGAAGATATGTTTATACTCTGGGTCCTATATATATATATATATATATATATATATATATATATATATATATATATATATATATATAAATATAAAAGTCAACATAGAAGTCAACACTTAGAGGCGACAGTCTGTTTCATGCTATATGCAATCGTCAGGCCACATATGCTGTTATTTTTCTCGGCTACTTATATATATATACGTATATATATATAAATAGCTGAGAAAAATAACAGCATATGTGGCCTGACGATTGCATATAGCATGAAATAGACTGTCGCCTCTAAGTGTTGACTTCTATGTTCACTTTTATATTTACACACGCTCTATCTCTGATATTGAGCACTTTATTCCATAAATATAGCACACCTTAAGACTATATTTCTTTATATATATATATATATATATATATATATATATATATATTATAATAATAATAATAATGTATATCAAACATTTACGTTACCATGGCTTAAAATTTTGAGTTTTTTTCAGGCTTTTGAAGGTACTTAATTTTGTAATGTTTCATACAAACCCAAAATATACATTTTAGTTGTTGCATCCTAAAATGATACAGACCCCTCGTTTAATACATTTTTAGTCTGGATACTTCATTATTGCAAATTTTTCGTCTTGGAACAGATTTCGCTACCATCATTGTAAATCCTGGAACTTCTTAATATGCTCCAGATTACGGCTTTTATTACTTTTTTCCTCTAATACTCATACTTTCTTCTCCAATTTGGTGCAATTTCTATACCTTTCTAGTCTGAGCGATAATTGTGGTTGTGCAATCGCTTTTAAAATCTGCCATCAGTGCACCCCTCATATAGTTTACTCTGGCCATTCAAATCGTTTCCTTTTGTTCCAGCTAGTGCTAGCTTGCTTTTCTATCTCATTTCCTCATTTCAAAAAGAAAATCATGATAAAATAGTTCGGCATCACTCTGCTACATGTTTTCATTCCGAATTTCTACTCGATGTGTGCGCACGTGTCTCGGAACATGGTCGTCGTCGGTACGTATTTGCTTAATTTGCTCAATATAATATCATAGAGATCTGAAACAAAGAACTTCGTGTAGCAAGAAAGAATAAAAGATGAAAGACAGAAGCACCTGAGAATGAAAATGAAAAATATTTACAGAAAATTAAGGAAATTTTCATGTACGCTAAAAGTTCTGTTTACGTTTTAGTGAATATTCATCTCTCTCTTCGAAGATATTTTATAAATATAATGAGTATACGCATCATATATATATATATATATATATATATATATATATATATATATATATATATATATGTATTAGCTTGGTGCATAAATAATGACGGTTTTTGACGTAATTTTTAACCTCAAAAACCGTCATTATTTTTGCACCAACCTAATATATATATATATGTATTTCTCTCTAATTCCCTCTATGTGTAACTCCATACACATGTACACACACACAAACACACACACACACATACACACACACACACACACATATATATATATATATATATATATATATATATATATATATATATATATATATATATGCTAATGCATATATATGCATATATATTTGTACATATACGGGCCTCTCTATAAATATCTATACATTCATCTCTATCTCTCTCTATGTATATACATATGTATATATAATATATATAATCATATATACATATATGCATATATATTTATATAAATATATATAAATACACACACACATATATATATATATATATTTGAATATATATATATATAATTATACATATATATATATATATATATATATATATATATATATATATATATATATATATATATACGCTCTTCAGTGAGCAAAATATGTATTTAAGCTATATCAGTTTCGAAACCCTTATTTTAAAGATTAAAGAAGAAGCTTAAGTACCTACAAAAATGGCATGGTATTACATGAAAGTTTACTAATAACTTAAGCATAATGTTAGGCAAAAAATATGTTGAGGGTTCCATTAGTGAATATTAATTAAACTTCAAAATCTCCCTCAACGATGGTGACGTAGTGCAGCAGGAATTATGCATGTTGCTCTCCGTAATGAAATATAGACAGACGAGTAGTTGCGTTCCTTATTTATTCTATATGCCTTTAACAAATCATAAATTTTTCAACATACCGCAATCAATAAACATTTATTTTACTTTTTCGCAGATATTTAAACAAAAAAAATGATCTCTACAAAACGTAGTTTTTTCAAAACAAGAAATGTCATAGAGTGCATTATTTCAGGCTTCCCTCAGTAATTACCAGATAACTGCACATCATTACAAAGTAATACACACTCCCATAGGAGCACACACACACGCACACACACACACACACACATATATATATATATATATATATATATATATATATATATATATATATATATATACAGATATATAGATATATATATGTATATGTATGTAAAATGTATGTAATATATATATATATATATGTATGTAAAATGTAAGTAAAATGTTTATATAATATGTAAAATGTTTATACACACACACACATATATATATATATATATATATATATATATATATTTATTTATTTATTTAGTTGGATTGAAGTGTGTTTGTGACTCTCGATTTAAACATAAAATTCAAACTATATCTATCTATCTATCTATCTATCTATCTATATATATATATATATATATATATATATATATATATATATATATATATATGCGTGTGTGTGTTTGTGTGTGTATGCAGATATGTAGAAAAAGTGGAAAGAACCAGTTAGGTAAATAAACCGGAGTTCTTTATTATTTTTTTTTATTTTTAAGAATCAGTGCTCCATACAGAAGTAGGTCTTAAATTATAATTATTTTATAAAAAATACCAAAATATATATTTAATATTTTTAAATAAAAAATACGAAATATAGTTCTTATGTTTCGAAAACAGGAGTCGAAAAGCTCGATATATTTATTAAAATTAAATTGAATTAAAGTACCAAGCATTGTTTCAGCCTCAAGGGAAAATTTAAGAATAACCAATCTTGAAATATACGTATCTTCTTAAGCATGTTCATTCGAAAAATTAATTACTATACAAACGGCTGGAGCGACCATATTCATACGTGGATAAGAGTTAATTTTAGTTTTGAGTTAACTTCAGAAAGAGGTCAAGCCGAGGCAGGGCCGGGGTGTCCCTTTCAAAGTGAATGTTGGCATTTATGCACGTACATCGTCTGATCAGTCACGGCGACGGACAGCTGTTTGCGCCATCATATTTCTTTCTGTTTTGCATATATATATATATATATATATATATATATATATATATATATATATGTAAATATATGTAAAGTTTAACGGACAAGGCAGATTTCTCAATACACGATGAAAGAATAAAAATAAGATGTAGTTTTTTAACTCATAAGTTAAATCAATTTATTTCACTAGCTTGGCTTGAACCTTACGTTATTCTCAGGTGATTTTATCCAATCCAAAATCGCCTGATAGGTAGCTTCATGAGATCGCTAAAAACAGTGCATAGCATGATGAAAAAGACGCCAAAGTTGATGAAAACAAAATTTTAGCGTCTAAATATTTACGTTATTGTTATTTTTACTTATTTTTTTAAAATTTGTCCTTCTTGTTTAGAACATTGTAAATTTTGATTAAAAAAACCTTTTTTCTCTTTTTATGAACTGGGCTGATAAAATAACATATAACATTTTTAGCGCGTTTTTTTCCTGTTTCACAGACATTCATTTCGAAAAGCTTGCAAAAATAAAAACATTTGTCGAATTTTAGCGAAACTTTCAGAAACTATTCACAACTGATGGAACTTATTATAAATATCTTGTCATGGCAGAATTTTTTTCTTTTATATGTATTACCCCCTCTAAATAATTGTGCGAAAACTCAAGGCTTTGAGGAAACCAAATCATGTTTTGTTTTGTTTTTTATTTGGGCCCCTCTACCTGAAAATGGTCTCTGAAATGTAACATACAAAACTCAATAAAACAAAAATATTTTTTAATTTCAAAAGCTTTT
>OZ010591.1:80038071-80080571 GCA_963932145.1 Acanthosepion lycidas | reverse complement strand
GTGGAGCGCTACCTATCCCTGATATGATAGGTCTCATTGGTATGTTCGGTTTATGCGTTTTTGGTAATCCATATAATATGGGTGTTTTTGGATGGTATTCAATGAGCTTTAAGCAGGAGAAGTCTTCATTTTTTAGTAGTTTTTTAATGTTGCTTGTAAACTTTTGTGTTTCTTTTATAGCTATGCTTTCATTTACTTTTTCATAGATATTATTATCATTAATGAGCTCCCTTATCTTCTGTTGGTAAATGTGTTTATCCATAATTACAATTCCCCCGCCCTTATCAGAAGTAGATATATGTATGTTTCTGTTGTTAGCTAATTCTTTTAAAGCGTTGATATATCTTCGAGGAAGTGCGGTGTCATTCGTATTTTTGTGTGTAGCTGTGATTAGGCCCTGAATATAGCCTTTGGTAAAATCGGAGTCATTGTGGTGATAATTTTTAATTATGTAATCCGTAGTATCATATTTCGGTAATCCAGTGGCAAATTTCTGACCAAAGCTGAGTGCTTCTAGTTGTGTATCCGACAGTTAGAATTTGGATAAATTTGTTATTAGGTCTTTTCTGCCGATCTTGGACCATTTGCTATTATTAATGAGTTTGTTGACTTTGTTCTGTAAAACACGGACTTTCTTATTATTATTATATTTGACTGATGTTTTTATTTCATTCCGTTCGTGTTTTTGTAGGTGACTTCCTGTCATATAAGCCTTATGGTAAAGAATAGCTTCTTCTTCTAATTTCTGTATTGAATTTTTCAAAAATTCATGGGTATAAGGAGGGAATATATGCTGCGACAATTTGATGAGCTTGTGTGAGCACTGAGGAATAACTTTTTCCTCAACACAATTTCTACGAAAGTATTTCTTGTTTTTATATGAATTGGCGGATATTAATTGTTTCCTGTATAGTCTGACTATATAACAAATAACAAATTCCAACTATTAAATATGTGATATAAACAAATTTTTACTACGTTAATAAAAACACCGATTAAATAAATAAATGAAATAAGAAACAAAAAATAAAAATAAAAAACAAGCAATATAATTTAACCCAAATAAATAAACAAACGACTTCCTGTAAAATAACCGCCATAATAGACTACCCACAATGCCCCTACTGACCCGTATATATATTAATAGCCGAGAAAAATAACAGCACACGTGGCCTAACGATTGCAAATAGCATGAAACAGAATGTCGCCTCTAAGTGTTCACTTCTATGTTCACTTATATATATATATATATATATATATATATATATATATATATATATATATGGATAGATATATAGATAGCATCAAGTAATATGTCAAATATGTTGTATTAAATTGGCATTTCGTCTTTCATTGTTATATTTTTTAATTTATTAAATTGGTTCATATAGACAAATGTTCTCGATTAATAATAGTATGTTTATGTCCTTTTGACATTCTATATCATTATGAGTAAACTTAACATATGTCCTTTTAGCTGCACATTGGAATTTATAGGGACACTACATTTCAAATATTACTATATATGTACATTTCTGTCTTAGTATATCTTTATATTTCTGAGATGAGGTATTATGTACATTATTTACAATATTCGGTCTATTGTGCCTGATCTTTATCGTCATATTTATTACAACGTTTCGGCCGTTGTACCCTACGGCCTTCTTCAGGTGGATTGAATGTGGAACTGAACCCTTTATTTCGCTCCCTGGTGTAGACTGTTCTAGTTCCACGTGCCATGTTTAATGGATGTCAGTTATCAGTTATCTCTTGTTAATTTCCCTCTGAAAGTTCTCCAATGTCTTAACTGCCTTATCGAACTCACACTCTTTGGGTCCTCTCACTGGATCGAACCAACGCCTTTATCCACAATGCAACCTGTCCTTGAGAACATCTGGGCATGAATTTCTGGGTATTATAAACGTAATGTTATCAGCAACCATTTTTACCAGTGCTCATATAGCAATTTTGCTGTTATCATTGCTTTTCTCTGGCACTCCTTATTACTGGTTCCCATACTGTATTTATTTCTATGCTCGGTCGGCTCAGGAGTTTTTTGTGGCCTACCATATGTACTGATTCCTTAAGCTTATGAATTTTCCAATGGCATCCCTTATCTATGATCTCAACATGCTCCCACAGAGTGTGGTGATCTCCCTTCTCTCTCCATATGTGGTCAGCCACGCCTGATTTTTCCACTTCCTTTCGTGTTACAGATATCTGATGTTCTTGAAGCCTTACCTTGAGGGGGCGGTCTGTCTCTCTTTTATATTTCTTTCCGCAGCTGTACGGGATAGCCTACACACAGTCTTTAGTCATGTTCTCCTGTATGGGGGGTCTTACTAGGGAGAGATATCTTTGAAATGACGCCAAGCTTTTGAATGTTGTCCTGATGTTATATGAACCGCAGATCCTTTGTATTTTCTCTGATAGCCCCTTCACTTAAGGTAGGCAGACTGTTTTCTGAGTGTTGTTGGCCTCCTTATCTTGTACCCGCCTATCCCAGTTTTTGGGGGCTGCTGCCATGTACCCAGGGTAGTTGTTACGTTATAGGGTACTACTTATACTGACCAATTCTTTATCTAACGTCTCTGGGTATAAGTTTACCGTGTTATTTTTTTATTTTTGTAATTTTTTTTAGAAGTTTATCAATTCCTCTTGTGAATTTTCTCAGTTTCAATTAATCATGGCAGTCTACTCTCTAATTATTTTTAAATTAGTTGCAATATTTTTGCATGCTGGAAAATAATAGATTAGCTGATAAGTTTTTCTCGTATTTTCAAGCATCCTGCTTGGTACAATGTTCACGAAAGTGAAATATATTATGAAGCCAGATATCAATCGACAGAAATGCACAAATGTTTGTGAACAATCGAGAGGATACATGTCATTTCAGAGAATCAAATCACTTATTGGACGTGACATGTCGCCAGGGCTTCAGTGTTGGCAATAGAAGTCAAATGAATGTATATACAGACATAGAACGTGATCTGCACTAGCGCGTAATACATACAATCGACATTATCCACTTATTATATTTGCAATCGTGTTAGATTCCTGGTGTCTACAGAATATACATTTAAAAATGTTCATATATGACAAGGCCGAAGATCAAATCAAGCTAGGGAGTTAGTGAATGCAAAACTGACGGCTGAAGATAGTGTAAGGGAAGATATGTAGGATAGTTAATGGTTAAACTATATAACTAAATCATCCTAGCTGTCTTTGGAAAGGAACCTCCGTATCTAACTTCCTTCGTACTAATGGCACGGCTTGTTTCAAAAATAAATGTTTGAATTAATGGATTGATTGTTTTATTCATTCATTACACTTAATTATGTGCCCTGGGTATTTTCATTGCTTCTTTCTGATTTTAAATATAATTTTCTTTTTTGTTTCCATTTCAACTAAAACGTTTTCCCACATATTGGGTTTATGGTCTTCTCAGAATCCTTCTAGGAAATCACATTCATTGCAGTAGTTTCAAGTCTTTTCGTCATTTATTAGATTGTCTAGCATTTACTGTCATATTTGAGGACAGATAATACGCAAGTTTTGTACGTTAAATTAAATAAAGCTTTAATCAAGATTCCACCCTCTGTCGGAATCATTGATTGTTTGATTATATTCTATTTCATTCATCATTCATTGAGGTAGCGCATTTTGCACTGCTCTGGTCACCATTCTCCTCCATCTTACAATGGTGGTTTATGGTGACAAAGCAATGACTAGACGGTACTTTTTGCAGTGGAGATTTTGAGAGTACACCGTTTTTCTTCACCGAAATTTAAGAAGCAACTCTTGCAAGACATCAGGTTGTTTGAATCCAAGGTTTTCGCCTCCTACACTGGTAGTTTTTATAGGGAGATCGTGCGCTGCTCCCAACACTCGGTCGTAGCCATAATATCCACACATTTATGATCGGCTTGAATGCACGATTTACCGGAAAATAGTGTTGAAAGCCAACTGACTTCGGGTTCCAGTTCGGGTTTTCTGTCGTGATTTACTCACAAGACTGAAAACCCCTTGACTTTTATGTATGGGACCCACTTAAGCGAGAGACTAACTAAAATTTTTGTTATACCAAACATGAAGTGAAAGCAACGATTATGGCAGCATTCACCAACTTAAACAATGAAACCGTCCAGAAGAGTTGCAGGTCCTTTCAAATTTGTCTGGAGGACGTAGTTGAAGCCAATTTCGATTTCGATTTCAATAAATTTACTCTTTAGTATTTCAAGTTATTTTCGTGTGATTTTGGTAAATATATCTGTTAAAATGAGAGATGTCAGACTTTAACTTTTGCGTCATTCACACGACAATTTATCGATCGCACCCAGTACATATTCATCAAATTGATTGATTATAAATAAGTAAAAAAAAAAAAAAAATACTTGCAAAATTATAAAATGATAAAAAAAAAACTGTCAGGATTTATTTTCGGTGTTTAAACATTTTCAGTTAATTATTTATTTCATTTATCTTCTATCCATTCACAAATTGGCGGATAATGTTTCGCATCAACTTCCACTCCTGTGTAACACTTAGTAAGTTTAGTCTTTTTTTCTCTCTCTCTCTCTCTCTTCTAATCCCAGTTATTAAAACCATTTGCACAATCTGGTAAGCTAGGCTATTCTCTGCTTTTCGTTGGCTATATTCTTGCACTATGCCTTGTGAGTGTTAAATTTTCAAAGCCTTCACTTTTTGCTGATGCGCCCAAGAAATTTCAATCGTATCTTTCTGAATCTAAGCATAACTGCTGTCATTTATTTTCATTGTCCCTGTGGACAACTGACATGTTTGAGTATATTTATGTATATATTCTTTACTAACACAACTTGAAACAATTTCTTAATGCCTACATTTATGACACATGAGCTAAGCTAGATCGTAAGCAAGCGAATCAGATCTTACGGAAGAAGAAGGATTTTGCGGAGTCATGAAAATTTCTAGAGACCGGCAATATGAGTTGCTAAGCCTTCTCTATCTGCCAAATATATCCATGCTGGTCATATCCGATTGATGAAATTGTATCTGCGTATCAACCATTTCTAGCCAATTCCGATAATATGTTGAATTTTCGAGACGGAAATTAAATTTAATGCGTCCCAGTTCTAAAAACGAAAACCAAGATCCCAGCCAAGTATATTTCAAGAAACATTTTGAAATATATTTTCAGAACAAGATGCAAAAATATCGACAATTTTCCACATCAAAAACTGAAAATTAGTCACTCTAAAATTGTACATTTATTGAATTTCGTGAAAAAAAATGAAATGGTGAAAATGCGCTTGCTCTCGCTAAAAGATATTGTATTATGTCTATAATCGATTGTTTAAGTCGATATTTTTACACGGAAACCTGCAATGCACTCACACACACAACACACACACACACACACACATATATATATATATATATATATATATATA
Source organism: Acanthosepion lycidas (assembly GCA_963932145.1). Lineage (NCBI taxonomy): Eukaryota > Metazoa > Mollusca > Cephalopoda > Sepiida > Sepiidae > Acanthosepion > Acanthosepion lycidas. Next base: position 80,075,139 of record OZ010591.1, on the reverse strand, counting down.
TATATATATATATATATATATATATATAATTGGTCATTTCGCCTCTCCACATTCAAGGGGGGGTGCCATTTAGCGTGCAGGCAGTTACAGGAAGTGAAGATGAGAGAAAATGTTGAGTTTATGGAGGATTGAAGAAAGGAAAAAGGATGAATGGCACTAAAGTATATAGAAGATAGTGACCGACGTTGAATTTAAATTTTTGAAGATTGTAGCTATCAGGGAAGCAAGTAAACGGAACGGTTTTCGACATGCGAGAAAAGAAACTGTTGGAGCAGGAGTGACAGCTGAATTTACCTATATCGACGGTAACTGGATGGCACCCAGATGCCATTCAAGAAGCAGGCTTACATTCTTGTAGTCCGAGTACCAGGAAAAAAGCTTGTCAGAGCAATTGTCATGGAAATATTTATAGAAAAGAGAGACGGAAACCGCGTCAGGTCGGAAAGAAAAGAACAGAAGTAGATGTTATTGACCTCACCCTCGCACAGCGCGAGGCAGGATGTGACACAAGGCCATTTTAATGCGGGGATAAAACCGAGCCCGTGAACGCGGGCAAAAATTCCCCGTAGACCCCGTAAAAATGGGGTTGGATGGCTGCCTACCACCCTAGACGAGCTCTGTCCTTCGGCATAGCCTGGTCTGTGTTCCTCTCCGCCCGGAGGCAGAGAGTTCGACCAGCTCAGCTGGAGAATAATCTCCAAATAATTGCCGAAGCGTCAGAAGTAGAGATGACAACTTAGGATCCATTACATTAAAGATCCTTCTTTTTTTTTTGTCAAAAACCTCCAAATGGATATCTGATGCACTAGACCAGATATGCCTTCAGTATTTAATGTACGTGCCACTGAGAGATTTGCAAATTTGCAAGATGGACTATGATGAGAAAAAATTTTCTGGGATTCACACTGTAACCAAAATTGCCTTGCAGTAGATGCAGCTATTGATTGGATGTCGTCGCTCCACTTCAAGTCATTTGAAAACGCGAGGCCAAAAAAGGCGCAGTGTATTGTTCCCTGGGAGTTCAAATTCGGTCATGCTGATAGCAGACAGAAAACTTTTTCTTTGGTGGTTAAATGAGATTTTTGTTTTGGGGGCGTTAAAATTTAAAAGCCACTACCTTCCCCAGTTAACCAAAGATTCCAGCTCATTTTCAAGTGCAGTGATTTACTTCATCAGCTCTAACGGATTAGCTATTGACACAGGTGTAAATGGCAGTGTCACCTCGATAAATAGCTACTTAGGGGCTGATGATCAGAAGAATCTTTGATGAAGATCAGAAAAATCGTAGGATGCTGGATTGAGCCCTGTGGGGACAGCCGTGGTCGTGTGAATGAATATAAAATGTTGCACATTGATTGGTGTTTCTCATATAGTATTCACTGTTTAATGAAAGTTTTATAATTTATATTCATAATTTTTTTAGATATCTATATTTAAATTATAAAACGGCCATTTTTCAATGAGCACGTGACGATTTTATCGAGCATGATACTAAAAGTTGCGCTAACCGGTTAGGAAAGAATTTTTTTATTTTCTTTATATAATCCAGGTGTAATAGAAAATTTGCCCAATGGTTAGATTAAGCTCTGTAACCGTGTAGCTTAGAATTAATTAAAGATATATTTTTGGAATTCTCCTATGTTTTTTTTATAATAGCTTGAGCTCTAGTTTGAACTAGAAGAATATATAATTATTCTATAAGCATAACAGAAGTATCGTTATGCACTCGATCATAAACGAAAATGACATGTTCCTCATTAATTAATCATAGCTAAGGATCGGAAGCTCTTTAAGTATTGAAATAAAGTTCACACACACATTTGTGTGTGTGCGTATGTGTAAGTAAGTAATAATTTGGAAAATAATCCTGGAATTAATATATATATATATATATATATATATATATATATATATATATATATATATATATATATATATATATATATATATATATATATTCCAGGGTCATTTTCCAACTTATTCAAGTTGATTTTCGCCCTCTCTAGCCTTGTAACTTTATGTCCTAGAGTGACAAGTTACCTTAGATTTTTCACGTAAGATTTCATTTTCAAGTTGTTTTTTTTCACTGCTCATTGGTCTGCCATAGGTGCAGATACTCTGTCACATGTCAAACGTTTTATGAAATGAGTTGCATCTTTTCTAATTGATCAGTTTATCGGTAAGCTGAAATGATGTTCCCTCTTCCTGTTGTTACCTTCTTATGTAGTTTTTTTTTCCTCTGATGTTGTTTTTTTTAAACGTATTCTCCGTTCTCTTGATGGTTCTTGAATGGACTTTGAAAATGGAAGCCAGAATATGATGTTGGTAACCTATTTTTTTCGTCTCATCATTGCTCATTTGAGAAGACAGTGGGTTTGACAAAAAACACTGTTAACCTGCTCTCTTTTTTTTTGTTGAATAACTCAAAGGGATTTTCCTACGAAAAATGGAGTCAAGATGGCTAAATATCTTTACTGAAAACCTAGAAAAATAAACCCAATTATTTTGGTGTTTTTAAGATAGTAAATTTTTTTTCTATGGATAATTATGCAATTAAACGATTTGGAACATGTTGCTGTTATATGGGTGTGTGTGTGTATGAGTGTGTTTTGTGTATGTGTAAGAAGGATGGCTGAAAGATTCATAGACTGACTGTGATGGGGTGACGCTAGACCTGTGAGAATCTTGTATGCATTAATTTCAACTCTAATAAGTGCAATTTAGTTGTTGGCTTTAATAACTGCTTTGTTTCTCTCCAGGTAAACTGACATCTAACTGTTTACAGATGACTCCAAACATAATACGTTGAGATTTTTCTTTACAATGGGTAAAATTTGTCTTCGTGGTGTCGAACATATCCAGATGAAAAAACGTTTATCCCACAAATTTGTTTGTTTGTTTGTTTGGGTTTTATGGCATATCAACCACTGTGGGTTATTTAATGCCAAATCCAGTTTATATGTATTTTAAATGCCTATTTTGTATGGAATAAAAATTGTATAGCTGGCAACATTATTGTTTAAAAAATTACAAAAAACATTACATGGCAACATTACAAAAAAACGTATAGCTGGCAACATTACAAAAAAAAACGTATAGCTGGCAACATTACCTTTTACAAAAAAAAACGTACAGCTGGCAACATTACTCTTTTACAAAAAAAACGTATAGCTGGCAACATTACTCTTTTACAAAAAAAACGTATAGCTGGCAACATTACTCTTTTACAAAAAGACGTATAGCTGGCAACATTACTTTTTTACAAAAAACTTAGACCTGGCAACATTATTGTTTCAAAAACTTAGAGCTGGCAACATTATTTTTCTGAAAACATTATCTGAGACCTTGCTGTTGGATGCAGTTTATCGCCGTACCGAGGAGGCGGATGTAGTTTACCGTCATACCCAAGACGCTTATCCCACAAAGTCATTGATCTTGATATTATTGCTACAATAAATGATGAGGCCCGCTTCACCAACAGTGCAAAAACTGGCAGCTGAATTTAGGAGGCTGTGGGAAAGACTAGAATATATGTCTTTTCTTGTAAGTCAGTATCTGCTTTACTGTGTGTGTGTTTTTGTTTTTTTTTTATTCAATGTGTCCTGTCATTGTCATAATTTTCAAGCAATGATTCCTCATTATATTCCCAAGAAATATCAATTGTCGCTTTTCATATGTAAGCGTCCTTTCTTCTTTCATATTGTCTAAAACTGTCTGTTCTCACGTGTTCTGTGTGTACTAGCTATGTCGACAAAACCATTTATATACAAAAAAAGCTGAATTTCATCTATCATGTACTTAATCGTGAAAGCATTATAATAGATTATCACATTTCTATTCCTTGAAAACCCACAAGAAAATTAAATTTCAGCATTGAATGATACACAAGGATTTGATATACCGTTAAAAAAACAAGACAAACATATTCATTAATAAGAGTTAATTATCAAGTAGATAATTAGTTGATTTCTGAATGATCTTTAATTTATTTCTATTCTAAACTAGCAGCATGGCCCGACATTGCCCGTGCTTGATTCAAAAAATCGTACGACTCATACAGCAATCGCTATCACTTGATTTAAAATATTTTTGCCCTTCCTTGCCTTTAAAGGAGTGCCTTTTCCGTTCTGATGTTGCTACATGCTTTACTTCTTGCCTATCTCACACTGCGATTTTTTTAAGCACTATACTAAACATTAAATCTGTTTCGAAGAAAGAACTAAACAAAATTAACGCAAAACGATCAGCTTTAAAAAAGGACTCGTAACTGGAAAAACCGAATGGAAAAAGAATGTTAACAACATATACTTTTTCACATCCAACTCAGTTCTGCGGAATCAGAATGAACGTTGAGTTTAACCAAGTGAATAAGCCATGAGAAAGTGCCATGCAGATTTAAATTTTTCCCACTTGTGACGAATGCTGCTATCGATTCTTTTTTTTTTTTTTGCATGCTAGCATGCTAGTTAACATTCGTGGCAGCCAGCTATTGGCTCTCACTCTGGCCAGTAGTAAATGGCCGCAAATTATATGGAAACTGCCGTAGAAGCATGGAAAAATCGATTATTTCCACTATCGGTGGGAGTTGGGAAATGCAATGTCGGTCTTGGCCTTCCCACTAACTTGGAGCACGTGCATATAAATTTTGGTGCAAATCCGTCGGAAATTGCGGCCGTGCATTCATTACACACACACATATTCTTCCTTTTATAGATAGAGATGTTCTCATGTGATATCTTATTACTTCTTTCCGAGTAAAAATATTTTCCCGTGTACTGTTTGGTGGTTTGTGGTTAGTGTAATGTTTTGCAACTTTGAATGGGAAAAGGCATGAATCCATCAATTCCACAATTCAAACATCGGCTTAAATGTATTAGGTGGGTAAATTAATGTCGTTTTTGACGTTAAAAATTGCACCAACCTAATATTATAAGTACATTGTTATTTTCAAGAAAATTTGCTGGTGCTATATTCATACGAAAATAAAAATTATTCTTAAATCTAAAATTGGTTTAAAATTGTATTTGTGCGAAAGGAAATTCGATGAAATACTTTCCCACGTTCACAGATGTTACACTACTGCAAATACTTACATAGTATTTAAACTCCAAATTATTTAATTTATGCAGAAGTATTTGTATTCGTCACATAAAAATACTACCCCGTTTAATGTAATAGTTATTGTGAATCTAACTGTTTCCGTACAGATAAATTCAGAATTCGTTGTTCGAAAAGTCACTTGAAATTTATAAAATATTTGTTGTAGGTGCTTATGGTAGATCAGAAAGTCAATATATGATTATAGTTTTACTTTACTTTTTATTTGCATATGCCACTATTTTTTATATTACTGGTTTTGGAAGTTTTCAAGAAATATGTTTTTTTTTTTAATTTTTTATTTGTGATTCTGTAAACACGTCTATAACATCTGATAAACTATAGTTATTTTTAAGACCTAAATGATTCTTGAAGCCATTTTAAATCATTGATATGTAAATCAGTTGTGTATAGTTGGTAATGTTTCAGTTCGATGCCATGCATGACAACCATTTGATAATATACACAAGTAAAGAAATTTGGTCATTTGGTAATTTTGTATCTTTGGGAGGGAGTGTTGTAAAAAATTCTACGTTTGCCGTATGTTACGTGTGCACCTAGAAACTGGCAATTCACCAAGCTGACATATTTGCGTGATGAACTTTACATAATTATTGTTACAAGACAAAAACTATTAGGTACCAAATTAAAAAAAATACCTTAATATATTTGTAATTGTTTGCGAAAATAGCTTGATAACGACAACGCTATAATGAGGTTTCTTGAACTTTTATAAAACTGTATGGGAATATCGAGATTTAAGTGAAGAAAGTGTTAATCGCAATCGAAAAAATATATTTTGTTGAAATTAAAATTTCAAAATGGGTTCAAAGACGGAGAATAATTAAATAAATCGTTTTAGATGCGAGTAAATGATATTTCTGGCGCAAAGAATTGTCGACATATGCCAGACTTGTAAATCAAAATTTCAACTGAATAAACTGCATCCTCGGATGTGGCATTGGAAGGAGCCCAATGTTCGATAAATTAGAAAGAAATACAAATCTTAATTCTATAGATACGATGTGAGTTATTTTTTTAAATGGTGTGAGTCTTATAAATTTAGTACTTTCGACATCTTTCATGGTACCAAATTTGCTAATGTCTAAATGCGAGTTAAACAGGTAAATCAAATAAACGACATATATGTTTCAGATGAAAATGAAAAATAATGGTCGACAAAATATTTGAAAAATCGCAAAACATATTTTCAAGATGAACTGATGCAATTACGAAAACAACAAGTGGAAGCCATTAAGCTAGTGTGCCAGAATATCTAAAACAAAAGAAGAACAGGGCGACAGATTCCTTCCTCTTTAAGGAATATTGAATTCGTTATCAGAATTCAAGTATGGCCAAAACAATGGAGTAACATTCCCTGCCTATTTTCGTAGATATTATGACTATTTTTTCGAAAACGTGCGAACAATAGTTTGAGGAGGAGAAAATTACGTTGTTAGTCCAAAAATTAGGTACAGAGGAGAACACTAAATACACGAACTCAATTCTACATAAAAAAAACGAACGAAAATCTCGTTCGAGGTGACAATAAATATTTTGTCAGGAATTTTCGACAGAAGAAATAATTTATTCCATACTCAATACAAATGTTTAAACATTGTAAAACAAGAGAAACAAAATTTTGTGTCTTATGAAAGCAACGTAAATTCACAATGTGAATTGTTTAAATTAGACGACCTTTCAGTAGACATGTTTAAATGTTTAATCTTCGTCCAGAGACATACAGCGGCGAAGGACAATGACATCAGTCCAAGCATTCTTACAATTATGGAGCAAGACCTTCAAATCCTGCTACAAAAGGTGACTGAGGAATGCAGACCGAATAAAAGAACATTTCTCGTGTCCAAGCGATGAAACAACCGAACTTTACAAGATATCAGGCGAAATCATCTCAGTGTGATGCCTGAGGGGAGGGTATCATTGAAAAAAAAATGCTGTTCTTTTAAGGATAAGGTTTGCTTCGACTATGACCATGTTGTCACAAAAGATCCTATTGTTAGTATAAACAGAAAAGAAAGAAGGAAAAAATTAACTAATAAGAAAATGGGGTTTTATCCAAGAACGAAATTGAAAATGGTGAAAGAAGGAAACGCGCAAATGCGAAAATATATGGCCATAGAATCAAGTTTTGTTGGATACTGGAAGTGACATTTCTATTGTGAAGGAACAAATACGGAAGAAAATAAGTTGTTCATAATTGAGGAGTACCAAACAAATAGCGAGAGGAGTATTTGGTAAAAGTCTAAACTTCAGGGACGAATTTCGCCGCAACTTTCAAATCAAATGCTCTTCCAGGTACGACAAATTCATTTCATAATAACTGGATCGTTCTTTTCGACTTATGGGAATTACCCATAAATTAATTTTAAAACAAAGCGTAAAGAAAATGTTGAAGAAACAGGAAAATGTATTTCTGCTCAGAAAAGCGAATTTAAACACGTGTTTTCTTAAGGTATCGGTGATGTACGAAAACCGAGGACAGGTTCGAAATTAAAGACAACTATACAAAACAAAAAGGAATGTGCTACTTTCAGATTAAGATTCAGTCAATCATGAACTGGAACGTTTAGAGAAAGTTGATGTAATTTCTAAAGTTGGCTACTCATATTGGGCTGCGCAAACACTATGTAAAGAAAAGGAATTAGAAGATCCGAGTATGTCCCAATTAACCAACTACATTAAATGACTGCCTTAAAGACCACACATACCTTTACCGGAAGATATTTTTTTTAAGCTAAATGTTAGCAAAGTGTTTTCTAAAATAGATCTGTCTGACGCATATCTACAAGAGAAAGTAGACGAAAAATGCTCGAAGTTATTAGCCATTAATACAAACAAGGGATTCTACAAGATAAATCTTCTGCCGTTTGCTTTAGAGGCGGCGCCCAGTTTGTTCTAGCAAAAAAAATGGACACCATGTTTGCTGGACTAGAATTTGTCACTTTGTACCTAGGCGACATCTTGATGAAGAGCGAATAGAACGAACAGCACAAAATAATATCAAGGCAGTGTTCCAGAAGATTGATGAATATGGCTTCAAACTAAGTTCAGATAAATGCGAGTTCTTCATCAATCAGATCAAATATTTGGAGCAAATAATCGACGAAAAAGGAAGACCGGAGCTGGAAAGTACGGAAGCTATTAAAAATATGCCAACACCAACGTCACTAATTTGCAGACGTTTTTAGTTTTGGCCAACTATTACAGGATCTACGTTTCCAAAATGTATGATCTTAGAGCCCGACTGAATGACTTATTGAAAAAGTGTGCAACATATATTTGGTCTAAAGAATGCGAAGATGCTTTCCAGAAAATAAATATCTGTCTGGTATCAGATTTATCGTTAGAGCATTTTGACCCTAAACAAGAAATAATTATAGTATCTGACGCTAGCAACTGTTGAATCGGAGCGGTAATTCTAGACAAGTTTGAAAATGTAACTAGAAAACCTAGAGCCTCTGATTCCAGAATCCTGCTTAATAAGTTATAGCCAAATCGAGAAAAAAAATCTGGCCATAATCTACTCGGTTAAAATATTTCCCAGGTTCATCCATGGAAGCAAATTTACATTACAGACGGTCCATAGACTATTATTAACAATTTTTGGATTAAGAAAGGGTATACACACGCACACTGCTAACACTTATAGAGCGTTGGGGAATAATCTTGTTGAAGTACGACTTTAAAATGGAATACCTACCCTCGAAAAAAAACTGGGATACTCCGAGGGTTTGTTTCGATTGATTACAAAATTTGCAGAACCGTTAGAAGACACGGTGATAGCTGCTTTAAGGGAAGAAAAAGAATTATCAGCGTTACTATGGAATACAATCCTGGAGTTACCTTGTACTCTAGAATATATAACAAATGCATCTAAAAAGGACGAATTCATTTAAAAAATGAAGAAACAGGTATGGCTGTAAAGAAAACTTAAAATGATCTATAATATCACCTTTCTCAAACTGCGAGCAAGTGCTATTATATGCAGATAATGGTAATGTCATATAGACTGCAAAAGAAAATCCTGACGGAATTTCATATAGGTGATCCGGGCATGTCAAGATTGAAATCATTAATGAGTAGCTATAGGATGAACCAGGATATTGAAAAAATGGTAAAAGAACGTAGAGGCTGTCAACTTGCGGTAAAAGCACCAACAATAAAAATTCAGCCATGGCTTAAAACGGAGTCTTGTGGACGAGGTTACACATCGACTACGTTTGTCTTATAAATGGTTACTACTACTTTATAATTGGGGACAGTTTCCCCAAGTGGCCGGAAATATTAAAGTATAGAAACCCGACATCCGCAAATACTATGAGTGTACTAAACGAGCTTTTCAGTCGTTTCGGTGTTCCAAAAAATTTAGTTAGTGACAACGGGGCACAATTTACCAGCTGTGAATTTAATGATTTCTGCACACATTTGTCCATAGACCACATTACGCCATCTGTTTACGATCGTAGATCAAATGAGCCAGATGAAAGATTCATGGTCACTTTTAAAAGAGATCTCAAAAAGAATCAAGGCATGGACAATAATAAGTAGAGTATACAAACGTTTTCAACAGTTTATAGAATTAGTCTTAATCCCAACTTATGTGACGTCCCCCGGGTGTCGCTGCACCAAATGTGACGTCTGCCTGGCCGCGTCCGTCGTTCTATCCTGTCCTGTGACGACCAACTTGCTTGGTATTGGTCGCGGCACCAAATGTGACGTTCTAACCTTTTGGTGATTCGGATGGGAATCTGGTTAGATTCGGTATCAGCGTTGTCGTTTCCAGCTCGCCTCCAACGTCTGGTTACCGAAGTAACTGTTTTGATTTCCAGTCTAACCTACCAACGTTGTGATTTGATCGTAGGCAGACGAAATCAATCAGTCTCCGGGCCGTAATGCAAGCCGAGTTCGATCAAGGGCAACACCGCACAAATATATGTAAAAGAAAAGAAAATAATAACTCGAAATGTTCAATGTGTTAAAAAAAGGATAACAATATTTTATATCTGGTTCTTGAATACAGGACTGCGTCTTCTTCCCAACCCGCTATATGGATTCATGACACTTTGTGTTTGTTAGGCGAGTCTTAATATCTTAAGTTGTTTGTTCTTTAAGAAACTGGTTCTTGGTGTATCTTCAGGCGATATTAGTAAAACTTGTTTTGGTGGTGCGAGTCTAAGTCGTTTTTCAAAAATAAATTGTTCATGGTTAGAAGTTGAGGTCGTGATTTGCGTGGAATCTTTCAGCCAGGTTTCTGCGAGGCGGGTGCAACTACAACTGCGAACTTCACTCAACTGCCTCTCAACTGGAACTCGAACTGCTTTTCATTCGCTGCGACTCTGCTAATATGGACGACGACCAAAACCGGGGTGGGCTTGTCGGGGTTTGAAGTTCCTTGATAATTCTAAATCCACAATCCACTTCTTTGTTTTCGGCCAGGAAAAATTATTATTTTCCATTTTTGGAAGTCTTTAGTATTCCCACCTTCTTCTGTTCTCATATTGGTATCTCACCATACCCTCAGAGGGTGTCAACGGGTTTCCCCTCTCTCTCACAGTGGCATCTCACGCCTATCCCTTCAAGGGGGCGCAACAGGACTCCCTCCTTCTTCACATGATTACCTCCACCTAACGCTCATGCCACCATTCATCCTATCGGCGCTCAGCGGCGTGGGTGTAGCCAGACTAGCCTCGGTTTAAAAAATCTTGCTCAAAGAAAAAAAAAATTATCTTGCTTTTTCTTTTTTTTCTTTTTCTTTTCTTTCTCTTTCTTTCCTTCTGCCCGACAACACACCCTTGGACTTTTATCTTAGCCAAATGTCACTTCGACTTTATCACCCGGGGCCTTCGCCAAACAAGTGGGCGGTCAATAGCCAACCCTGACAATAAACAGATGCTCCTCTCAATGATATTCTGCATATAGACAAAGGCTTAATCTTTCATTCATGGTGGTCAGCGGACATTTTTTTTCGGTCAGCGGATGACCTATTTATTTTTTATCTCTTTAGAATTCTGCGGGAGGTCGCTTGTCCAACTTGAAATGTTTACCATTGCCATGGCTGATTGAATATATCTTATTTGCCGCCCCGTAACATAAATCAGATTAAATCCGAAACATCCGCGACTTTACTTTTCTCGCCAATGAGAACAAACTTTTTAGCATTTTTCTTTGGCAAAAAGTACAACATCGCTCAGTGTCCTTTTCGTGATGGCTTCTTATCACCTAAATTTAATTCTCGCCTTTCTTTTTTTCTTCTTTCTTTCTAGCGACATAAATAGTGTCACACATAGATTCAGGCCTATCAGAATCCGAATTGATGTCCACGATAAAAATTCGGTCAGTGTTTGACAGGTTGTTGCGTAGTCCAGCGAAAAGATTGGTAAAAAAAAAATGGAAAATTGCGACCAAGTTTTATAAACCTGGAGACAAAGTTTTCTTCATGAATTATAGAGGTGGAAAAAGATTCGGGAATAATGAATTGTCACCAAAAGACTTGGAAGTGTGATGTAAATGCTCAAAGGAAAGGATTTGAATGTAAGGAACATTTAAATGAGTTAAGGCCAAGACATACAAAAGATGCCACGCCTAGTGAAGAATTAACAATAGGGGTAATATCTGAGGCATTCGAAATACCCGTTCCCATAATTCCACTAGTAACGATGGAAGTATCTCCAACACCGCCAGTGCCGTAATATAAGCTCTCGAAAAACCATTAATGCTTCAAATCTCAGCAGCACAAAAATTGATGAGATGGTAAAGTACTAGGAAAAGGAAAAAGTCAAACAATTGGGACCTGACCACAAAAGAAGACGTATTTAGCAAAATTCCATTGGAAAATTAGCTCAGCGGAAGGTGGACAGAATATATTAGTAGCTATAACTATATATATGGCAGAAAATTTGAATCGTGCTATCGACGTTGGATATTACACGTAATCACCAATATATACATAATATATTAATTGGTAATCCATATGGATAATTCCAGGGCTGACATATAGCCCGAGAGCTCAATGTACTAATCAGAGCAAGTCATAATTAACTATTATGAATCTCCGATTTTTTAATTATATATATATATATATATATATATATATATATATATATATATATATATATATGCAAATGCATATATAAGTAATACATAAATATGCAAATGCATATATTACAAATATATGTAAGACATTCTTTATACTTTCATAATATATATATTTATATGTAACTATATCTTTTATATATATATATATATATATATATATATATATATATATATATAGCGATTTTCTAAACCCGGACTCAGATGTAGCACAAGGCCGAAAGTATGGGGCACACAGAGAGGATCGAACGCACTACTTGATCTAGCAAGAAAAGCTTTCTAGCCATTACACCACATCGAGGTGTCCAATATGTAATATAAATATATTTATATATATGTAATAAACGTATATATATATATACTTAAAACACTACAAATAAATAGTATGGTTCAGGTAATATTCTTTTACATATGATGTTATAATTCCAATGTCATATTCAAAATATGCATGCAAAAATTTAAGTGATTAGTTCAATAAATGTGCGGTTTGATTATATATATATATATATATATATATATATATATATATATATATATATATATATATATATATATATATATATTCATTTCTGTAGTTTAGTGCTAGCAGCAAGCAGAAATATTTCTCCTCCCGATGATGGCCATTTCGGCCGAAACTAGTCGAGGAATCTAAATGGAATAATAATAAAAAAAACGAAAGAATATTAATCTACAACCCAGTGTATCTGAAGATTTTAAATTTTTAATTTTTTTTTTATTGTTCAAAATATATATATATATATATATATATATATATATATATATATATATATATATATATATATATAAAATTTCAAACCACACATTTATTATCTTAATCACTTAACCTTTGCACGCATATCTTGAATATGACGTTGAAAATATGATATCATATTTGAAAGAATATTAACTGAACCATACTATTTATTTGTTGTATTTATTTGTTGTATTTATTTGTAGTATTTATTTGTCGGTTCTACCAATTTTTTAATTTGCGTATAACATATTTTCGGTATTGTAATACTGGATTATAGTGGTTTTTTCGTTTCGAAGCATAAAGAATTCTATCAGTGATATCCATTGAATTCTGCTAACAATGAAGCACGTCACTGTCGTCTTTATTACCGTATCTTCTGGCAAGTCTACCAACTGTGTATGATGCCATTATCATATTTGAAAAAAAAAACATAATAATGACATTATCTTGCTCGTTAGATTTAATAGGCTTATCTAACATTTCTCGATACGACGTACGCTTCACAGTCCATTTGTTTCAATACAATGAACTGACATATTCTCCAGAGATACAATATCAAACTACAACACCTCCCAATTTTTTTTATCGTTGTTCTGATATCGCTCTTCTCTTCTAACTAAGATCGCTGGAAAAATGATACCGTCATCTGAGTAATTTAATATCCTTGCATTCAGCAATGTTCTTATTTAAGTCATGAATCAAATTATCAAATATACTTCTGGCTGAAATAGCAGGGTAGACAATTTAGTATAGTGTTTGATAGGAACTCCAAGTGCAGGACTAGTTTCCATTAAAAAATCCTAAACATGTATAAACCAAATTACTTATTTTCTCACGAGTCCATTGCTAATCACACTTAATGAAGGAAAGGGCCGGTGAGTCATGGTTTGCAATTATTGTAAAGGGAAATAGCATGGGAATCAATGTAGGTATATATATATATATATATATATATATATATATATATATATATATATATATATATATATATATAGTTGTGTATTTAGGCAGCAATCCTTGTTCCATGCCCATTTCCTTGTATACGGTTGACAAGGTGCTTTTATTTTAACTTTTTTTATACAATTTCTCATAAGATCTAATATTTTTTTTTTTTTTTGCTTTTCGTACGATAAATTATATAAAAACTGTCCGAATGTTCTTTTTATCCGAGCGCTTTCGGATATACATTTAGCCATTTTCAAGGATTAAATATTTTAACTGTTAAATAAGAAATAGTTTGTTGTATGTATGTTTTATAAATGACACATTGTTTCATAGAGGAAAATAAAATAAAATAGAAAAAAACATGCAGGAAATAAATTGTATGTAGTACTCATTTAAAAATAAATAAATAAAGATAAATTTATAATTTAAAATCAGACTGTATACGCTGGCCTACTCAAGAAACAGTATGCTCGCCGGGTTAAAGAGAGTTAAGCGGGTGATGATCATAAGGCTTAATAAAGGAAAATATATAAGAAAAAAGTTTAAATAAAAGAAACAGATTAATTCAATAAAAAAGATTAAATTAATCAGAGTACCACTATTTTAAGAGAAACGACACACACATACATATATATATATATATATATATATATATATATATATATATATATATATATATATATATATATATATGTGTGTGTGTGTGTGGTTTATCTTACAATAGTGGGAGTCGAATTAATTAACACAAGTACTAGCCAAAATTCATGTTAAAAATTAAAAAAAACAAAAAAGCAAATGAAAACTACAGACAAAACTTAATTTTCTCCATCAAGACATTCAAGACAGTTTACTGCTTCCAGGAAGCATTTTTTTCCTCCTGATGAGGGGCATATTGTCCGAAAATAGTCGAGGAATGTAAATGAAATAATAATAAAAACGAGAGGCTATTAAAATATTACTCGGTGTCTCTGAAGATATTAGTTTTGTAATATTTTTATTGTTCCATATATATATAGTCGAAAGTGGGGTATCGTACGGTTGGCTTGCGGTATACGGATGTCTGAATTGCATGCTTTGTTCAAGATATTAGTACATCCAGGAATGATATTTTTAACTTACTCGATGGTCTTATCATTTGTGTTTGTGTGTGTGTGTGTGTTGAAGAAGTGATATTGGCTTAAGTGTTTAAAATCAGAATACAAATACGATTTTTTTTCAAATTGTTGTTGAGGTGAATTGTGAACTTAGAGATTCCATATGACCTTAGAAATGCATAAATATAGATTATTGTTTGTGTGAAGCAGGTAACGCACTACAACGTGTTACCTGAAGGAAAATGACTTCCACTGATCCAAATAAAGAGAGGCAATTATTTTTAAATTTTGAATGTGATGCGATGGGTAAATTTTTGTTTCGTGCATGTGCGCTGTTTTTTGATTTCGTCAAAAGCAAATTGTAGTATGGTTAGTTGGACACCCTGTGTGTGAAAAAAGATTCACATAACGCAAATCACTGTGTCAGAAATTTCGAAGTGGCATGACATACTGTTTTTCATTCGCGTCGGAAGCTCCAATACGAACGTTTCAAAATGTTTGGGTGTCAATCTGATTACAGGGCTGAGGACTCGGGAAGAGGTGGATCAGTCTAATGGTGATTACGAATCTACGGCAGTTAGGAAAACATGTTCTGAACATTCTGACAAACAAAAAAAACAACTGAATTTGTTGTTGATGGCATCAGACTCAAACCGGAGGTCTGCATCACGTACTTAAAAGAGGTAGTGCTACCCTGGGTAAAGAGGGTGGCTACAGGAAGAACATATGTCTGGACTCTGCACCATGCCACTTATGCATTATAAACTAGTCATGGCTGTCAGATAATTTCTGCGACCACATCACCTCCTATATCTGATCATCTAACTGCCTAGACTTCAACCACTTTGATTATTATGTGTGCGACATATGTAAACAAGACAACAACAAAACCTCTTGTACCAGCGAAGATGAAGTAAGGCAATGATTATGACAGCATTCAACAACATAAATTGAGAGGCGGTGCAGAAAAGTTGCTAGAGATTCTGGAATCCTCTGAAGTCAATGGCGATTTTATTTAATGAATTTAACCAAGAGTACTTCAAGATATTTTTATGTAATATTCACAATTATTTCTGTTAAAGTGAGATGTGAGTGTCATTTTTCATTTTTGTTGTTAGTGTTATTTTTCATAAGGTTTTGTTAGTGTTAATTTTCATTTTTTACGTAATTTAGAAACATACTTTATCCATCGCACGTTGTAGATGTGGTGCAAGATTCTATGTACACTTGATGGCGGATTTCTACTTGATTTCAACCATAAAAGCTTTCTTATAATAAACCGTTGTTTTGTCTTTACAATTGGAAATGATTCATGTTAAATGTATTTAAACATCAAGTCCTATTTTTTTTTAAATAGGTACGTTTGATTAGTACTCTTAGCCTAAAACTGGAACTGAATATAAAGAAATATTTAGGAGAAAGACATACATTGAATTACATATAAATAAATTGAAAAGTAAAAGAAGAAAACAAAAATATGTTTAAAGGAGAATATAATTGGTTATTATTATTGATTATGTAAATTATTAATTCGCTAATTTTAACCGACTACTCAAAGCATTTCTTCACTAAGGAAGGACGATATGAACAATTAATCGACATCTCTTTGGTACTTGCATGACTTTTCTCAATACAACAAGCAAAGAATTCACGGGATTTTCATTGGGGGACAATAACTGTTCTTTTCATAGACGTTGAAGGGGGTTATTATCTGTTTTGCAACCCGTTTAAGTCTCCCATCGTTACAAATGGATCCTTCATTTGAAGGAAAAGAACATGAATATACAGCTACCTGGAACAGGACCCCCTTATAATGTAAATGAACGAATTCATTTTTTTTTTTCTGAAATTCATGTCTAAAACATTTGCGGCAAAAATTTCAAAAGATCTACAGGAAAATAACGCAGGACGTAATAAGGAAACAGTAAAAAAAAATGTTCCGGATAGTTCTTCATTCTCCGACACGTGGAAGTTCCCTGATGAGGACTAGACACTGGAAACTTCGTCTATATTTTCCACATTTTCATTTTGAGAATCCATCTTTGTTTTGAAACAACATATTATGTCCTGGCGTGACTAAAATCAAATTCTTTGATATTATTTTATTTTATAAATGACTACAGAAATATATTGGTTATATAACTGAAATCCTATCTCGATAGTAAAACATAGCGCATCATGCCAAGTCGTTAGTTGCTATTAGGTTGCTGCAAAAATAATATCGTTTTTTGACGTAGTTTTTAAGGTCAAAAAAACGATAATAATTTTGGACGAACTTAATATTATGCGGTTTACGTTGTTGGTTATTTAGTGCAGAAATCCAAATATTTCGAACACAATTTTATGGGTTCAAGTAAATATATTTTAAAAGAAATTGTATGATTTCAACCACAGATAAAATGTATTGTTAGTCGTTTTATTAAAAAATATGTATTATTGGTAATTTTACTATAAAATATATTTTATACCTTCATAATGTTTTTTTTTTTTTTGTATGGGAGTTATCTATTTGCCGATAGCTAACAAGTGACAACATCCCAGGTCTGGGTGGACTTGCGAACAATAGTAATTCAGAGGGGATTCCACCAATTTAAAACCTCCAATTCCCTGATTATAGACCAAGCTGTTGAATGTAGTTTATCGTCATACCAAGGACTCTCGCGGTTACGGTGTGTTTTCTGCAGCAAGTATGGTGGAAATCCCTACTTCCAGCCAAACTTCATTCAGATTTTCTCTTCAGCTAGATTGATTGTTACATAGCTCAAACACTAAGGCTAATGACCTCAAACTGAAGAGAAAAGAGATGAATGCATTAATTCCATGCATATATTTGTTAAAGCAAACGCAATGGCCTCTTTGGAATATGAATTCACCATGACAATTCCATTTTGACGTGGATAACCGGTTCGCTACACATACATTGAGAAGTTACGATAGATTTTAATAATCCATTATTATGGGCGCACTATTTTTTTTTTATTTCGCAATTAATTTCGACTGTTCCAAAATTTATTTCTGCATTATTAAAATTATTATCGTATAAACAAAACTCTCGAAAAAAGAATATCAGAAAAAAAAAACAGTAATGAAAACTAGGGAATCCAGAATTTCTGTAACAAAAGCAATTGAAAGTTAGAGATTTATGTCCCTTTAATTGAAAGAGTGTGATACATGGACACACTGACATTCGCATTTATTATATAGATTTACAAAAGTGGCCGAAGATTTTTCACGTTGTCTTTTGTTGAAAACGATTCAAGTTTATATTTTCAAGATAAAGATTCCCATATTCGTTTACAAATACTTTCACCTACTATAGTCGTATTTTGTGAATAAATCAGAATATACAATTAAAACTAAGCATGATATATATTTTGAATATCAAATTTTAACGGGAAAATATCAAAATAAAACCTCCGAGAATGCCAACATACACATAGCGATAACAACATTATATATATATATATATATATATATATATATATATATATATATATATATATATATATATATATATATATATATATATGTGTGTGTGTGTGTGTGTTATGAAATCGATTAAATCTGACAAATGTTTTGATATATTTTCTGTTCATGCGTTTATTTTTTATTTTATTTTTTTTGTGGATACAGTTATTTCATCAAATGCTCTGTTTTATTTCTTAATTAAACAGTATTAATTACATTTAACGGCCTGAATCTTCAAGTCATTTCGTACAAAAATATGCGTCTTTCGATAGGAATAAAATCATCTATACAATATTTTACCATCATTCAGGCTGTCATTCATTTAGTTGAAAAACAGAATATGCAATAAAATAAGTGTATCCATAAAAAGTATAAAAAGAAAATATATTAAAATCTGTCATATATATATATATATATATATATATATATATATATATATATATATATATATATCAAACATTGAGAGCTGGTGTAAACAAAATAGTAATACATGTAGATTAACTGAGCATAAGAATAAAAAATATATATTTTGTCACCGGCCACATATCTCTGAATTTCATGCAGAGCACAATCGTCAGGTGTTAATTCAAAACTAACCGTTAAATCATTTCAATTTACATATGCAGGGCGCGATGTATAAATTGTCGTCGACGAAAATAACACTAGCGTCACATTTTAGCAGATATATTTACCAAAATTATGCAAAAAATATCTTAAAGTACTAAAGATTAAAATTATTAAAAAAAATGTCCATTTACTTCAACCACAGCATAAAGACGACTTCGAAATCTCCTGCAACTCTTGTTTACGTTAAAGAATGCAGCCATAATCCTTGACTTCAGTTCACTTTGGTGTTACAAGGAGTTTTGTTGCAGTCTCGCTCAACTGCGCCCGACACGTAATAATGAAGGGGATTGAAGCCCGGGAAGTTAGTTTGCCAGATTTAAGCTGTGATGCAGTTGCAGAAATTGTCTGACATCCATTACTGGGTTCTCATGCTTATTTTTTATGGTGCAGAGATCTGTAGATAGATTCTTCAAGAAGGCACCCTCTTGACCAACTGTAGCAGTACCCGCTCAAGACACTTGATGCAGGCCACCGGTTAGAGTCTGATAAGTTTGCTTGTTATTTTCTTATTAGAACAATTACATAGTTTTTTTTTTCGAGGTGCTGTACCGTCGTAATCACCATCCAACTCTTTCTGAATACTCTGAAATATTGGTATTGGAGCGTTCGACGCGAATGCCAAGCAGTACAGCATACCGTTTAAAATTTCTGGCGGAGTGAATTGCCTTATAATGCTCTTTTTCTCCTAGATGACAACGTTAGTGTGAAGTCGACAAAATCAAAAAGAAACAACGCGAAAAACAACGCGAAAATTAAGAATATAATATAGCGACTAATTACCCATCACACCCTTTATATGTGTAGTGGAATAAATTAATATTGATTCAGTCATAATTATTTACGGGATTTGTTTAGAAAGAAAATTGTATAAAACAAATAAAAAATAATGGAACAAATAATGGTAGAAAATATATATATATAAGAAATAAATAACTAAACAATATCTAAACATGTGGAAAAAAGGTAGAAAAATACACTGCTCCTCAATTACTATCGTCTGGTTTATATATAAAAAATTGCATTATGAAACGGCTAGTTTTGAATCTGCACCGGATTGCGTTTTGCATGAATGCCAGAGATATGCTTTGAGGTAAAAATGTATATCTATTATTATTATTATTATTATTATTATTATTATTATTATTGTCTATCTATCTATCTATCTATCTATATATATATATATATATATATATATATATATATATGTGTGTGTGTGTGTGTGTGTGTGCATGTAATCATTTTTTTAAACATTGGTTTTTATCTATATGGCCTTTTATCAGTACCGATCTGTTTTGAGAAACGTATAATCCCTTCTAAATTTGTCGAATTTTCGAGGAAATAATCGATATATACTTTCCACGCACCATAAGTTCTTTCACGCTCACAAATGCAAGGCCAACATGTTGATTTTCACTCCTCGTGAGACCAACCGGAGAAACGCGAATTTCTCTCACTACGAAGTCTCACATTAATCAATACCGACAGATACATCATGACGCCTAAATGGCATACCCACATACATACATACATACATACATACATACATACAGACATATATATATATATATATATATATATATATATATATATATATAGATAGATATATATATAATTTCCTTTTTTCACAAACGAAACGACCTTCAGCCATCAAGCTTTATCTAACGCGTTTGATGTATGCATCGAGTGTAAAAGAAATAATCCATTATACGGAAGAAAATAGAAGTTCATCGTTTCTCTTTTATTTTTAAAACGTCAGTTTCTGCAGGTTTTCATGAAAAGAGAGGAAAAGGCAGTGTGGAAATTTGAGATGGTTTGTATCACACGGGCGTAATTTAAATCTGAACGCAAAACAGGGGCTTAGTTTGCTTTTGAGAAGATTACGTTAAGGGAAATAAATATAATATTCAATATAAAAGCAACCTATATTTCTATTGGTGTGTGTTTGTCAATACTTAGGCTTTATATATATATATATATATATATATATATATATATATGTGTGTGTGTGTGTGTGTGTGTCTGCGTGTGCGTGCGTGTGTGTCTCTGTGTGTGTGTATGTGCGTGTGTGTCTGTGTGCGCGTGTCTGTTTGTGTGTGTGTGCCTGTGCCTGTGTGCGTGTGTGTGTGGCTTTGTTGGTATACTGACTACAGCGTAGGTAATTTTTTTATATAGAATTGGATTAAAATCTTATATATATATATATATATATATATATATATATATATATATATATATATATATATGTGTGTGTGTGTGTGTGTGTGAGTATGTATAAATTCAAAATAAATGATATAATAATATATATGAAGTTCATATATATGAAGTTGGTTAGCAAACCCCTTTTTTATACAAGCTTCAATAAAACCTTTTTGAAATGGTAGACTATCTCTTAAAAATTAAATTTTGGAGTCTTCATTCAGAATTTGATCGACAGAATATTTAAAAAAAGGTGAGGAAAATATATATTATCTAATAAGCTTGAGATTATTAGATCTAAATTTTAGAATCACCTGTACACTACTTTTTTTATTATAAATATGATCAATTATTGTTCGTTGAATAGTCTTTCAGTGGATCGTCAACCAACGGTTTTGTTCGATCGTTTCTTGCAACAACGAAACTGAAATTCTCACAATTAAATATTTATTCACATCTTTCGTATATTTACTCGAATATACTTCTATATTCTATATATAGAATATATATAGAATATACTTCTATATTCTATATATAGAATATATATAGAATATACTTCTATATTCTATATAT
Source organism: Acanthosepion lycidas (assembly GCA_963932145.1). Taxonomy (NCBI): domain Eukaryota; kingdom Metazoa; phylum Mollusca; class Cephalopoda; order Sepiida; family Sepiidae; genus Acanthosepion; species Acanthosepion lycidas. The sequence goes on along the minus strand of OZ010591.1, from coordinate 80,053,272 downwards.
AGAATATATATAGAATATACTTCTATATTCTATATATTACTCGAATATACTTCTATATTCTATATATTACTCGAATATACTTCTATATTCTATATATAGAATATATATACTCTATTCAAATATTGTTTAGCGATAGTGACAATCGGTTTGTTTTCGCGCGTCAACAGTCTCAACTAGCTTTCCCCTGCTTTTTTTCATTGAATCGACCACTAGAATTCCTACACACACAAAAACGTGCTAAATACATCTGCACACGTTTAAATACATTTTTCGTTTATCCTTTATTCGTTTGTAATGTAAAACAAAGATGCACAAAATATTTTGTGTGATGTAGTCCGCAAGCATCTTTCCTTTTTTGCGACTGTCTTTTTGTTTACTTTTTATTTCATTGTTAAATTTGTTTTCTTTTTCGAGAAGGATTTTTTGTTAGCATTTTTGTTAAATCAGCTTCGGTAAGTTTTTGGTTCATTGTCTTTGTAAATTTGTTTTGTTTTTTTTATTGCTCTCTATCTTTTTTAAGATTTTCTTTTATTTGTTTATTTGCCTATTTATTTATTTCTAAGAAAGCTTAATGTTTTCCGTAAAGAAAATAAAAGAAAAAAATTAATTTAAAATATTCAAAAATCTCCGATAAACATCGGCAATGAAAAGAGACCTGTTCGAGGCGAAAAAGAAAGTAATTCCTGATAAAGGCACTCAATCAACAGGGACTTCTGTTGACGACCAAATATAGTCGCGGGAATATGTGGAAGCTTAGAATAGCCAAAATCAAGAAAATGTGTTGTAAAAACAATAGGAAAAGCATTGACGAAAGTGTGGTGGCCTCATTTTGGTTCTCTTTAGGATATCCGTCTATTCAGTGGTCACCACTGAATAGACGGATATCCTAAAGAGAACCAAAAGCAATAAACATATTATTAAGGAAGACGGGCTCTTTGTAGACCTTCAAGAAATACTTAAAATTATGTCAGACTTTATGGTCGATAAATATTCACCCGAAATTGGCGCTCCACAAAAAACGCCATCATCAATTCCCTTTTTTCTCACTGGAGTGAAATCCCAAAGAATGATAAGAGGCAATGAATATTTTGTGGGTGTTACCCACGCCTACCGACTTTAAAAGGTGGTTACAGTCAGGAACCTATCACAAAAGACCTCATCATAAGAGCTGAATTTCAGTGAAGCCGTATGATCTATATCAGTATTTGAGGTCCCTCTTCGTGACTTAGGGGAGAACGTGACTGCTTATCTGGCTCAATTTGTGAAAAATACTCAGTGCTACTTCTCTCACCTGAACGCGGTGGAGTTTCGAATTTACAATTGGCTGTAAATTCTTCCCCTCCATCCCCAACTGTCTCTATGTAGAGAGCTAGAACATTCCAGTCATTGTAACAGGCCGTAAACCAACTTGCTGTTAATGTGGAGAGATTGGTCACCTCTCTTCTCCATGTCCAAAGAAGTAGGTCTTTACACTTCTAGCCCCTGCCGACCAAAGTCCTCATACGGGTGGAGTTTTACTTCTCGCCTATTTTGTGTATCCGAGCGACCAGAACCGGTGTGGTAAATCCCATGGTTAGGTCGCTTTGGCAGTCCCCATTCCCGAAACACTTTGCTTGACGCTTTTGCAGTTGCGCAGAAGAAAAAAGAAGAATGATAAGTTGTTGTAAACCAAAGGGAAGCCCCAGACTTTGGAACCTATGTCCAGAGGCACGACTACGGCAAATGTCACACAAAACCTCCCACACTCTACTAGTTTCATGGGCGCAACCCCGACCACATACGCGGGAAATACCCGGCAGCGAAAAATCCAATATGAGCTCATTTTCGAGAAGTTTGAAATATTTCAGCAAATGAAATTATCAGTAAGGAATAAAAGATCATCAAACATATCTGTGAAAAAATTGGTTCTTCCTCGGCAATTTCCTCCCCATCATTGGAAATAGAGATCATGGCTCCACCCACCACGACTAAATTCTTAAGCTACCCCAACCAAAATAAACATCCTGAAAAAAAAACGAACTTTCCTATAAACACTCCCAATCCCTCCCTCTCACCTACACTCATGACCGCACCCAAGAAATTGGAAAAACAAAAGAAAGTCAACTCAGCCAATCCTCCGCGAAAAGCATCACCAACACTTAAAAAAAAAGAAGATAAAATCAAAACACCTCTACAATAGCGAAGAGGACTTGTGTCAAGTGACACCTGAGCAGGCAAATAAAACAATTACACAGTCAAGTAAAGCTAAAGGCCTGAAATGTATGCTAAATCTTAAAGAAATCTGCGAAATGACGTTGAAGACTGTAAAAAATTTCCGACAGCAAAAAGGGTCTTGATCTTAGTAAGATCTGGCAGGGATCTCGCAATCTTAAAAGAATCGAACGATGTATTTATCAACGTTCCCGTTGTTGTCCTTTGTGATGATGACAACGTCCAAAATTTTAATCAATTTTTTCAAGGAGAGTCCCGTTTTTTTTGTTCACCCTCCCTTTATATAACAATAAAATTAACATTCCCCTTGGGCATTGGTGGCCTATCTCTTGATGGCACCAGCAAGAGAGAAATGAGTCCTGGAACATTGGGACATGCCGTTAGTGTTTTTAACTTATAATGGAGATCTCCAAGGCTAATCGAACAGATAATGGCACTGTGGTTAGCTATTTTGAATATCCGGGTCCTGAGGTCGGAGTCTTGATTGCGTACTTCAGGGTCTTCGGGTGGATGTATGATATGTACAGGAAACCAGGTTTTTAACTCCTGACTATGTATTCTATTCAGCTTGTTTTGTTTTTAATTTGTTATACTTATTTTATTGTAATTTTGTTTATTCATTTTATTTTATTATTTTTTCCAGTTTTCGATAAAATAGCTATCATTACCTTCCCAGATCAAAATAAATTATTAAATAAACGATCAGAGCTCATCTCAAAATGCAGACATGAAAACAAATTTTTACTACGTTACTGAAAAATCGAAAACTGAAAGTAAATAAATAAAATGAATAAACAAACAAAATGACAATAAAAAAGGTATAATAAATTAACCCAAACAAATGACCAAATCCCACGCGTTAGAATAGACAAAATATTTAATTAAAGTAAATAATAATCAAATAAAAGACCATTGTGACCAAAATATTAGTTGGACTATAAAAAATCAAACCAAAAATCGGTCGGAAAACATAGCTATAACTGTTATACAACGATAAAAATACTTCGTTATTTAAAAATCGAAAACCGAAAAGCGTAAATAAAAATATACAGTATAATAAATAAATAATAAAAAAACAAGCAAAATAAACGAATCTAAATTAATCCAAATAAATAGATAAATGAGTAAACTAACAGACCGATCCCGATAAATAATCCGTTAGAAAAAAACAATAAAGATAATCAATCCAAATAAATACATGAAGTAATGAAAGAAATTAAAAAACTGATCCCGCCAAAATTATAGTTAGAATAAACTACAACAATCAATTCAAAGTTCAATAAATAGCTTTATCTTCCCAATCCAAAACAAAACTATTAATTAAGCGATATAAAGAAATTTTTACTTCGTTATTAAAGCACAGATTAAAATAATAATTAAATAAATATATAAGATAAGAAACAAAAATAAAAATAAAAATGAATAAAAATAAGCAAAATAATTTAACCCAAATAAATAAATAAAGAAATAAACGACTTCTGGCAAAACAGCCGCCAAAATTGACTACCCACAATCTGACCCATATATATAAATAGCCGAGAAAAAAACAAAAAAATAAATTCGTGGCCTGAAGAATGCGTCTACCATAGAAGAGCCTGTCGCCTCTAAGTGTTGACTTTAATGTTCACTTTTATATTTACATACGCTCTATCTGTGATATTGAGCACTTTATCCCATAAATATAGCACACCTTAAGAATATATATATATATATATATATATATATATATATATATATATATATATATATATATATAGGTAACTATACACGTTTTGAAAAACCCTCAAATTTTTGATTTGCCAATAATCAAATCAATCCCGAGTGAAAAAAAGTTTATTTAAAAAAAAAAGAGCTAGAAACATGAACATCTGTCGAAAAAAAAAGCACATATACAGGTTCAAAGCCCAAAGAAAAAACCCCGACACGAGTAAACAACTAACAAAAGAACCAGCTTTCCCTGACGATACACTTAGGTGAAACCTGTTTACGTTTGTCTATCTATCTATCTATCTATATATATATATATATATATATCCCTGTGTGTTTGTTTATAGAAAACTATATAAAATGTGTGTATGTCAAAAGTCTTTTTCAATTGAAATTAAACAACGAACAAATCTAACAAAGAAATAAATGAAAATAAAATAAATACTTAAAAAAATCTTATTTGAATGTCGGCTATGTTTCTTGTTAAATCATTGCTCATTATTAGTGATAGAGCATATGTAAATGTGAAAGTTGCAAAAACGTGGTTTGTTGAATTTTGATATATCTTATGTAAGGTCATTTCGCGTTTTTCAGTTCAAACAAGAAATAAGAATAATTTATTTTTGCTGTTAATTTAATGAGAAAAATATATTTTTAACCCTAAAGCGTACAATGTATTTTCGCATATTCAGCCACGCTCATTCGCACTCATGTGCATATATATATATATATATATATATATATATATATATATATATATATATATATATATATATATATATATATAATATTAGTGGTAAATATACATATATATGCAAAATCCACAGGTGCATATATACACATGTATATTTTAGAATAAAAAATTCCGAGAGGATAGAATCCAGGTAGAACTCAATGTCCAGGACAGAGTAAGGATATAATAAAAAGGCTTAAACAGTAATATTCCATGGTCATAATTTATTCCATTGGAATCGTAAATACGATCCAATTCATCAGACCTACAAATTCAAAAAAAAGCTTTTTTTTTTAATTTGTAGGTCTGATGAATTGGATCGTATTTACGATTCCAATGGAATAAATTATGACCATGGAATATTACTGTTTAAGCCTTTTTATCATATATATATATATATATATATATATATATATATATATATATATGCCTATGTGTTTGCGTTTATGCGTATTTTTGACTTTGTTAACCCTTGTACATCATAGAGAATAGTGTGTATATTTCTTCATTCACATGTTGGTCAACACCTGTGCAATTATGAATGTTTATCACTATATTTTATGCATTTTCAAACACATACATTCGATATTGATATATTGGATTTCTGTGCTTTACATTTGAGCGTAATTCCATAATCTGATTTACATGCATGACAGTCTGTTTTTGTCTCTGTGTGCGTGAATCTGGGTGAATTTTCGCCAGGTTTATTGTTTTTCTTATCGACATTCAAAATTGATGAGCGATCGAACGCCGAATTTACGCGCCGAACGGGACACTATCTGGCATGACAGTGAAAAGGTAAGAATGTAGGCTTTACGACATCCAGTCGAAAACTGGCGATAAAATACCCATAAAAATAATGTGGTCCACGTCGACTCTGCAGAAGCGCACACAAAGATCGTTAGAAGATTTATCCCTGCTCGCTTAAGAGATTACACTTAAAAAGTTAACGATAAAAAACACATTTCTCTTGATTTGTTTGCACGGATGTCAGAAAATGAAAGAATAGAGTTAAGAAACAAAGTCCTTCAATGACTGCCTAGGGTTTTAGAAAATGGAATTAACGGCATATGATAATAATAATAAATGTTGATTTGACAGTATAACGAAGCGTAAATCTGGAAGATTTTTTTTTAAGAAACTCTCTTAAGGAATTTATACAAATACCGTGCGGAATCATTAATTTTTTATTTCTTATATTTTTTTTCTTAATCCGATATACCAACTCTTTTTGTTATCTTTAAAGGACGGAGAAAATTATGTCCTATTTTTGCGGTGGAGATTGAACCATTTCTTTAAAATTTTCTTTAAGTAAATAAACAACAAAATACAAATGTCACAATAATATTGACAAGAATATTGATGCAATGTTTCTATATTTTTAGGCTATTTGAAATTCAGAACATATTGGTGTTATATCTACTATCAATTTGATATGGCGGATAATAGTAAGTTCTGGGGTTCATCAGGAAACGATTCTTTCTGTATCTTGGACTGCCTCCCGAAGGATTTTATTGCCTACTTGCCGCCCACACTGATTTACATTAAACTATAGTTCTTCCTACCTCAATCAATTTTATTTATTTATTTATATATCCAGACCCATTGGGTCTGGATATATAATTTTCCATCTGAAGAGTGATTATTTAACAGTGCATGCTATACTTATTACGATCTTTTCTTCTATTAGATATCATGGGTGATCATAACTCTCCACAATTTTTAAACCTTTGTACGAGTGTAGACTGAAATCTGCATAGGCGGACTATGAAGGAACGATGCTGTGAGCTGTGAAAACTTGCAAGCATTACTTTCAGCTCCTTCTATTAATAACTGCATTTTGTATTTCCAGGTAAAGAAATATCTTACTACCAAAGAAAACCTGCAAACTACCTATTTGGAACCCTAGGGACGTTTATGCTGATATAGTTATTACATTTGGTGATGAGGCTCCGAGTTTATCAACAGGGGAAACAGGGACAGTTGAATGTAAAAAGCGAAAGGGAAAATTTTGAATATTACCTAACGTCTGAACGTCCTGCAACTTCCACAATCGGGGAAAACATTGATTGTATTCAGCACATGTTGATGGATAACAGTCAATTGAATATAAATCAAATAGACAACGCTATTGGCACAACACGTGTGAGAGTTGAGACTATTCTGCACAATGAAACTAGTATGACGAAGGTTTCTGCTCGGTGGGTGCCACGTCTTTTGACCCTTCATCTAGAGTGCACCAGGCTGATCACATCACGGGAAAATGTGACATTGTTTTAGGCAGCCGTTTACCTTGAATATTTCCTCACTTTGACCTAGAGACAAAGAGATCATCCATGAAATAAAAACACCCATCCTCACCTGCTCCAAAGGAAGGTGATCGCTTCAGTTTATCAGGATGAAAATTAATTGAGTTTATTCTAATCTTTACAGGGACTAAACAATCGATGGATACATCTACGCCAAATTACTGAGGCAATTAGAAAAGGCTATACAAAAAAAAACTCCACGAAAACTGACTAAATGCGTCATGTTTTATCAGTATAACTGTTGATCAAATTTCCTATTCTCCTTCTTTGACTCATGTGTTTCCTAAAATGGAAACGTCTGACTGGAAACCAGTACCACAGTTGACGACATTATTGATCATCAGTTTTTACTGTTTCCTTCGATATCAGTTTAACGGGGAATAATCATTGCAGGTATTACTAAGAATAGTTACAATTAATACATGCAAGATTCCACACCTCTAGCATCATTTCTTCATAGGCAGACTATGAACATTTCAGCCACATGTAATTTTTATTAAATTTTGTCTTTTTGTTATCTATCCCAATCCTTCTTCCACTATCTATTTACAAAAGTTCGCTAGGTAGACATTTGATGTCTTTCCCTGTCCTTCCTAATTGTAATACGCCCTGTGAGTACCAAAATCTCTAAGTCCTCTACCCTTAAAATGTGCCTTGTAAATGTAAACTGTCTCTTTCTGAGCATAATGTCCTTTTTCCGTATATTTTTTTAAACCTTTTTGTTATTCATGTGTTAAGTGCATGCTTCTGTAGAACTCAATTTCTCTTGCTTCTTTTCATCATTGAGGAAATTATATTTTATTCACTGTCATATAGGAAAACTGAATATTAATTATGCGTCATTACTCGCAGTTTGTTGCCTATACAACAAGGTTATCTTAAGAAAATTACAAGACGTCCCGATATTTTTAAACAATCCGAATAAACCTCCAGAAAGTAAAGGAATATATTAAGAATATTGAATTGCTGATACGTGGATAAGTTTTAAATACCTGGGACACGTTTAAAAAGACGATGAAAAATGCGACACAGAAAGCCGATCCTGAATTTTACTAGTGGAAGAAGGATCCCAAAATTTAAGCAAAGTGCTGACAACCTGAAAAGTAATTCATTAGAAACAAAGAAAAGTGTGCTGTATTTCTATGTGATGCCCATCCTCTTAAATAGCTGTGAATAATAAACAATAATCGCACAGAGGAAGGGAAAAATAGAGACAGTAAAACTGTGGTTCAGCAGAAGGATATTGAAAATTCCAAAGACGGAGCGAGTAAGCAACAAGAAAATCTTAAAGAAAATGCTAACAAAGATAACACTTATACTCAGAATTTAACCATAGAGAAATAGTTTAATACGGGCGTCTGAAATCATATTTAATATTAACTTCTTAGGATGCGCAAGAATTGACGGAGGGATATTGTGGAAGTTTGAAATATTATAAAAATAACAGTAAGAAAATGTTACATTATTTACATTATTCGAACTATGGTCCTCATCTTTGTCGCCATATTTATTACAACGTTTTAGCCATTGTACACTCCAGCCTTCTTCAGTTGGTTGGAATGTCGAACTGAACCCTTTATTTCGCTCACTCGGGTAGACTGTTCTAGTTCCACGTGCCATTTTTTTTATGCGTATCAGTTATCTCCTGTTAATTTCCCTCTGAAAGTTCTCCGCTGCCTTAACCGGGTATTGAACTCACACTCTTTGGGTCCTGTCACTGGATCTAACCATCGCCTTTATCCACTGTGCCATGTGTCCTTGAGGACACATGGCACAGTGGATAAAAGTGTTCCAGTGTTTCAGATGGAAATTAACAGGAGATAACTGATAACAGACATCCATCAAACATGACACGTGGAACTAGAACACTCTACACGAATGAGCGAAATAAAGGGTTCAGTACGACATTCCAACCACCTGAAGAAGGCCGGAGCGTACAACGGCCGAAACGTTGTGATAAATATGGCGACAAAGATGAGGACAATAGTCCGAATAATGTAAATAATGTGCATAATACCTCATCTCAGAAATATAGACAGACTTTGAAGAAAATATTAATACCTGAATTATTATATTTTAGTTTAACCTGATCAGATTGCGCATCCTATCGGAATAACCCATCGAAGTGTTAGGGGACTGATACAGGAAGTTAGACTATCGTTCTAACCGAAAGAAATTCCATAACGTAATATCCGACCAAAACTTACGTCTTTCCTAGATTCTTATATATGTACACCGTTCTCCACGTTCAAACATCACTACTTCAGTCCTGAAGGATTTTCCACATGTCACCTCCATTATAACGAGAAGACTATATCAAGCGCAGAATGCTCGACTAACTGTCCTTTCCTCCAGTCAATCAGTAAATATTATGATACTTTTGTTCAGAAAGATCAAGCTAGTACTAAATAGTTTGACTCCTTGGGAATTTCAATAGCATTCTTTCATGCGTCTCCACCAACAGTTAAAATATTTCCTATCGTCTGCGATAGTAGATAATTTTCAATTTAGCGATGGTAGATAATTTCCTTCTGGATTTGGATTGATGCAAATTCCCAACATAACTACGGATGATTCCTTGTAATAAAATCTCTCATTTTTGTCTCTTTAGGTTCTTGAACGAATATTTTCTTCTCTAGACCTTGAGAAATTATCAAATAAGTAAAAGATTCTATTCGTCCAAATGTGTTATTATGTAGAGATAAAAGAAATTGTAAACTACTTATAAAGGAACGACGAAATTATAATGTATGCGTTAGAGCGGGAAAAATATCACAATTAAAAAATTATTTTGAAAATTATTTTTTATGGTTATTCTTCAACGTTTATTATAATCATAAAATTTCTAAGCACATATAATTCGAAAGTAAGTATATAAATTATAGATAGTAAAATTATAAAAAGTAAATTTAAAGTCAACATTCCTGAGATTAGATTACGGTGAATATTTTTAAAAAATTTAAAGATTACTGAGTACTATATTACAAAGGCGCTCATGTCATTTTGTTAAATCATGTTTTACAGATAAAATCTCCGAAGAACAGCACTCAATCTCTCATCATCTACTCAAAGAAGTAAATATGTCTACCGTCAGTTAAAAATACTGCCATGTTTTATTTTAAAAAAATCATTTCTGTGATAATTTAATATTTAAGTAAATAATATGTGTTTCAAATGAAATTAATTATACTTCAAAACAGCTAATATTCCGCAAATAAATTTTTTGAAAACTGCATTTTATTTTTGGAAGATATTTTATGAAGATAATTACATTGCGAGGAAAGACAACTAAAATTCCAATCAATATAATTTCTCTTTGAAATGTACCAGAGTATTTTGCTTACTGGTAATAGTACATTTAATCCTTTAGCTTTCAATTAAAGCTACAATTAAAGCTTCAAGAAAGATTTTTCATTTGTAAGAAATTAATTTTAAACGTTAGTTATCGCTTTTTTTGTGGCGTTACTTAGCGAATTTTCCAATCGAATTCTGCATAATGTTTTTTATAGAGATTGTTTTAAAAATTGACATTTTATAGAAGGAAGATTTTATTTACATATTTATTTACATTTTTATTTACATTTTACTTATACTATTTATCTGTAGATGCCTTTTTTTTTTCGTTTTGGATTTCCAGCATTCATCTGGTACATGTTGATCTGAGTAACCTACAGACATTTCCGAAGTGAACACTTCATTTAATCTACGGGCGTATACTAGTCTCGTTTGTGGGAAGAAGATACTCAAGTGAAACTTACATCTCACCAGTGGAATACGAGGGAATGAAGGTTTGTTCACTACAATGTTCATGGCATGGAATTTAGATCTGATGGATATAAGGAATGTAGTTCACCTGAGCGATGACAATAGTAAATTAAAGTCAACATCTCTATAATTCAATTAGATTACGGAGAAAATTTTCCTAAATATCAAGGTATAACTTGAATATTCCTTATTTTTGGTACAGTTCAGTTATTTTTCGCCCTGTTTCCATTGTGTCTAAGTACAGACCTCCCGGTCCAGAGATTAAACTACTATGTCAACAAATCAAGGCTTTAATCCACTGTGCTATGAGACAATCCGCTTTTGATAACTTGGAGCTTTAAACCTAGCCTGCCTGATGATCACTGCTGCTGCTTGTATCCTTGACTGCACTCCCAGAAGCTTTTCACTTTTGTTACAGCTGCGGTTGCTGTTGGGACTTACTGTCATTTGTCTGCCATTCTGTATTAGCAGCTCCCTTATTAAATGTATCTCTATGCTAATTCCACTGAGGAGATTCCATAGCTTAGCATATATTATTTTTATTTTATTTTTTTACATCTAGTTCTCCAGTGTTTTGTCCAGATTGTCTCACTACAAGCGGGGCTATTTTTTTATTTTTTTTTTGTAAATTGAATAAAATTTACAAAAAGATATTTTCCTATTTATCTTGGTGTACATTAATCAATCAAACCTTCTAGATATGTATAAATTGAATAAGAATTCGTAAAGTACGTTTTAAAGAATGAACAACCATTTGGGATTGCCAGATGCTGTATGCTCGAAATTGTAGAACGGAGAGCCGATTTCCAATTCTAGTTTGATCATTATAATTTCTCACGAACACATAGTCTTGGGAAATGTATGAATTCACCTATTGTACGCACAGTGTTAATTATTAGGTTGGTGCAAAAATAATGACGTAATAATGTCGTTTTTTGTCGTTGAAAATACGTCAAAAAGGACATTATTACGTCATTATCTTTGCACCAACCTAATAGTAATAAGAAATCATTATTATTTCCATACGGTTATTTGAATCTGAAACTATTTTCTGGCTGTAAATAACCTTCAAATAGTTAATAAGCCGTAGTATAAAAAAAAGATCAATCACTCAATTTAACGCTTGAACAATTTTGCAAATAAAATAAGAATATTTAAAAAAAAATGGAATGCTTCCCTACTTATTTATCTACATATTTAGCTATTAAGCTTTTTTCAACATATATAAATCGAATAGAGTCTATATATTGCAACAGTATGATTTTCTACCTGAATAAATATCGCAATTAAAACGAGACTGAAAGAAGAATTATGATTTCATACTTATTTTTAATGAGAGACAATCTCCAAAATATTAAAATCAGTGGGGTGTCTAGAGATATAATAAAATCGTATTTGGAAAGAACACCCATAGACCTTACTCTTACCCACCTTAAGAGCATTTTTGTTCTTGCTTTGGTGCCAAAAATATGATGATTTATCGAGCAATAAACGAATGACAGTCACTATTAAATTAAATTGAATATGTTTCCGTCTCAAGGTATTGTATCCTTCTATTAGCTAACATGTCTTTGAATATGTGTGGTGCGTAATGAAAATTAGAAAGAGTAGTATTTTTATTGGTCAAAATAAATATAGCATAGTTTATATATTATATATGGGAACACTTTGGATAGCAGCTCCGATTGAGGCATGGGAGAGCCGGTTCGAATTCCTGGTGAGTGCATTATATTCAGTGAGTTTATTGATACCCTTGGGAAAGGTAAGAATCCACCCCTAGTTATGTATAATGGCTGGACAGACTAGGTCCTGTAGTCTTGTGTGGCAACCGGTCTAGGAGAAGGAAGGGCTATGAATTAAAAATCAGCCTGGGTTTCACGCTTTTGCGATCGTATCACGAAAGCATGAAACTCAGGGTCTCAAACTCACATCAATCCAACCAAACATATATATATATATATATATATATATATATATATATACGTGTGTGTGTGTGTGTGTGTGTGTGTGTTAGTTTAAAAGAGTATCCTTTATTAAATGAGGCGCACAGCGGGTATGTTATCAGTGCAGAAAACCGGTGAGCTGATTTTAAATTGCCATAAAGTGTATTTTGTTTAACTTTACGTAAATCCCCATAAGAAAGGTGATATGTCCCGGAAAAGGATATATTTCTTCGAAGTAGCAAAGTGGTTGTTGACTACTGTAACCGGGTAGGACAATCTAATAGGTAACCGTAATGGACTGGTCTTCGTCGTAGTGGTAGGCATTAGACGTAGGCAATATGCGAAGACAATAGTCGTTGCCAATAGGCGTCGTCCTGTACCTCCACATCAGTCTATATTTTTGGCTGACACCAGCCAATCATATTACTGTGAGACAGAACGCAGGTGTATGCATATTCACTACATCAAAAGGTAATAATTTATTGCTCTTTATGAGAAATATCAGGGCCCTCTTTTCCTGTGTGTCGCAGCCCTTTGGGATGTGAACGACCATGTGTCTCTAAAACCCTTGAAGTGTTTATCATTTCGCTAACGCTCTCGCCCCGTTCCGATACGTATACACGGAAGCTCTTGAGGTAATTTGCTCCCTGGCTTCCCTTAATAGGCCCAGTGCGTGACACGTTTTCCAAGCCCTTTTTCCTCATTATGTGCCCAAGAAATTTCAGTAGTCGTTTCTTGATTCTGACTATAAGTGTTTTCTCTATTGCAATTTTCATTAAGACTTCGTCATTGTTTCCTTGTTACCTCCGTGGAAGTATCAGTGTCCTTCAGTAGAACTTCATTTCATTTGATTGCAATTTTCTTCTTGTCCGTGGAATGATTGTCAAGCCATATAATTGTTTGGATATCAGACAGCAATTCAGAACCTATTCCTAACAATTTTTTATCTGTTTTTCAAGACTTTCTATTTTTTTTCTTTTTCGTTTGACCACTGTGTGTTAGGATCACTCTGTCATATTTTCAATTTTCTCTTAAACCATTCCCACATGTTCTATAATTTTTTGATTTTCGCATCTCCAATTTCTTTGTCGCAACATGGGCTTTTTTCCTATCCGTGTACTTTAAATAAAAATAAAAACTGTAAGTCCATGACCGTGGAGAAGTCAACTGGAAACCACCTCATTTCCCAAAGAAGTTTCACAATTCACAGTTAATAATGGAAAATAATATATTATATAAAGAATTGAAAATAAAAACAAAACACCATAGCAGCGATTTATCGATCTCGAATCATCTCAGTGCAATATGATGCTTAGAGAATATATCAGTGTTCGGTGTTTACTGTGTGCCACGTATTTGCTGTTTGTGCTCGAAATAAGCTAAGTTATGGTATTTTTTTTCATACTCAGTAATAATATTATTTTTTTCTGATAGTCTCTCTCTCTCCCTCTCTCTCTTAGTTAGATTTAGAGATTTTCAGTACCAAATACATTAATACATTAGCTGTTTCTGCTTATGCAATAAAATTAATACTAAACATGCATTTAACGCGTCGTGTTTATTACTTAAATTTACATGTGTTCATAACAGCCAATATGCATTAAGAAGCAAAGGACAATAGAGTCCAATGATCAGAATAGAATGATTTGGAGATGAATCAAAAATCTTACATATATATTAATATCAATAAATGATATACAATTTGAGTATTTTTGCATTGTTGAAATTATCTCTTCCCAACAGAAAATATTTCTGAAGATTTTATGCATATTACCATTTTTAAACTGAAAAATATGTTTATTTTGATTATGATTTGAAATTTGGTTAAAAATAATTATTCTATTATATTTATATATAAATCTTTCGCATTTATAATTAAAGTATAATTTCCGCATTCATATAATTACCACCAGTGGTAACACGTATTCCCGTATCCCCAAAATATGTTTTATTTAAAAAAAAAAAAAGAAAACAATTTTCTAAGTAATTAGTAAATCAATTAAATAAAAAGTATGAAACCGTATAATAATTCTACGTGGAAGATATTAAATAAAAATGAAGAGAATATGAATATTATCAAATCCAGTAAATATTGAATCTTCTTATCTTGAGTTTGAAAAGTTCAAATTAATAAAAGAAAATTGGTTAATTGATTACTAAATTGTATTCCGTCTAATTTATTTCATTTTTACTGCTAGCTTGCTTCGAATGTTAAATAGATATCTTAGTGTCGTGAGTTAAGTCAAATATGTCTTCGGCGCAGGAAAAAAAACGGTATCATTTCAATTAGTAATCGATTTTGTAACTGTTCACTTCTACATTATAATAAATGAAAATTTATTGTTCTATTTTGAGTATTCAGTGTGAAATTTAGATATCTTTTCCCGATAAAAGTAACAGAAGAAAATTAGAAAAGATTGTATTGTTAAAAATAATGCTAATAAAAAAATAAATTGAAAATGTTTCTGCAAGAATAGATAGTTCATGAATAGATAGTCTACAGATTTCAACATCCGGCGATGAATATTCTAAT
>OZ010591.1:79900571-80035571 GCA_963932145.1 Acanthosepion lycidas | reverse complement strand
ACCGAATAAAGATTACGTTGTAATGCATAAATATTATACAAAGTTACAAAAATTTACATAGTAGTTTTTTTTTTTTTTTTTTTTTTTTTTTTTATGAAGATTAAATGGAACAAAGGAAATAAGCTGCCGGACAAAAGTTAAGGAAAATTGTTATTAATTTGCATAAATTTCTAATTTCTAATGGAACTTTTCAACAATAAGTAAAAGTTCGTTTATCATTAGGACCATTTTTTAAGCCATATGTCAAATTCTTCACACAAAACGCTCTCTTTTGATAAAAAAACTCACGAAAAAAGTCAATTTCAGAAATTTATGATATTGTTCATAGGTCTAAAAGTGTCGTTCATCGTGTAATTAGCAGGTATAAAACCGACAAAACGTTAGATGCAAAACAAAAAACCGGCAGACCTCCAAAAACATCGCAAAGAGAAGTTCGGAGAATTGTTAGAATATCTACAAAAATCCGTTTTGAAACTGATACATCAATTGCCCGTAAATTTAATGAAGAGACAGATAATAAAATCTCAAGGAAACAGTTGCTCGCAGGTAAAAAAATGCAGGATTGCATACCCGTATTCCAGCTTCGAAGCCTCTCATTTCAAAGCGAAACCAAAGGGCACGCCTGGAGTATACGAGAGAACATGTTGTTTGGACTGACGCACAATCGGATACCGTTCATTTCAGTGACGAGTCCAAGTTTTTATATTTGGTTCTGAGTGCAAAAATTACGTACGCCGTAGAACAGGTGAAAAGACTGTCTTCTCAATGTGTCAAGCAAACCGTTAAGTTTGGTTGCGGCAGTGTGATGGTGTGGGGAATGATTTCATCTGCAGGAATTGGCCCTATCATCCGCGTACATGGCAATATCAATGCTGAGATTTACAAAAGGCTTCTTCAGCAGCATGTGGTACCAAGATTACACCATAATCTTTATGAATCTCCTATTTTCATGCAGGTCAATGCGCATTGGCACAAGGCTCAGAAGGTTATGGCTTTATTTGAAGAAGAAGGAATCTCCCTAATGAAGTGGCCAGCCCAGAGCCCCGACCTGCATCCAATAGAAAATGTTTGGAAGATAATTGGAGAAAGGGCTCAGAAAAGAAACCCGAAAAACCAGGATCACTTATGGGATTAATTGAAAGACGAATGGGAGGGAATTACTGCTGATTTTTGCAAGAAATTAATTAGATCATGTTATCGACGATACAAGGAAGTCATTGAAAATAAGCGGATATTTACCAAATATTAAATTTTGTTGATATTTTGATCACAATCAAGTATTAACAAGATCCATTTTCTCCATTAGCTTATTTCCTTTGTTACATTTAAATTTTATTTAAAAAAAAAAACTATTATGTAATTTTTTGTTACTTTGTATAATATTTATGCATTACACCCTAATGTTTATTCGGTAAAAATTTAATTGCTAATCATGCATTACTTTTTAAGTAATACACATATTTATGTCTTTGTTGTTTCCGTTCCTTATATTGTGGCCGCTACTGTACATATAACGCATATGGACGCTGGCGTCTAGTAGTGGGAAAGTGAATGAATACGAGATGTTATTTAGGATCAATAATATTGATGATATTTTTTGTATTATGGATACAATAACAGGAGCGACAAGGACACCTTTTTAGGAACCTTGTCGCGGTAGATCATATACCAGTCAGTAGTGGGTCTGATCCTCACTGGGTGCCCAATACTTTCGGACTTGTGACACATCTAAGCTACACTTTGAAAATCAATATAACAGAAGCGAAAAATCATATGTGAAGCTTATGTATAATATACTTATCTTTGCTTATTGACAAAGTGTGCCATCAATACATATTTTCTGACTATCAGGTCATCCCATAAGTTCTGTCCAAATTTTATAATGTCTAATGGAGCTGAACATTATTTTTATGTTTAGATGCATTTAAACTGATCAAACTTTATTTCAGAGAACAATAAAATTAAATTTTGTTTGATTAAAACCCTGCTAACATGGAAGTACCCAAGAATCATTTGAGGCACATAATGCTTTATGAGTTTAAGAAAGGAAACTCAGCAGCCGAAGCGGCTAGAAAGATTCACTCACTTTATGGAGAGAAATGTGGGAATGAAAGAACTTGCAGAAGATAGTTTGCAAAAATTCAGAGGTGGAGATTTCACTCTTGAAGATGAAGATCGAACCGGACGTCCAGTTGAGTTTGATGAAAAGCTTCTTGAAGCAGACCTTGAAGAAAATCTTGCTTTATCAGTTGAAGAATTGGCAGTGGTTCTCAGTTAAAACCATACAACTGTTCATCATCATCTTCAGCAACTTGGAAAAGTTCCTAAACTTGGAAAATGGGTGACTCATGAATTGTCTGAAAACAACCTCAAATCCCTAGTTGACATCTGCTCTTCTCTCCATTCTCGACAACTTGTTTTAACTTTTTTGGATAGACATGTGTCTGGCGACGAAAAATGGATCTTTTATCAAAATGTTAAGCGTCGTAGACAGTGGCTTGGTAAAGGGGAAGGACCCCAGCCACAGCCGAGAATGAAACTTCATGGGCAAAATGTTCTTCTTTCATTCTGCTGGGATCGCCCAGGAATAATTCACTTTGAATTCTTACCATCTAATGCAACAATTAATGCTCAAATATACTGTCAGCAATTAGGGCGTTTGGACCAAGCTTTGAGGAAAAAAAGACCTGCTCTAGTGAATCGAAAAGAGGTGATGTTTCATCAGGACAATGCGCGACACGACACAGGAAGAATCACGTCACAAAAGATCGAAGAACTTGCTTGGGAGAAAATTCCTCATCCCCCTTATTCAACCGATCTTGCTCCTTCAGACTACCATTTGTTTTGTAGCTTACAGAATCACGTGGAAGAAACAGTTTTGTAACAAAGGAAGAGGTTAAAACTGACATTTGTACGTTCTTTGAATCAAAGCCAAAAGAATTTTACAGTAATGGAATAAGTAAGCTTGTTGATAGATGGAAGGAAGTCATAGATAATCAGGGAAAATACATTGTTGATTGAATCCGTAATTAAATGTAACACTTGGTTGCTTGTTTTCTTTATTCAAAATTCGGACAGAACTTATTGAATGATCTGATATTTAATAGTTGGCAGCATCTAAATATTTTACTCGTATGAAGGGATGACAGAAACTATCACTTATTTATAAAACTCAATACCTAAATGAAAAACTAGCTGGATAGCAATAATATAGGAGAATTAATAGTGCTGGAGTTAAGGAAATAATCCTCGATGTAATACAACTATTATGAATATATTAATAAACATAGGGTTTTTCGTCGCCTTTTAGCACTTCTCAGAGTTTCATGCACAAAGCAATCTTCAGGTTCTGAGCAGAGACAGAACGTTACATAATTTACATTTTTATAAAAAAAATATCTGGCTATCACAATATTGGCACAGCCTATGTATCATATGTGGATTACAGGTTTAAATATATATATATATATATATATATATATATATATATATATATATATATATATATATATATATATATTATATATAAAATATAGGCGATTTATATTTTCTATTTAACATGAACGGAGTTGAATGTTTTTATTTTCTATTTAAAATAAACTGGGTTTAATAGTTTTATATTTTATTTAATATAAACGGGGATTAATTGATTTTTTAAAAGTCTATTAAATGTAATGGACCTATATTATGCATTCATATACATATATATATATATATATATATATATATGTGTGTGTGTGTGTGTGTGTGTGTGTATATAAAGAACAGTATTGGGGAAATTGTATGAGAAAGTGGAAAAATTTTACCTGTGACCCATCCAGGATTTAATTGAGTCCGATGAATTTCCGAGGACAAAACGCGTCACAAGTAAAACTTTTTCCACCTTGTCGTATATATATATATATATATATATATATATATATATATATATATATATATATATATATATATATATATATATATATATATATATATATATATATATATATGCGTGTGTGTGTATGTATATTATGCAATAATATGATACACGCGTAGGCAATCATCTATCTTTCGATACATGACTGACAAAGTTACAATTTCTTTCTGCGGCCATCCAAGTCTGTCCTGCTATTTACCCATAGCTAGGGTGAGAAGAGGATTCATGTCTTTAAGTGAATGTAATGGATTTGACTGGAATTCGAACTCGGCTCTCCGATTCTTCAATCTTTGGCTTCGTATGCAAATACGTTATCACCATTAATCAAGAACCGCTAATTTTGCGTAAGCTATTCAAAACATGCTGATAATTATATTTATATTATTGTTATGCTTATCTCCTGAACGCATGACATTTATGTTCCATGTCCGTAGTAAGACACCGCTTTGATGTCGATCATGGGCCATATTCTCTTCGAGTTGACGATGATATTAATCCAACGAATATTTATTGGATTTATTGTTATTCTTACGCTAGTCTTCAGTGGACTAGGTCATTACCCAGACAGTATCTCTCCAGTATAAGTTATTCCTAGGAGTTTTTCATTCAGGAAATAAGTAGAACGCATTTTCACTTTGCCCCTTCTATCAATGGCATGTCGAACTGTCGCTTTAAATTCGGCCTTGTGCCACATCTTTTTTCGACTGATCACATGGATAATTTGCAACAAGGTAGGGCCGCATTATATACTCTAATCTATTGTAAGCATTGGGACCATCAATTTAAACTTGATCAACTGATATATTTCTTTTGCGGGAATAAATCCATTCCTCGACATTAGATATGTTTACTTTTTCATACTATTACTACCACTATTATTATTATTATTATTATTATTATCATCATCATCATCATCAGTTCCTGGAAGTCATTCTGAAGTAACTCTCCAAAGAGCAAGATCTAGGTTTATTCCCTGATGTCAGAGGCAACATAATGGGGAAATGCCAAGATGAGTAATTTCTTTACTAATCAATTATACACATGGGACTCTACTTTAAACACGGCCTCATGCCATATTCAGTTCGTGTGTGGGTGAGGATAGATGCGATGATATAACCGCGTTTGTTTGATGCCATACTTTTACTTATATCTTCACAACACAGGCGGTAAACGAAATTTATGATACACACAAACATGTAAATTTATATAGTACCTATATGCGCTACAAAGACAGAAGTTACTCTAATAGAAAATAAATGTCAAGAAAACTTCTGATTACATATTCCATTTGTATGTACGTCTGTTCATATTTACATATATTTAAATCAGAACGAACTATTTTTCATAAACGTACTAAAACGTATTATTCAATTTATCCAAGCCATTAATTCGCTTTGAAAATAACTGCGTGTTTTCTGTTTGATTTATGAATAGACTTAATAAAATGAAACCTTTCCACTTCCCCTTCACTCGATTTTCACAAAGAAAAACGAATTATCAAAAAAATACCATTCTGACATTTGATGGCACAGCATGTTACCAATTCGAATAGCCCCTTTATTTTCTTTATATTTTAACAACACATCTTTTACAACTCCTGCTTGGTCTTTATCGCTACAAAAGGCAGACATTATTGCCTGAATTGTTAGCAATATATTATTGGTAATTTTTAATATATTAATGAATACAGCCTTACTTAAATTCTACATAGATATAAGCTTTGTCTTTGCATGAATATTTACTCAAATTATTCAATATTCGATCATGGCCGCGGTTTTAAAACCACCAGACATTTAAACAAAAGCGTATAACGACAGCAATAGGATAAAAAGAGAATAAAATATTCGCTTATTACGTAAAAGCAGTTTATTTCCTATTCATATATAGAGTAGTATTTTATACGGATTTCTTTTTTCACGGCTTATCAACCTTTTGCAGATTATTTAAAATCAGACAATGTTTTTTCTTTATAAGGATTTTGGGGGATATAAGAATAATTTATTGATAAAAGTCATTAAAATATATCTGGGTGGAGAAGATCTGGGTTCATATCTTTCATAAAGATATTTGCGGGTAATTGAATATAAGTAACTTGGCTCGAATATGAACGTGGATGTTCGACTTCGAATTCTGAGCCAATAACCATTGCACTAATAATGCATCTAAGCTTACAGCACCTGGTATTCGAAGATGCGTTCCTTAACATCGGTGATCGACGGAGAACCAATATTTTAAAATGATGTGGTAAAATGATACTTTTTTTACGTGGCCATCTTTTGCTTTGATAACATTTTCAATGCAGAGAGCCAAGTATTATTTGAAATTCTAAAAATAAATTGCTGTTTTATAGCTTAGGCGAAGACGTTTGACGTTCGCCACAGTAGAACTGTTCAAACTGCTAGGATATTCGAATAATCCAGAATCTATAATAGCAATAAATTTCCTGCATACGGATAGAAAATTCATATAGACTAGAAAATATTTCATAGTTGGTATAGCTCATTTTTTTCAAATTTTTATTTCATTATCTAGATATCTTCTGATATATTACTGACGCACAACATAATTACGAATGTCGATTATTCAGAGAATATAATGTGTCCCACATTCCAATGCACACATTTTTTGGTGAAAGTCATTCCCGTATTTACATTCTACTGTCAATCTGGATTCTCTGAAAGGAATGATGGATATTATTTAATAAATATCCGAAGACTGGCATATATACGCATGAGAATGTGAGTATCTTTATATATTTCGGAATATTCTCGGAGACTATGAAACGCTTGACTTAATGATAAGATAATGTCGAGATTTTGTTTTTTTGGGGGGGGGGTCGTTCACTTTTATATCTGTTATATTAAGAGCTTGCCCTTTATTACTTGCTAACATCATTGAACATTGCAATTTTTCTACAGCCTATCTGGATGAGATTAAATGCTCAGTGGATCCTTCATATGATCTTATTTGTGCATTTTAATGTCAGTAATTGATGATATGTTTGCACATTTTTATTGTGAAAACTATTTTTGAACAACTTCACTCTTCAAATTAGACAAGGCTCCGTGCTACAGTATTTGCCAGTCTGTCTTAACCTTTTGGCGAAGTGTGCATACATCTTGCAGTTCATTACATTTCGTTGTACACGTTTATGTTTCAGTAAATTTTCTCATATATTAGGTTGGTGCAAAAATAATGTCGTTTTCTCACATATGTTACATTTATATATGATTTCTGAATTAATTCATTGATATATATATAGCCATGTTATATATCATTTTGAAGCGCGTTTTTTCGCTCTATCGAATCGTGTTATTCGTTACCGTTCTCAATCTCTTCATTCATTTTTTTTGCAGGCTTTTCGACAGCATGGACAAAATTCAAATCCGCACGATTTTCTTGTTCCAGTTCAAACTAGGCCGAAAAGCTGTCGAGACAGCTCGTGATATGAATGATGCGTTTGGCCCAGGAACCACTAACGAACGTGTGGCACAACGGTCGTTCAAGAAATTTCACAAAGGTGACGAGAGCCTCGAAGTCGACGACGGTCGCGGCCGGCCGACTGCGGTTGATAACGAACATTTGAAAGCCTTAATTGAAGCCGATCCTTGCAAAACCACACGAAAAGTTGCTGTTGAACTCGAGGTCGACCACCCAACAGTCGTTCGCCATTTAAAGCAAATAGGGAAGTCAAAAAAGTTGGATAAATGGGTGAACGATAATCAAAAAAATCGTCAAGAAACGACATTATGTTTGCATCAACCTAATATATATATATATATATATATATATATATATATATATATATATATATATATATATATATATATATATATACTGTAATAATACAATATGGTAATTCGTATGAAATTTCCAGCAGGATATAGATCCAGGGAGAGCTATCTGTCAAAAGAGAAAATTATTATTAATTAAATAATATCAAAGACACACTTAAAATGCCATAGGTAAAAAAGTTTTATTTCATAGATAGATTCAGGAAGATTAAGAGCTGCCCTGTTAGAACTCTCATGAAATAAAAATTATTGCCTTATGGGATTTTAAGTGTTTGATATTCATTAATTAATAATAATAATAATAATAATAATAATAATAATGTATATATATATATATATATATTTATATATATGTATATATGTATATATATATATATATATATATATATATATATATATATATGAGTGTGTATGTGTTGCGTGCGTGTGTATTATATGTGTGCTGAGTTCTTCCATGTATTTTAAAAATATCCCAATAAAACATTGATATCTGAACACTTTCTTAACTGAATGCTTTTTTAACTGACGATTTTTTTTAACTGGATGTGTAAACACAGTTTTGTAACTCTGTTGTTAGCGTAACACTTACTTTTTTAATTGACATAATTCTTTAGAAAAGTTATTCATATTTCCTCTGCTAACGGATATCGACACAAAAGTGTAATCACTATGGTTCAATATCTGCTTTTGACTGCGTCATTCACTCCCACCACCAAAAAAAAAAAAAAAAAATACGAAAATGATGAATCAATGCCTTTCCCACAAATGTGTATTAAATTGGAAGGTGAACTGAACTATACAATGTGGGGGCGAAATCAGTCTAAAATTATAAATTTAAAACTCTGGAAAAGACAGTGGGAGATACCACAATATAATTCCCCAAAATCCCTGCAATTTGCCGATTACAAAGAAGCGGAATCTGTGGAGAGCTATGATCATCCCCACCCTAAAGAAACATAGAAATTTAAAAATATAATTTTATAATATTCCCTCATTCTTTTCAGAGAAATACAGCAGTCGAAGAGATTTGCTTCTTAGCATGCATTTAAGAAAATGACATGTGACAGGTTTTATATTAATCTCTATTAACTGATATCTACAAAGTATAGTCCACTATTTCGTTATTGAGATCCGGATAGAGGGCAAATCTCAAGTCCCAAAACCTTGCATCAACCTGTCCACTTTTCTCTACGCAACGAAATGTATTCTTGATTTAATGTTAAACAGAGAACGGGAGATTGAAGACGGAGAATTGTGTAGAAAGAGACAGAGAAAGAGGATGGGTGCCATTAAAAAGCTGGGAGAAAGATAGTTTTAGATAAAAATATTGATTTTGTCTGGAGTATTGTGGTAATAGTTCTTTATCTGTTCTTGTGAAAACAAAATGAATTATAAGAAGATTTCGTGAAAGTGAATAGAGAAAGAAATGAAATGGCAACATAAATAATTGCTACTGATGTCAAGATATTGAAGAACTTTTTCACCTGTTTCGTGTTTGACGTAAAATTATGCCATCTTGAGAGATTTACATTACACAGACGGCTAAGCGGTTAGCTGACCATTCGACCAGACCGGCATACCTAGACATCAGTCTTTTTGATACGGCATCGAGTCAACATTGGATTTGGTTCAAATCTCTTTCCTAATTATTTTTTAAATATATTTTTTGCATTACCCAAGGAACTATCCAGATATAGAAAAAAGTATTTGACATTTCTACGAGATGTTATAATGAAAGACGCTTTGGAAAATCTAAAATATGGGAGAAAACAAGCGCAGAGGGAAATATTGTGTTTGGTTGAATATCCCATAGAACAAGTTGCAGTAAAGTGTCATATTATTGTATAGAGCAATAAGACAGATTTTTGGATAGTTATGCTCACCCACGTCCTGTAGGGACAGGAAATATAGGAAAAACATTCATCTATTATTTAATTTATCAGTTAATAAAAAATATATATTTTTGACTAATGAATATTTATTTAGTATGATTATCATATTTAATGACAATATTTTACATAGAGTTACAATTCAAGATGGCCGCGCTTTGCTTTCATTATGGCCTTTAATATTCTCTCAACTGAAGTGAGTATCTTCTTCATCACGACTTCATTCAAATTGTACCTCGACGTCAAAAGCGATTCACTTTGTTCTGATACGCTTTCGTTTTAGAAACAAAGCATCGCTCTCACAGAAGAACCATATTTCAAAGTCCATGAGATTAATGGCAAGAGGCCTCGCCGACCACGTAAATGGCCCTTGTCACAGATCTGCGTCAAATTGGTCGTGTCTACAGTGTCTCCGTTTAGAGTGAAAATAATAATGTCATACCAAATTTCAAGGAACTGGTTCCATAATAGCAGCGTATTCTCCTTATTTTCGTTTCAATCTGAGAATAGAAACGAATCACTTTATTGTATTACAAAGAATTTAACCATTTTCATAATTTGATAGAAAATATTTATTTATTAAATTATATTCAAACTTAAATTCTGTTTTCATCATATTTCTGTACAGAATTATGATGCTGTGTGACTCTAGATTCATTAGCTGTGTTATGGTTTCGGTTATAGAATCGCTGCAGTAACAATGACCAATAGAAGACCTATGAAATTTATGACTAGACAATATGACACATTTTTAATTTCAAGACGATTTTTTGTTAGAATAAATTATCTTCATCACAGGAAACACTCTTCCAGTTTCCACAGAAATTACAATAATGGTATTAATGACATTTGTAGTCATTATATATTGTCTGTTAAAATATGATTATTTTTGGATAACCCAACAATCACTCGCTAAGCTATCGTAATTTTTAGAATCGGTTTACACTTTCGGTAAGAATATGTAGGATACCACCACAGGTTGTTTCTGTTGTTGAATTACCTCAAGTAAGATGGTTTCTCTCATTGTGATGTTGTAACGTCAGTCTACAATGTTCAAAAAAGGATATTCTGCGCTAATACCCGTAGGCTTCATTCGCTCAGCGCTATTAATAATAATTGATCTGAGAAAGCGAAACATTTTAGAAACCAATTATGGGATATCAACATTAATTAAAATTGGTATAATGTCCCCAACTTTGTTGTAATTGTTGTAATATTCCGACCGTTTTTTTTTTGTTTTTTTTTTCTGTTTTTGCCATCAACTAATACCCGGATTATTAATTCGCACAAACAATATTGAATTGTCTCGGTAACTGTCTAGGATAAAAGGATGAATTCACTTGTTCATGAAGTTGGTGGCAGTGAAAATGTGAGTTCAATCCCAAGGCAGGTAGTCCAGAAAAATCTAACCCTTTAGATTAAGTAACATTCTCCTAATTCCCTGAAATTTAGCCGGATTCGAAAGTTATTAAAACAGGACGGCAGATTCAGTGTTCGAAAACTTGTGATAATTACAACAAACCTTAGTCCAAATATAAATATATCCAATACCTCGTAGAAGATATACTTGAAAATAGTCTTAATTATTGTATATGTCAAAGAGGATTCGGGGAAACAAGAAAACATTATCACTTGTATCGGATATCAACCGTCAGAAACTCCTAAAACAAAAAAGATAAGAGATAAGTTATATAGAGCCATCTAAATATAACAACCCCAACTTTACCAGCAGAAATTCTCAGTGTCAGGAAAATCCCAAATTTGCAGAGAGAGGTTTTCTCTTAGAAAATCCGGAATATATGGAAAGAAACAAAGCCCCAGTCAATACAAGAAGACCAGTTTAGATTACACAACCACCCAAAAATAAACCTATTTACATACGCACATAAAAAAGACGAAATCAACATAAAAATTAGAACTAAAATTCTGCCCTGTCTCGGAAAGCAATATAACAGGCCTAAAAAACACCTTAGAGAATTTGAAATCAGACAAATCTGAAATACAAACAAAGAGTAACCACAGAGAATATCCGCAGTAATAACAACATTATTAAAAAAGAAACAGATAAAGTCAGCGCTATAGTGATCGTGGACAAAACAAATATATAATTCAAAATTCTAGAAGCACTAGAGAATAAAAACAACTATGATTTATTCGACATCAACCTAGACAAAAATATTATATAAAAAATTACAAAACATAAGGTATTAACAAAAAAAATAAAATAAAAGGAATTCCTAATGAACTTCATCCCAAAAACAAATTTCTACGTACTACCAAAAATTCACAAATCGAGTGAAATATAAGCAGCTATCTAGGCAGAAAAACTGAATGTATTAACACCCCAAATATCAGCGACCTTACATTCAGACCCATAATAGAAGGATCAGCCTGTGAAACTAGCAGAGTCAGTAAATTAATAGACACCATACTACAGCCAGTTAATAATCAGATTATGAGCTACATCTGAGACAATATCCACTTCCTTAGCTCCATATATATATAAAAAAAGATCCGAGAACACTCATGGACAGGTTTGCCATCAATAACCTATATGCTTCATAGACTATGAATTAGGCAAACAGATAATCTCAATCTGGATTGAAAAACACCTACAAATACTACATCTCAGAATCACTAGGAAATTAATTATCGATAGTATAGAACTAATTCTTAACAATAAAACATTTGAATTTGACAAAAGTTATATATTCAAACGATGGCAACGAAAATGGCACCAACATATGCCACCCTAACTTTAGTTTACCTAAATGAAAACCTCTAGTAAAAATTATATGGGGAAATATAAAACCCCACTTCATTAAATCTTGGAAGAGATAATCAGATGATTGCTTCATTTTCTAGAAATTCTCATTAGGCGATATTAACCAATTTCACATTCTACTACAAAACTTACACCCGAGGATCAAATTCACCAAAGAATATAATTTTAAGGAATTGCCATTCTTAGATATACTCAT
This sequence comes from Acanthosepion lycidas, assembly GCA_963932145.1. Classification (NCBI taxonomy): domain Eukaryota; kingdom Metazoa; phylum Mollusca; class Cephalopoda; order Sepiida; family Sepiidae; genus Acanthosepion; species Acanthosepion lycidas. Next base: position 80,022,991 of record OZ010591.1, on the reverse strand, counting down.
CAGAAATAGAAACAACCACATTATCACAGATATCGACTACAAATCTAAAGATACCCAACAATATCTCTATTTCAAGAGCAATCACTTAAAAGGTTGTCTAAAATTCATTTCTATTCCCTACCACGTAGGGTTTGCTTTATAGTGACAGACAAAGACCCACAAAAACCCTCCAAAAGAACTACATATAACTCTCAAAAAAGGCTACCCCACAACTCTAAGAAATAAATACCTTTAGACCAACTAAGTAACCCTAAGAAACGCAACGTCGAACAAATTCTAGCTTATGTCTCAACATACAAGATCAATCCAGAATTATTTCCAGAAATTAAAAGAAATCTAGACCTGCTTAGTAAGAGTGATAATATGTACAAATATAGTAAAAACACCAAATAAATAAAAGCAAACGCAACTCAAAAATGTAACACTTAAACTCATCCAAATTTAGTCAACGCAAAATACAGAGGTCACAAAATGTCACAGGATATGGGGTTTGTGATATCATTATAGAACGAACTCTTACATTTTGGAAAATACCACAACATTTACAATAAAGAAAAAACATAAACTTCAACTCCGGAAAAGTGATTTATGCATTCAAGTGCACAAAAGGCAATCTACATTAGTACTAGCCAAGCAGTAAACAATAGCGTTTTCCTTCACAAAAGCAACATTAACTTACCAGACAACGGATAAATCTTTGTATCACATCTACAAATGTAACCAAGATAAATTTAAAATTATGCCAATATATCAAAGTGCCAATTATTCTTACGTTCAAATACAAAAAGAAAACTTCATAGAATATTTAAAGCAGCACTTAAATCATAGCCGAATATAAAGAAAAGTTAAAAAAAAAAACACATTATTAACTAAAAAGTTTGTGGCTTCTATCTACTCTTTTTGGAGCAAATATAACCTCTGCCATACATACATACATAAATACATATATATATATATATATATATATATATATATATATATATATATATATATATATATATATATATATATAAATATAAAGGCTTAAAGACTAATATTGCATGGTCATAATTTATTCCATTGGAATCGTAAATACAATCCAATTCATCAGACTTACAAATTCGTATTCCAATGGAATAAATTATGACCATGGAATATTAGTGTTTAAGCCTTTTTATTATATCCTTACTCTGTCCTGGACATTGAGTTCTACCAGGATTCTATCCTCTTGGAATTTTTTTATTCGAAAAGTATATATGTATGTGTATGCATGTATGTATATATATTTATATATTTTGCATATGTATATGTATATTTACCACTAATACTATATATATATATATATATATATATATATATATATATATATATATATATTTATGTTATAAGGAACTTGGTAAACCGAACTGGTAAATCCAAAGAGGATGAAATCCTGAGAGCTCAATGTTAGGACAGAGCTAATATGTAATGAAAAACAAACCACGAATTGAAAAAAAAATGGGAATCCCATTTTTTTCTCAATTCGTTGTTGGAAGATTTACCTGATGATCCTGAATCTTTAAAAAGGGATTTAGGTGAAATAAATTATCGTAATGGTACATTAAAGTGGTTTGTTTTTCATTACATATATATATATATATATATATATATATATATATATATATATATATTAGGTTGGTGCAAAAATAATGACGTAATAATGTTGTTTTTTGACGTATTTTTAACGTCAAAAACGACATTATTACGTCATTATTTTTGCACCCACCTAATATATATATATATATATATATATATATATATATGTGTGTGTGTGTGTGTGTGTGTGTGTGTGTGTGTGTAAATATATATTAGGTTGGTGCAAAAATAATGCCGTAATAATGTCGTTTTTGACGTAATTTTTAACGTCAAAAACGACATTAGTACGTCATTATTTTTGCACCCACCTAATATATATATATATATATATATATATATATATATATATATATATATATATATATATATATATATATATACACACGTGTGAATATGCACTTCATATTTTGTCAAATGTTTGCTTATGTCATGAAGTCAAATGCGTTTTCCCAAAATATTTTGATTGGTTAATGTTTGAACAATTTTTAGTATCGAATTTAAAATTTATTTATTTAAATATGTTTCTTTCAACTTTTATAATTCATTAAATATTTAATAATATCCATCTATCTATTTATGTATATATATATATATATATATATATATATATATATATATATATATATATATATATATATACCTTCACTCTTATATTTTCTTCGGTAGAACTGCTGCAAATGCTGCTGTGTACTTAATCACAGGTTCGTCCGGCAGGTCAAGGATATCATCAATCAATAGCCCAGCTTGTCGTTGAGGGACATTGTCGAACTGCTTAAACTGCCGAAATCCCCTGTCATAGGTTACGTCACGTGGGCATCAGTTATAAGTCGTCCGTGATGGGATTTCTTGTCAGGCAAAACCCTGGAGAAAAGTTAATACGATGGATGCGGTAGCGAAAGAAACCCGGGCACTCTCGAAGACCAATATGCATTGGATCTTCCCCGAAGGGAATATTGACCGTGTCTAGATGAAGAGAATGAATGATAGATGGCTAGGGGCGGTATCACAGGGATTTACACGCGATAATGCCCAACAATTTCACATCATCTGTAATGGTCACGGGGTTCATGAGATTCGATCGCCATCGTTTCACCTGTCCTCAAAGTGAGGGTCACTACCAATATTGAGGTGTTGGATACGGTGGCCGACCCTGGATTATGAGTAATATCAAATGATGACTTAATGTATTTAACAAACTGCTTTCTTTCAAAAATGCGGATAATGATCAATGAGTTGACGGTCAACCCCTGCATATAATCGCAAATTTAACCTGAGTTAAATTTCTCTAAGCCTGCCTTCGCAATAATGAAAAACATATTGATGTGATCATGTATATCTTCTTGAAGCCGAATCGATGCTATTATCGAGAATGTGGATTGCTTTTTTGTTATTCTAAGATGTTCTTAAACATTGTGTGAACTATATATTTATTTTAATTATCCTGGAAATATGCTTCAGTTGATATTTGCATTTATTTTTAATTACATAGCACAAGGATTATCGATCAGTTTCTCTCACACCGAATATGTATTTTCAAACGGAGAAATGACTATGTAGATAAATCCAGCTCCAAAGACAGTTACTTGTCAACACTGACAAATTTTTGGCCACTCCTGCAGACGAGCTCGCTCCAAATGTAAAGCTCTGTATTTCTTACAATCATGTCAGTAAGACCGAGCTGGAAGAAATGCTGTGTGTGGAGCCACGGCCTCGCTGAATTTTGACTGAAAAGGGGGCTACAATTACAACCACAAATATTTATTAATGTCCTCCTTGGAATTATTCATACTAATTATCAACTTTAAATATATATATATATATATATATATATATATATATATATATATATATATATATGCGTGTGTGTGTGTGTAAAAATGTATCGAAAATAGGAAAGAACTCGTTAGGTAAATAATCCAAAATTCTTTAGTATTTTTGTTATTATTTAAAAAAAAACAGTGCTCGATACAAAAGTAGAGCCTAAATATAATTATTTAGTTAAGAATATTATCCCATCGCTACATAAGAGTTCTTGTGTTTCAAAACAAGAACCGAAAACTTCAATATAACTATTTGAATTAAATTAAAGTACCAAGCTCTGTTCCATCTTCAAGCGAATTTTTTTTTTCGAACAGCTAATTCCTGAAATTTACGCGTTTTATAAGCATATTCATTATTAAAATTAAAATTACTATGGTAACGGCTAGAGCAATTATTTAAAAAAAAAGGTGCGCAAGGGTTAATAATTTGTATCAATATCTTAGTTACATTCAAAGAGGTCAAGTCAGGGTAAGGTTGTAACCCTTAAGCCCCTTTTTTTAAATAATTGCTCTAGCCGTTACCATAGTAGTTTTAATTTTAATGATGAATCTGGTTATAAAAGTTATATAAAAGTTAAGGTATTAGTTATTCCAAAAAAATTTCGCTTGAAGATGGTACAGAACTTGGTACTTTAATTCAATTTAATTCAAATAATTATATAGAAGTTTTCGGATCTTGTTTTGAAACATGAGAACTCTTATGTAGCGATGGAATCATATTTTTAAATAAATAATTATATATATATATATATATATATATATATATATATATATATATATATATATATTAGTGGGCCCCCTAAGTCATCCATGTTTGTCGAAATATACTTGGTATTACTTAGATACGAAATTGATTCCTTTTCACTCTAGCTAAAATATATAATTTTAAAAATCTCTGTGCATGAAATGAAAGAAACATATTTTGGTACAGTAATAATAATTGTGATAATTGTATGAAAATAAACATTTATCTTTTTTAAAAATTACAGACATTTAACAAAAAATATTAAGAAAAATCCAGATATGTTTTTTTAAATAACATATGTATCGATCTCGAGTGTGTGTTTGCATATATGTCTGTGCGTCAATGTATTTATTTATCTCCCTGACTGTGAAAATTTAGTTTAATTATTGTAAGAGATTAGGATCCATACTACTAACTGATATCATATTTCCTCAAAACTACACCAGTCACACTCCTCACCTCAACATAACATTCGAGGAGGTAAGGTTGTGATTTTAATTCATTTTCACTGAATTTAAGGTCAGGTTAAATTTGTCCTTTTTCAAAAGATCCATGGCGATAAAAAAAATTAAACTGTAGGGGATAAACTATTTAAAATGTATAATTGCAAACAATGAGCTGAAATAAAAATGTGTTCTTTGAAAAGCAGGCCATAAAAATTCATTAGAGATTTAAAAAAAAATTATTTACAAAATTAAAACTTGAAATACATTGTTTATTAAGTATCTCTATTGCTTCGCTCAATCTCAGCCCAATGAACAATATGATAGAAATATATTTCGGTCAATATTTTGAGTTAAACAATTTTGGATTCATCGGAAGTCAAGAATAAAAAGAAACCACTACAAAAAATCTTTGGTTCTTTAGAAATAGATATAGTTGAATGTTGACTAGCGCGTACTATACCTGTAAAGCCCGTCCACCGGGGTCACCACTGATATATATATATATATATATATATATGTGTGTGTGTGGGGGGGATTATAATGATTTAATATATTAACATATATTTAAAAGTTCACCTAAATTACTTTGCGCTAGTTTGGAGATGTAATTGATAGCAGTTACGTATGCGACGTCCGTGTTCGAACTCACCTCGGGTTAGTAGCATTCGATTGCGCGCATATACCTGTGGGTATATATATATATATATATACACTTCTATGTTCACTTTTATATTTACACACGCTCTATCTCTGATATTGAGCACTTTATCCCATAAATATAGTACAACTTAAGACTATATTTCTTTATATATATATATATATATATATATATATATATATACACTTACACTTATATATATATACACACACTTACACACACATATATATATATATTGGCTTAAAGTTCTTTTCGTTTTATTAATCACTTGATATTGTATACTTGATAACTGAACGAAGATTTTCCAAATCAATGTAAATATACATAGACCTATATATATATATATATATATATATATATATATATATATATATATATATATATATATACGTGTGTGTGTGCTGGAATATAAGTGATGGGCATTTTAAAATACTATCTTATATGATATAATACGTGTCATTTAATATTTTTGTATATTAGCGGGAAGTATTTTGAGGTCTAGGATTCGTATATTGTTTTTAAAATATATCCACCTGTATGAGTTATGGAATGCTAAAAGCCATCATGCCATTTATCATCAAGATTGAATCGATAAACCATAAGTTAGGTAAATATTGGTCGTGTATTTCTTTGTCTATAAGAAATTACTTGTTTCGTGTATTGGTTGTCAGCCGTTCATTGAATCAATAAGGATTTACTTAGTTCTATAAAAGGTAACTATTGTTTGCATAACAAATTATAGGGTTGCAAATATATGCATTATATAACATTTCTCTTAAGTCTGCTAGCTTTAATTGCTTGTTCTTGTAATGTTGAATCTTAGCATCTTGACTATATCAATAATATTTATGCAACCCATGTTTTTAAATTTATTGCTGCATTCGAAGGTCCTCTGCGACGTGGTTACTATTAGCTGGAGCAGTCCTTGTTGCTTGATTCCCTAACCCCAGCTCACAAGGTTTCAAACGAGTCTCACTCACCCGAAAAGATTTTAGCCATTTTTTTAAGAAATTAGTTCCACATATATTCTAGATATGACAAGTTTTACTAAAGATTATGATTTGTAGGTTTTGAGTTAGTCTGTCTGTTTTGTCGCAAACTGACTGATATGTTAGATGAGTCTACCCTTATATTCACTTTGTTCACCTATACTAAATGCGTTGTAACTGAGTCAAACACAGAAGTATTTGAAGTGTTTAATATTCTTTCATTCCACACCCTTAATTTTTATGAAAGATTCAGGTCACAAGCCATCACTTCTTCCATTCCTATTCAAGATCGGTTTTGTTTTTCTGTTTTGGAAAGTTTTAGCTTAAGTTATAATTCTTGGAGTATTGGTAAAGAATAGTTGTTTTGTTTTGTTCAAGATGATTTCAAGATGGTTTTTGTCCAAACAACGAACCCTGTCCTGGGTAAGACGATAAAATACACCCGAGAGGAAAGCCTCTGATCAGGAGGTTTTCAGGAGTGTGGAACCTCCTCTTAATTGCTGACGTTACGAGGTCCACCCATCTATGTGTAAATATCAGGAAAGACCGGGTTCTATAGGCTTGGATGGAAACTGGTCTACCACAGAAGGAAATGGCAACCCACTGCGTGAAAAAAATCTGCCTCGTAAGTCATGAATCTAAAGATACATGATCGCCTAAGCGTGTATCACGCATAGAAAATAACTGACTGATACCAGAATTCATATGTTGGATAAATTATCGTTCGTTTGCTTGATTTTTTTTTTGTTGTTTCTTTTTCAATTATTTTCCGTTCTCTATTTTACTATTAATTATCATTTATACCACATTACAGTCAGTGTGATATGCCGGAATAAGCTGGAAACTTATCGGTATTTTAGACAGAGCTGCCAATTTGAATCATTACAAGTAACTTCATGTGAGACAGTTAAACTTAGCGAAAATAGCACTTGAAACAATGCATTAATTATTATTATTTTATGTTTTTTAACGCATATTAAATATTAGTACAAACATTTCAATATGAGGTGGAAGATATTTTATTTAAAGTGGTTTGGAGAAATAATTGCTATCTATCTATCTATCTATCTATCGATCTATCTATGTGTGAGTTTTTGTGTGTGTGTTTTCGTATGGAGGTATGAATATATGTTCATGCGTGTGAGCCCGTCAGATAGAATATATAATATTATTTTCACATATTATCTTATCCTCAAGTATGCTCAAAACTATATATGGGATTCAAATATCGTTGAAATATCAACGAAAAATGAGGTGTGTTTATTTTGTGATATTTGTTGTGCTGTTTTAGTTTTCCGCCCATCGACCGATTAGCCGCGTTTTGCACGAGGATAGATGAGTGCTCGTATTTGTGGAAAGAAAATGCGCGCGCCCACAGGCACTTATTGACTCAATGCCTGTCATATCAATGCATATTTCAAAGCAAGACATTTATCAAATCTGACATAATCAGCGTCAAAGGCAGTTCAATTCGCCAAAACCTTCGTTCGATTTTACTTCAGCAACGAATCTATCAAATTTAATTTCAAAGCAATGGGAAAATACTTATTCAAATCCAGCACGGTCACCCAAGGATTTCCAGAGAAATGTATACTCTGAGTTTGATAGACATATTTTGTAGATTGGTTATTTACTCATGGCAAAATGATATATTTTATTCGCTCGAGCCATCCCTAACATAAATGAGTCTATTTCGACGAAAATCACGGTTCTGCATCAAGTTCGCTAGATCATTTGGGTGGCACCCTGCGTCATTTCATAGTTAATCAATGTAGGTGCCCAACTCTTCTTGCGTCATGATTTAGTGTCCAGAGCTGTAGGATGCTATAGAGAAATACCAAATCTTTGGTTACATCCCCAGACGGAAGCATTGGATTCTTAGACATTAAAGCAGTGGTCCTTCACATTTTGTCTTTGTTATCATCATTGATTATGTATTGAGCAATTTCAACATCTAGCATTTTCTTTATCAGCAAGACTCACAATTCGATATCCTGCTAAAAAGTTTACCAATGTGGACTATGAAGTCTTATCTATCACTGCAGACCCCATTACAGCTCTCCTAAATCATCAAGAAAATGTTACTTATGATGTTGGACTTTATGATAATACCTCTCATACTGAAATTCTAAGCTTCAACCAGCAAGACTCAATACAAACTAAGATGGCTTTATAAATTCGGTTGTATCTTGTACGAGCTTCATTCAATAAATAAGGTGACTTTTCCGGTATAAGGACTTCAAATACAGATAGAAGCTTACTTTTTTTATTTTTCAACGTAGTCTCCCAGCACTGTTACACACTTTTCCCATCTCTGCACAAGCTTCCGTATTCCCTCAGCGTAAAAATCTTTGGACTGATGTCTCAGCCAGTCGTTCATAACACTTTTGACTTCATCGTCACTTTTAAACTTCGTGCCACTGTGAACGCTTTCAAGGGACCAAACAGGTGAAAGTCTGAAGGGGCAAGGTCTGGGCTGTAAGGTGGATGAGGGAGCAGTTCTCAGCCCAGCTCGTTGATGGTCTGCACCGTTTGGCTTGCTGTGTGAGGCCTTGCGTTGTCATGATGCAAGATGACTCCTTCTGACTGATGACCCCTGCATATGTTCTTTATGTCTTTCTTGACCGGTCTCAGCAGTTCATAGTAGTTCTTCTGTCAGACTGAATGAGGTCATTGACTGATTCGATCACCTCGGGAGACTTCACTTCTGTAGGCCTAACAGGCCTGTCTTCACCCTCAACACTGCTCCGTTCTTCTTTAAACAATTTAGCCCACTTGTAGACATTTCTTTGGCTGAAACATGTGGCATCATACACAGTTGACATTCTCCTATGAATTTCAACTGGTTTTCACCCTTCAGCAACCAAAAACTTGATAACAGCCCGCTTTCAATCCTGGAGCAAGCTTCTTGGTCGGCCATCTTTGTTAATCGCCAAAACTCTCAAAGTTTTTTTTTTAATCTGAAAAAGAAATTAAAGCCATGTGAAAAAGAAGTAAAACAAAAAATAAAAAAAGTAAGCTTCTATCTGTATTAGAAGTCCTTATACTGAAAAAAACTCACCTTATTTATTGAATGACCCTCGTATATACCTAGGAAACGAAATAAATTTCATTGAAAAGGGTATAAAATGAAATAAAGGACAATATTAATCCAGTTTCATATTGATATTATTATTTTTTAATAATGTCACCCAAGGCAAGGTGATAAAGCCACTAAGACACAAAGTGGCTACTGAGGAGGAAAGAAAATAAAGCCGGAGAAATTTTGAAAGCGGTTAGTGAGTAGAAAATATAATGAAAAGAAAGGGCATGAACGAGAAAGATGACGATAGATTTTACATTTCAATTCTTTTTGTAGATGTAGTCAACAGGAAAAAAAAAGGTGGAATAAAGTTTCATATGTGACTAGTGCGAAAGGAGACTCTATTAGAAAAGTACTTGTGATTAGATTCGGAAATTTCAGCAGTAGATTGATTCGTCGTTGATGTCAAACTAGTCCTACGTTTAAATTCACGAATCCACGTAAGAATGAAGAAAGTAGAAAAGAACAGCTCTCATGGAAAGTGTCGAAAAAACACAGAAATGGAAAGTGTCGAAAAAACACAGAAATGGAAAGTTTCGATGATGTAAAGTTGATTGAAACTGAAATACAAGCATGTGGCCTATAATATTGCAGATTTTTCTTTGGATTCTTTGTAGAATCTAAAGATAAGTATAAGCAATATACCAGATGTGCCAACAATATTCAATGCAGCAACGAATTGTATATTCATTTGCATAAGTATTTAATTAAACATGATATATTCTCTATTTCTTTACGGTAAAGTTTGATCATGTACAAGGCTCCACAGTCACTTGAGGTAGAGTGTTATGTTAAGGGATCGTTTATACTGAAAGGTAAGATAATGGTTAAATCTAGAATTAAACAGGTTAAGATTGTAGTAAACGGGGAAATCATTCTGGAGTCTGTTCCCTTGAATAAATTTGGATGATATCGGAAATGTTTAGTGGGATCGATTCAAATAATTTGTGGCAATTCTTATTGTCAATATGCAACGTGATGCTGAGAATATCCGATTCTTTTTGCTGAAAACTCTGACAGTTATTGAGTAGGAAGTTGTCGAGATTGTCGATTGCAATTTATTAAATGCTTCTATTAATGTAATTTTTTTTACAGGAAAATATGCTTATCAATGATTCCTAATTGTCATTCCTCTTTCTTGTATTTTGAGAGTTTCTTTCTTAATATTTTATTTAACGTGGAGTGAAAGTGAACATATAGATTATATAATAATTTTACCTTATAGCTGCATAGGCTATCACTTGTGACTGTAGATGTTTTCGGATATATTCAGAACATATTTTTTGTTATATGATAATGAACTTTCTTTCTGATACTCTATCGTAAATCTGTAAGTTTTAACGGCATTTTGGGTTGGTTTTGTTTACTGGAATATCAACCACTATGAGTTAAGTAATGCCGAAATCTAAATAATCTAAACTCAATTTTATAGCTTGAACTAAATACATTTGAACGCTATTTTATACTTTCAAATACATATAAAATGTATCGCTGCTTATTGTGCAGTGCATGTCATTTTTATATAAAATTATATTGCTGATATTTTTACTATTAAAACATTTTATGATATTTTCATTGGGGGTTCACTATTTGCCTATTGTTGGGGCTCTAACAAGTGCTATCACCCCGGGTTAGGGAGGATCTGGTAATGACAAAATTTAAGAGGTGGTTCTACGCACTTCAAAACCTTCAGAGGCTTAATTAAATTCCTTTGCTTGAAGCCATTTTTTAATTATAGATATGCGAAAACAGCTGTAAATAGTTTATCATAACTGTTGTATATAGCTGATAATTTAGACATATTTTAAGGAATTAATTAGTAAATTTACTACCAACAAACTTCTTCCCGGTATTACACTAAATTACACACACACACACACACATATATATATACATAATATATAATATATATATATATATAATTATATATATAAGCATATAATTATATATTTATTAAAGACATTTTTTATGTTTAACGTTCTTTTTATAGATACAAGTATTTAAGTAAATGCTCTGTTTATAATAAACAGTATTAAATAACATTTACCGGCCTGAATGTCCGAGAAATTTTCATAGAAAATCTTCGTCCTTTGACAGGATTCGAACCTGCATCCTATACGGAACCGCCATTTAGCCGGGCGTGCCTAACCGACTCGGCCACAAAAGAGCGTTCGGCAGGCTAGGTCGAATTTACTGCTTATAAACTTCAATCTTCCATGAATCTCGTACATTCATAACTGCTCATGGCGTATCAAATGTAAACAAATGACGTCATACATTAAGAAATGTACAAAGTTCGACAATTTATTTATTAAAGACATTTTTTATTTTTAGTATTTAAGTAAATGCTCTTTTTATAATAAACAGTATTGAATAACATTTACCGGCCTGAATGTCAGAGAAATTTTCATAGAAAATATTCGTCCTTTGAAATTCGACCATGCCAACCGAACGCTCCTTTGTGGGCAAATCGGTTAGGCACGCCCGGCTAAATGGCGGTTCCGTATAGGATGCAGGTTCGAATCCTGTCAAAGGACGAATATTTTCTATGAAAATTTCTCGGACATTCAGGCCGGTAAATGTTATTTAATACTGTTTATTATAAACAGAGCATTTACTTAAATACTTGTATCTATAAAAAGAACGTTACACATAAAAAATGTCTTTAACAAATAAATTGTCGGACTTTGTCCATTTCTTAATGTATAATTATATATATATAAATAAATATAAATATATATATATATATATATATAAATTATGTGTGTATATGTTATGCATGTATGATTATAAAAATTCAGATATAAATATAAATAAATCTAAGTCAATACGAGTAAAGACGAATAGTAAAATATTCCTTGCCGTCAAATTTCGTCATCTGATTGCATCATTAACCATTTTTGTGAACCTATATATATATATATATATATATATATATATATATATATATATATATATATATATATATATATATATATATATATATATATATCAAAACAGGTGATACAAATAATTTATAGACGGCAATGTTCGATGCAAATATCAGTCGATTTACAAGATTAAATCTCCTCCACCTCTATAAATATAATCTTCTGTGTCAGGTGTAATCGTCGAGATTAATATCCATATCAAGTTATTAAAATTGTAATGAATGACTAAGGGTGCATTTATGCACCCAGCAACTGCAACGAATTTACAATTCGTTGTTTGAAAAGCTTCCTGCTTTCGTCAATAGGAAAATGACGTTCCCCATCGAAATATCACCTCGAATACATTACGCATTACGTAAATTGTTGAACTTATTTGTCTTTTCTATCCCACGCGACATATTTATCTGGCTTTGGAACAATGGGTTATTGGTTTTATCGATCGCTGGAAAGCGTTTTGATGGAAAGTATATCTCTTCTAATTAAACAAGGAACTGTGGAATTTTTTTTCACTTCAAAAACATGCAAATTCATGTATCGAGGCTGCATAAATTAAAACTTGGGTATTGCAAATAATAATGATTATATAGCTGATATAATGAAATTATTTAATATATTTTCTGTTCATACGTTCATATTTTCTGTTCATACGTTTTATAGAAAAAATTTATTTAAGTGAATGCTCTGTTTTTAATTCAACAGTATTTATTACATTTACCGTCCTGAATGTCCGAGAAATTTCATGGAAAATACGCCTTCTCCGACAGGAATCGAAACTGTATTCCTATACGGAAGAAATCATTTGATCTAACGTGCTATACCATTTCGCTATAAAAAAGAGTCTGGTTAGCAAAGTTCAAATTACTGTTTAAAAATGAAATCCATTTCATTATATGTTGTTATTTTTATTTAAGATACGTTTAGCGAGCAAATGACTGTATACAATGAAATCCATTTAATTTTATGTTGTCATTTTTAGTTGAGATACGTTTAGCGAGCAGATATGATCGATAGAGAAAATCGTCGAAGTTTCTGTGTTTCAAAACAGTAATTTGGAGTTTGTTAACCAGACTTTCTTCTGTAGCTAAATGGTATATCACGTCAGATTAAATGACGGTTTCTGTATAGGAATACAAGTTCGATTTCTGTTGGAGAACGCATATAACTGAATAAAATATAACTACTTATTATTTTAAGATGAATAAAATTAATAAAGAAAAGCAGAACTTATTTACGACCCAAACAAAGGGAAACATTTTTGCGTCTAAATAAAAAAAAGAAGAAGAAACACAACAAGGATTATGGTCGTATGAGGCTGAAATACTTGTTCAAGTCGGAGCCTGATCAGTAATTAGTTGTGTGAAAGATTACGAATTCCTGGTTCTGTAATCTTTTATGTGGAGGTGATGTAATGGATACAGGCTCAGAATGCAGAAAACCAAGTGCGAAACCCTGTCAGGTTTGTTATATTCACGTCCACGAAAATATATTTGGGAAAGTTATGAATATAAACTCTTCTTCGGCCAGCTATCAAATAAATAGTAAGACTTTTATCTGAAATCAATATTATCTTCCAAACATTGGTTTCCCGTAACTTTTACCTTCTTTCCAGTTTTTATCAATCAGTTCTTTTTGCGAATTTGTCAAAACTTTACCTCTTGCCATGATGATAACCTTCTTGCACAAATATCAATTATATAATATCCTGCTTGCATTTTTAAGCTAAAATAACTACTGATAATATTATTGGAAAATTCTAGAATATGTCACTAAAAATCTAGAGCATGAAAGCAAGTTAACCTCATAAAATCGGAAATTTGCATTGTACATATACATTTTTCACGTATTAAAATAGATAAATGGGATTTATTTCCATTAAAGAAAGTTGTTTCTGTTTTCTTTATATATTATTTATTATGCAGCTGTGTAGAGTTAATTATACGAAAAGTATTTTTATTCATTAGATGGAAATACAATGAATTACAAATTTGTATGTGTATGAATGTTTGTTTCCACCAACTCTATATAATGTGTTTGTTTTATTAAGAAGCGATTAGAAAAATTAATTATAAAAATTAAATATGTTAATTAATAATCATAATTCATTTGACTTATTTTAACAATCATCTTTTACGAATAAATACTGTCTGCAACATCAAATAATTTTTTGAATCTGATAAACAAAATTCAGACATTTATATAAACTTTGCGTTTGTCTATTGTTAGCTTTGCACACAGCACGCTCCAAGAAGACATTTTTTTTTATTTATCAATCAGAAACTAGGTTTAGCACATTTAAAAATATACGCCAAATTTGTTTAGCTTTTTATGACTTGTAGTTTTCATTTTACCAGAAGAAATAGACAACAGATTTCGTTTTCTGCTTCAAATAGAAGTGTTACTACGTTTCACTGTATTTTATAATTTTCCGATGAAAAGCAATTATAACTAAAATGGAAGAATAGCAAAGTTAAAAATATTATATATATTTCATCTTTTTTTCTTATATTTTATACTGTCAAATCAGTAACATGCAACGACATCAAAATGACTAATATTTGGTGAGATTTGAACTCAATCCGAAATCACCCAATGACGCTCTTCCGTAACCAATCCATTATTTGATAATTAGTTTCAGTTTGCCAAAAACATATTGGATTTCAAGCCATGCATCTTATTTAATGGTTTGAGAATATCCGTCTTAATTTTGAAAAGAAAACGCAGCACTTTCTTATCGAAAACCAATCGGAAATACTAAGAATGCTTTCGGAAGTGTCTCTGAAATTTGACATATCTATAATTAAACAGTTACCATGGAAACATTACTAATTCTAAATAAATATCTGTGAACAAATCCGTGAGATTTGTACATAGAAATATAGCTAATTTAAATTTATGTATAATAAAAATATATTCAATTATTCTGGCGTTTTTATAATCGTAAGAAAGGTTAGTACATTATACAGGGTATCTGAAAGTCCTCTCACCTTCTACATAAGATAATTTTCTATTCCATGTGGCTGTCCCGAGGTCCTACAGTTTGGAAGTTTCGGAGTACCATGTATTAGGTTGGTGCAAAAATAATGACGTAATAATGTCGTTTTTTGACGTTACGTCAAAAAACGACATTATTACGTCATTATTTTTGCACCAACCTAATATATAGGAAAATATATTCATGCGTAACAGCGTCCTCGGTATGATGATAAACTACATCCGCGTCCTGGGTATGACGATAAACTACGTCCAACAACAAGGCTTCAGATGTTTTCGGAAAAATAATTTTGCCAGGTGCGTGTTTTTGAAACAATGTTGCCAGCTATGCGTTTTTGAAAAAATAATGTTGCCAGCTATGTTTAATAGTACTGTATATTTAATATATGCATAGGGCGTCCTTGGTATGGCGATAAACTACATTCGCGTCCTGGGTATGGCGATAAACTGCATCCAACACCAAGACCTCAGATAATGTTTTTGAAACCATAATGTTGCCAGCTATACATCTTTGAAACCATAATGTTGTCAGCTATACGTTTTTGACTTTTAAAGTCACTCAAAATCATTTTCGGCATAAAGTAACCACTAAGTTTGATGCCGTTAAACAAAACAATTAATCATCAATCAAGAACATGAAGAAATTATTTGCAAAAACTGAACCAAAAATTATATTGGATTTTCTAAAAAGAATTTGTCTCTTATCAAAGATGTAGACTGATGTGTAAACATATCCTACATTTTACCATTTTGAAAATAAATTGTCCTTATCAAATGGGAATTCTTGACTTAAACAAAGATACCTAGAATTATTTTGCAGTGTACAAGCAAATGAGCTCTAGGTTACTAAAAATGTTCCATACAAAATAGGCATTTAAAATTCATATATTTGGCATATATAAACTGGATTTGGCATTAAATAACCCACAGTGGTTGATATGCCATAAAACCCGACCAACCAACCAACCATTCATGCGTAACAGATTTTCATAGCACTCATTGTTGCATTTTCATTTTAAAGCGTTTGGAAATATCATGATTATCATGTTAGCAAATTTTCTTTAGTTATTTTTCAGTTGTTTTGTGTATGTTATTTGTTACTGGTGACGCTAAAATACATTAAAACGGACATGTGTAATTTATTTTCATAGCTTCCAGCTAACATATATGCAGATTGAATTTTACATATAACATTATCAAGTACCGTGCCTTATCATGAGATTTTCTTTCACTTTTTAAATCATACCCCTTCTATGGACAAGTCAACGTGGTGAGATATTTAACAAGCCTGTCTCTCTAGATCTATTGCGACTGACTAATGCGTTTGATCCCCATTGGTTACCCCCATACTTCCGGTTTTGTGCCACAGCTAAGCATATAAAATCACCATACCTCTTCGTTTATTGTTGACCATGATTCCAAAGAAATATTATTTTTTTTATTATTTGTTAATTGCAACATGTCTTAAAGTCAGTTGAGCTGTCTTATGTGTTGTATCTTCGCCCACGGTCAAGTTTTCATTATCATTTACTGATTGTCACCCAAAACTATATAGCCGCATCTACACTACTATTTAACCCATAAACGAAGAGAAGGGACGTATGCATGCCTTTTATAATATCAACAGCTTTCATAGACTCTGTCAGAATTTGAACTCCGTCCTCTGAACCCAGGTGTTGCGAAGGTATATTTTACTATATTCGAACCTTTATTGTTGTAGATGCTATTTAAATACTTTGAATTAAAATACCTGTATTCTTGTTTAGCACGAAGATCACAGGTTCAGAACTAACACATACATAAGCATATATATATATATATATATATATATATATGACACATCAACAAAAATAATGCACACCTGAAGTTATGTATAATGTAATTGGTCGAAATGTTATTTCTATAATGACATCTCCAATCATCAATATTTCGAATAAATATAAATTACTATTCCTTATATTTATACGAAAACAAGATTATAATAATATTCGGTGTTCTACACACGAGACACAAGTTTTAACATAGAAGGACTGGGGATTGGAATGATGTAGAATATTACGACATTGGCATTTCTTGTAATCTTTATCGCTTTCTTTGTGTATACATTGTTTCTCTCCTCCCCTCATTTCTTACTCTATCTATCTATCTATTAGGTTGGTGCAAAAATAATGTCGGTTTTTGACGTATTTTTAACCTAATATCTAATATTGTGCGGCATTCTTCAAACATGGAGTTTGACTGGAAACAATGTGTTCATATATCGTGTTTGCACGTATATTCATTGGCATTTATCCTGTCAATAAGTGATCAGAGACCTTTGAATTATCCATCATATTCAGCAGAATGTTTTCAAATGGTCATTTATTCTGGAACTTCTTTGATGCTATTAATGAAAATACGTTGGTTCCTTGGATGGCTATAAATATTACTTGGAGCTGTTTTTTGTTTTCTTTTGAAGATAAACAATGTAATTAAAAAATTGCTTAAAGATAAAATTAGTCTTTGAGCAATGAAGGTTACATATACACAGAAAAAAATTAAATCTTTTGGAAAACTAATGACAAAGTTATGCTTAGAATCTTATACACCAACAAGACATATCGAAGTTAAAGCGACTCTGGGTCACGTAATTTACGAGTTTGTATGAAATATGGTGGTGCGATGACGTAGCCGATAGTAAAAAAGATAAATGAAATTAAGAGCTACAAAAGATAGAAAGGTATGGATAGCCATGATCTCTCACGTGCCGAAGGGACACGACTATTAGAACAAGAAGAATGTCGAAAATTCGAGCATTATAAAAGGATTTTTTTTTTCTTAACGAAAACGGTAACGACTGCGAAGATTTCTTTGGTGTAAACCGATAATGAACAAAAGGAAAAGCCATGTTGATTTAGGAAATATTAAAATTAGAGCATTGGAGAATTCGATCTTTAGATTTTCCCTTAGCTTTTTCCATTGTTTTCTATACAGACTCTCTATAAAAATAAAGGACCTGTCCATTTCACTTAGAAAACTAGGTCCTTATAGATGCAAAAGAATGAAATAAAGAAAAAAAAGGAAAGAAAAAAAAAGAAAAAAGACTTCGTTGTATTTTTTACCTGTATTTTATGAACTTCAAAAGCGCTACAACTTTGCGACCCACTTATTGGCCTGTTCCATGAATAGATGTTCTACCCCTAGCCGATGGACAAGTCTATGTATCAATAACAGGTGTAGAGAAGGTTATTCAGTCTTTCTACGCAAGAAGTTGCAATAACATATCATAATACTATACTGTATTCTATTTGCATTTAAATTTAAATTCATAAAGTGGAATAGGCATTCACTAAGATTGACTATTAAGTAAAGTTTAGTAAAGTAGCTTAAACTATTGTGATGAGAGAGAACTTATATATTGTAATTAGATCGATAAGATGGCTTCGTAATTAAACAAGTTTATCAGCAATAATAAATGTATAATATTAATTTGTTCACTTCACCAAAATAAATAAGTAAATAAATAAAATTCAATTTGCGATTTCTTTTCAAATTTTGAATTCGTTTTGATTTAATTTTACGGTGCGGTTTGGTAAACGGCTTAAATATATTTTTGATTCTATAAGTTTAAAAATGTTTGATATTCGTAAGTTATTTTATTCAAGCACAGGTGTTGAAAACTATTATTAAAATTCCTATCAGTTGCATGTTTAGTTAACCGTTATAGTGACACTCCATCTAGGAATTAATGACCGCAATAAAATTAATGTTCATTTTCTTAAAATGTATCATTATTTCATAATCTTTATAATAACGTGTCAATTCGTATATTGTTAACAATGATAAACATGTTGTGTGACATGTTTCAGGGAAAAACTTATAAGACAATATATGTGTGAGTAAGTGCGTGCTTGTGCGTGCTTGTGCGTATATATATATATATATATATATATATATATATATATATATATATATATATATATATATAAGGACTCTCCGTCGTTTTCAATGTATGGGAATCTGGCAACTTAACCAATTGATTAAGTTATGAATTTTGTGCGCTAGTCTTAAGTGACACTTAAGATCTGCAAATGCTTTGCAGAGGAGGCCGCATATGGAACAAGAGTTAGGATTGTGAGATGAGATCACTGTTAGATTGGCTGACTTTTTAGATGTTGCTCTCCCTTCTTGAAGAAAATTCAGACTAGTAGATTGAAAACCGCTGAGTCCACTAAAATACGTTGATCCCCACTTTACCCAATCCAAGTCTAAACGCTCGAGGGTGTTATGATGTATATTGACAGCTGACAAGTTGCTCTTCAGCTTGTCTTTGTATCTAAACCATGGGCGTCCTACATTCCTGTAGCCCTGATCTAGCTTGAAGCACATTAGGGTTTAGGTTATCCTGTCATCGGACATTCTCAAGACAGGACAATTCCACCGCAACTGAGACTGTATGAGGGATGCCTCGATTCCTCCAATATCACACCTGTTAAACAGGTCTACATTTGATGTCCTGTCTTGAAGAATAACTCCACCGATCGCACGCAGGCATATATATGAATGATCATTTGGTTCGTTCGGCTCTCCTAGAACGGAAATTTTCCGCTCATCGGTTAGACTACTATTCGCGTTATTATCGTTTATATCGTTATTATGACGAGAGACCAACCCGCGTGGTGAACAGATGGCTTCTGATTTTCAGTGAGCAATTGAAATGGAGCAGCTTTGTGGCATTGAGCTCATATATCATTGTTCGATGTAATTTTTTAAAAAGAATTTGTGTCTTTGAATCGGACAAATATGAAAGCCTCTCGCACAAATTTGGCAGACATGACATACATATTTTCTGGGAATTTGTTAAAGTTGTGAGACGTTGTAGATTATGTTTGTTTTAGGAGGGGGTTACGATCGGAAATTTAGCATGCCTAAACATCAAGAATACTTACGCATTAAAAGACAGTGCAGTAGGTCAATCCCCCTTTTCGTGGAGGAAAAACTTGTACAGGAACAGAAGAGCCAGTGAACCTATTTGGATACTGCCAAACAGCAAGCCTTCAACTGCATTTTCAATAACATCTATAATAATAAAAATAATCACTAGACATGCACGTGAGAATTTCATAGTATACATATTTGAATTTTCTCATGAAAATTAATACTAAACTTAATTTTAATCTACAACGAAAAATCATCTGTAGAAATTCCCTTATCGAATCTACAAATTTGCTTAAAACCAAAATATTGCAATAATAATCATAAATATGAAAGCCGGTCATTATTTCAATAAATAAGGCAGTATATATGAAAAGATTTGAAACTTTTCCCATTTCAGTGGAAGAGCCGTCAAACAGTTATATCTCTTCTTTCTTTATTTATTTCTTTCTTTCTTTCTTTCTTTCTGTCTGTCTTTCTGTCTTTCTTTCTTTCATTTTCTCTCTGGAACCAGCCTTTTCTTAGTGAAAATACCATTTCTATTATGTCTTTTCCATCTTTCCATGCGGTCAAATTGGAATAGTTTATTAATCATGATGTATTGGTAGGTCGTAATGGTCATGCTAACTAAAGAAGAGAGAACAGAATTATATTGCGACAATACTACTACTACTACTACTACTAGTAGTAGTAGTAGTAATAATAATAATAATAATAACTTTGGCGCTATTATCTAAATAGAACACATAAGAAATCTGGCGAAAAACTTCAAGAAATGGCCAGTGACTTAAATTTTGACATTGATAACACAAAGAACAACCTTCCTTCTACATAAGAATGGTGACACAAATATCCAAAAATATATTGACCAATTGCGTGTCTTCCCACTACTTACTAAATATTGACATCTATTCTAACAAGACAGGGATATGACTTAGAAAAATGTATTACTACATCTTCAACAAAAAGGCTGAAAACGTTCCTCTTACCGATATAAATTACATATTATTGGAAAACTCGTTCAATACAAAGAAAAATCTTACTACTTCCTGGATAGGTTAACGTAAGGAATTCGATAGTGTACCCTATTTTTTTATCGTTGAGTCTTTAAATATATGCAAGGTATCTCTTGTGGTCATCAGATTCATCAAACAACATATGTCGATATGAAAACAACACTTCACCTAAATTATAAAAAATTGAATCTATAAGTCTAGTGAAGTAAACATCAACAGAGTAATATTTCAAGGTGTCTTTTTGTTTCGCTTACTATTGTGTATATACAATAGCATTAACGGGGCGGAATATGGCTATAGGCTTTCCCAAAAGAAAATAAGCTATCTATTTTATCTAAATGACTTAAAGTTGTATGATACGAACGACAGTGAACTGGAAGTTCTGCTAAAAACAATAAAATGCTTCAGTGATGACGCTAGAATGGAATTTAGTATGGACAAAAGTGCTAAAGCAACAATTTTACGAGTATCACTACAACAAACCTTTTCTATTAGCTTAGACCCAGGGAAAATAATCAAAGAATCTGAGTAAGAAAAGGTTATAACTACCACGATGAAAATGGTGAAGGAATTCACCATAAAGAATGAATGAACACTATTTACATTATTGGGACTATTGTCCTCATCTCATCTCACCATATTTATTACAACGTTTCGGCCGTTGTATGTTCTGGGCTTCTTCGGGGGAATGGAATGTCGAACAGAACCCTTTATTTCACTCGCTAGTTAGACTGTTCTAGTTCCAACTGCCATGTTTAATGGGTGTCACTGACAGTTAACTTGTGTTATTTCCCCTCTCCAAGTTCTCCACTGCCTTATCCGGGTATTGAACCCACACTCGTGAGCAAAATAAAGGGTTCAGTTCGACATTCCCACCACCTGAAAAAGGCCGGAGTGTACAACGGCCGAAACGTTGTAATAAATTAGTCCGAATAATGTAAATAGTGTACATAATACCTCATCTCAGAAATACAGACAGATACAGAATGAATGAAATCGTGCGAAAAGAGTGCTATAGAAAGGTACGGCTGATATTAAGAACTGAATTGAAATCTCAGATTGAATTAGGCAGGTTAAATGCTTTGCAATCCCAGAGGTTCAATATGGTTTCAACATCTTGGACTGGACTCTAAATAAATTCAGACAAATGTATTCTAAGTCAATAAAGTTTCATTCTAATCATAACATTCATCATCCGAAGGCTGATGCAGACCGTTTATACATACCACGTAAACGATATGAAATACCTTTTCTTCAGCTAGAATTGTCATACAAGACAATTAACTATATATACTTAGTATCATACTTGGAAAAAAAAACTAGATGATATAATTAGTCAAACAAAACGAAATTAGTATGGAAATTATTCAATCAAGAAAGACGTTTGTAAAGATAAACGAGATTTACTTTTAGTAAATCCTGTAGATAAGCAAAAAAGAACCAAATGATGCAGCAACAAGTATGAAAAAGAAAGTCAAGGATAAAGCTCCAGAAGAGATTAAACAACACTGACAAGACAAAAATCTTCTTGACCAATATATAGATCGTGCTAATAAAGCCGATGTTGATAAAGTTAACAGTTATCGATGGTTATGTGTATCTGCATTAAAGGCTGAAACGAAGGTTTTATTCTTGAGATACAAAATCTGTCTTTTCACTCCAAAATTTCATTCAAATATTATACATAATAAGGTGGATCCAAAATGCAGCTGATGTGACAAACCTAGGGAAACCATGCACCATCTAATCTCAGGATGATCTGTACTTGCATCAAATTGATGTAAAACTACTTTCGATACACTGAAGCACGATTTACACTGGAAAATGTGCAAACTTTTTGGAAATTATGTCAACAAACACTGGTAGGAACATCCCCAAGAATTAAAAGTCATCATAATTTCATTGCATTACACCATCTTTACGGTAAGGAAGATTGAAATAAATAGGCTCGACGTAATTGCCAAAAACAGAAAGGAAAATGTTTCCTACTAATTTATATGGTTTACCTAGATGACTGCAACAGAGCAACCAAAGAATTTTAAAAAATATCGAACTATAAATACTTGGAAATAGGAATAGAAAAAAAAAATGAAAAAAAAAAGAATATTACCAGTCATGGTAGGTACACCTGAAATGATGCGAAATGAACACAACAAAACATAGGAAAAATCACTGGAAATCTCAAATGATTGTCTCGATAATTACAACCCACACACTAAGAAGAACATCGTCCCTGTAACGCTAGTGATGTTATTGGAGTTAAAAAGTCGAATCGTGAAATTTAGCCATAACAAAACACTGGTACCCGCCGTACGTCTTCCCGCAGTTTTGTAGTGTTAGAAATCGAATAATAATAATAATAATAATAATAATAATAATAATAATAATAATACGAAGAAGAAGAAGAAGAAGAAGAAGAAGAAGAAGAAGAAGAAGAAGAAGAAGAAGAAGAAGAAGAGCATGCTTGCTTATTGTCGTGGCATTACCAGCAAACTGCAATGTATCTTCGAAGATCTTCAATAAAATTATCAAAATACAAGGATCTTGAAGTGGAAATCTCAAAAATGTGACACACGAAGACATCAATAACTCCAATCGTCATTGGCGCCCCTTTTGCTTTGAGTGGAAAAGTTTCTGAGAGGCTCATTGCATAGATCAATGTTAGCGCATGCGTCAAAGAAATTTTTTTAAAAATGTTCCCACAAATACCTCACATCCTGCAAAGGATTTATCCATTGTAAAATATTTGTGAGCTTAGGTTCTTTTATTTTTATTTATTTTTATAATCATTCAGTGTAAAATGTCATAATGCCATTTCTAAGCATAGCTGTCGGGTTGAGTCACGGTAGGAAATGAGTATGCAACAGAAATCAAAGGAAATAATAGTAATATGACTTGATTTGACACCATGTATGATCTCTGTTTTGATATATTGGAAATGATAACATACATATATTTTTGGTGAGTTAAGATGATATAGAATAAATTTCTAGTTCAATACCACAGATTATATTTTCGCTTACATGACCTTAACAAATCAGGCCTGTTCTCTAGCGGCTAAGCGGTTTGGATCTCTGTTCATGAATGGGATTAATGGGTTGTTTTCTTTCAAGTTTCAAGGATGAAGCATGTAAGATGTCTTGATTATCACTTCTCCATACCTGGCACCCCGACCACCACAAAAAATAAATAACTATCACAATATGACGCACATATGGCTATAATGCCTGTGTCCGTGATACGCTTATCAGCATTGATATATTGAATTCCGTCTATCTGTATCACATCTCCGTCAATTATTATTATTATTATTATTATTATTATTAATAATAATAATATTAATAATAATAATAATAATAATAATAATAATAATAATAATAATAATAATAATGTCCTCATAGCAAATAACACAAATATACACTAAGGTCGATTGAGATAATTACAAATTACATGTATTTTTAAAATTGATATGGCCAGATTCTTTGGAATGCAGGTAGGTGATTTCAAGCTGATTTCAATGTTGATTTACATATAGCTATCTATCCTATTAAAAGTGTATGGCTTCCACAACCATTGTGAATACCATACCAACTTGGGGTCATCCAAAAATGAGCTCTTTTGGGCACTGATCATATTTTGAAGAAAGTGATGTCTGCCTGAGGTCCTTGTGATGATTTACCCGGATTCTTTAAAAACTTACACTGTCTGATAAAACATAATAATAATAATAATAATAATAATAATAATAATAATAATAGATACTCTGCCCGTATCAACCAAGCTGATGTAGACAAAACCCGTACCCATCAGTGGCTACGCAGTGCAGGGTTGAAAGCGGAAACTGAAGGTTTTATCCTTGCTGCGCAGGACCAATGCTTGCTAACTAGGAATTATCAAGCACATATACTAAAATATTGTGTCAGCCCAAAATGCAGATTCTGTGATAAATATCCAGAAACGATTGATCATCTTGTATCAGGTTGCACGATGTTGGCACCCACTGAATACAAAACCCGACATGACAGAGTGGGCCAATATCTGCACTGGAAAATCTGCAACTTCTACGGGAAGGAAACTGAAAGAAACTGGTACCAACACCACCCAGACCCAGTTACGGAGATAGGACCTGTTACAATTCTATGGGACTACACAATTCACACTGACAGAACAATCAAGGCCAACCGACCAGATATTGTTATTAAAGACCACAAACAAAAACGGTGCCTCCTTATTGATATGGCAGTCCCTGCTGACTGCAATGTATCTTTGAAGATATTCAAAAAGCTGTCAAAATACAAGGACCTTGAAATAGAGGTCTCGAAAATGTGGCATATGGGAACATCAACAATCCCTGTTGTAGTTGGAGCCCTAGGACTGGTTGGAAAAGATTGCAGTAGACTAATTGCAGGGATTCCTGGAAGCCCATGCCTCAAGGAGATACAAAAAATTGTTCTGACAAGTACAGCCCACACTTTACGAAGGGCTCTATCTATGTAATTTTTTTTTTTTTTTTGTCAGTGAAAAGGGTCATGATGCAATTTCTAACCTTAGGTCCCTGGGTGGGACCCGAAAAGAAATGTGTAAACGCCAGAAAGCAAAGAAAATAAAAATAATAATAGTAATAATAATAATATTTTTGACAGTGGAAAGTGTCATGATGCCATTTCTAACAGTAGGTCCCTGGGCGGGGCCCGGAAAGAAATGTGTAAACGCCAGAAATCAAAGGAAATAAAAATCATAATAATAATACTTCAGATACATAAATCATATTGTCTGTCTATTGTCTATCTATATGTACTTTTTTCTTTGTGCGAACAATAGTTCGTCCAATCCAGAAGTGTTTATAAAGCATACATTTTATAGAATTCCCCTGCTAAAACGTAGATCTACAGGGCTAGTGCACGACCAATGAAAATCACTCAGATGAGCGTATAATCAACATGTCCAATTGTAGCTGGGTCCCTCTGATTGATTGGAAAAGGTTCCGACAGACTCATTGAAGGTATTCCTGGTATCCCATTCCTTAAAGAAATAAAAAATGTCAAATTTTCTCACACATTACGAAGAGATTTATCTCTGTAAATGTGAGCGAATGCGTTCTGTATTGTTTAACGATCAAAAGAAAACACTTTTATTTAACATAACTTTGAAAATCTGACCTACGAGTGCAAAAAATCCCGGAGACTGACACATCTACAACGAAAAAAATACCTCGCCCGATCGCAAAAGCTGCTGTTGGCATCAGGGGTGGCAGTACCCCCTTAGCTACTGAAATTCTGGTAACTCCCTTGGTTGGCTTTTGATGAAGTCAGGTTATTGCAAATTCCTTCGCATGTTGTATGTAGAAAATATTTAAATGTTTGTGATGTAACGAAATGTGTACACAACAGAAATCAAAAGAAATAATAATAATAATAATAATAATAATAATAATAATAATAATAATAATAATAATAATAATAATAATTTTGTCTTTATCATGTCATCAAGCCATAAAACCCTTACGCAAACTTTAGCATACATTTGAATCTACTGAGTACAAACTACCGAAAAAAGCATGACAAACTTTTTTTTTTCTGTGTACAGAAGAAAAGGGGTAAATAACTATGAAAAACTTATTCATGTTAGTGATATGAAGGAAAATCGTGCATTTTCCAATTATTAAATTATAATTATGTTTTCTACGCATGACAATAACAGTCTTCCAATTAATTGTTTAAATAACAATTGCAAAATTAAACGAAGTGTACTTTTATGATAGGATGCGTTGCTATTTGCAAATAATAATTGACGATACAGTAACAGTCACTATAATAGAAAAGGCATATAAATAAATAGCAGATTACAAAAAGGTGCATTTAAAAACAAACAATACCGAAAACAATTTGATCGGCGAATCATATAATTGATATATTTATTAATCAAGAGATAGCTTAATTAGTATTATAATTAAATACTTTTTTCTTCATTTCTCATATATTTATTAATTGATCTTTATTTTCTTAGAGAAGATAGAAGCATGATCAGTGACAACGGGAAGGATTAATAAGATAAAGCAGAAGACAAAAATGAAATAAAATAAAAAGCAGACAGTGTTAGATATTTTGATAGACTGCATTATTGTCAGCTACATTAGTCTCCAAACTAATTGGCATCTTTACTTGGATGTTTTTTTTCTAATTAATTCTTGTAGCGGAAGTTCGTCTCGTTCAATAATTTAGACATATATTATTATAACTTGTGTCAATAATATTCATCAGCGTTTCATTAAATTTGTTTAAAGAATTTTTTTTTCTTTTAGAGAAAATTTATCGATATTAAATACTAACTTGCTTAAAACTATTAGGTTGGTGCAAAATTAATTTCGTTTTCTCACATAGTAACATATGTTAGAAAACGAAATTATTTTTGCACCAACCTAATATTTTACTAGTGTCAGTTACATTTTTTTTTTAAATAAATAAATCATTATGGCACACGGCTGCAGTAACTCTCGTTTATGATTCTAATTATTAGGTGGGTGCAAAAATAATGACGTAATAATGTCGTTTTTTGACGTTAAAAATACGTCAAAAAACGACATCATTACGTCATTATTTTTGCACCCACCTGATATATTTGATCGGCAAAAATGTATATGCTGCCTCTGCTAGCTCATGGTCTCTGCAATGAGACTAACATCAAGAAGCGTATTGAAAAGCGCCATTATAATTCTTCTTCTTTTATCCGTCTTCTCCCATCGAAACCTTGAAGAGAAAGGATCCACGAATTTTCCTGTTTTTTATAGCTCTTAATAACTTTTTTGATAACTCTTGCTAACCTTGTTCCGGCATCCATTTACTCAATTTCCGCTTACCTTCAATTTCTCCGGTGAGTATAAAAATTTCCATCTCTATTTCATCAGTATGTGCTTTAGAAATATCAACTATCTCTTTAAGAATCTACGTATAAGTATCATTTTGTTATCATTTTCTCTAAAACTTCTTTGTTGCTCACGTATTCGTTTCATGGTATTCTCAGCAACCTTCTGTAGAACGAAATTTCTATTGCTTCAAGTCTCTTCTTAATCTGCGATGAGATTGTCCAGCATTTACTGCTATATAGAAAAGACGGAGCTTACATAATATTTCGATTCTCTTTTATGTTTTCTAAGGGAAGTTTCTGTTTCTTAAATACTACTGTCATATAAATTGAACTTCAATATTTGTCTGTCCGTGCTGTCATGATTTGTATCATCCAACATCACATGAATAGTTGGGAATAAGCAATTTACATTGGTTACGACACAATGACAATAACATTGTTATTCACTCTGATGTCTCTAAAACTTATCAATCCTGCTTCTTATAAAAGATTGATGTTTACGGTTTATCAACAATTTGTGTTATTTAAATCCAAAAAGTATTTTGGCTGTAAGATTTTATTTTGTTTGAATACGGCATTAACAATTTTTTCGAGATACCAATAAATTTTATAAACAGAAATCTTAATCTTTAACAGATAACTGTGGAGAGAAGTGATAGATTGATACCTTTCCCAAAACTGAGGACAAGTGAATGTAACAATCACGACACGATTTCGAACAGGATTCTCCAATTTCTCATTTCGTTTCGCTCTCTATTACACCAGCCACACATATTTTTATAAAACAAACACAATGCGACAGTGTAATAGCTCATTCTGGCCGCATTTGTTATTTGAATTTGACTGTTGCATTCTTCTGTGTGCGAAGCAGCTTCTAAAAGTAGATTTTGGTTTTATTATTTATGCTTTCGACAATTTATCTCCAACGAATCACACAAGTCGTTGTGTTAAGGAAACATTAAAAATTCTTCTAGAATTATGTTTTATGTTGCAATGTTTACAACTTTTAACTTTTCTACGCTATTTTCTTCCACGCAAGTTCATTCTAAGTATTATCTGATTACTTCCAGAACTTGTTTTCGAAAAATTTTCTCCAAATGTTCGAAGTGAGTTAGTTGAGTTAAATATAGTCGTAAATATGACAGAGTAACGAGTATTTACTAATAATTTGAAGCACACACAGACACAGACACAGACACAGACACACACAAATATATATGTATATATATATATATATATATATATATTTGAACAATAAAAAAATATTAAAAAATTAAAATCTTCAGACACACTGGGTTGTAGATTAATATTCTTTCGTTTTTTTTTTCTTATTATTTCATTTAGATTCCTCGACTAGTTTTGGCCAAAATGGCCATCATCTGGAGAAGAAATATTTCTGCTTGCTGGTAGCAGTAAACTACAGAAAAATATGTCTTTGCTTGCCACTTTCTTCTTTTTTACATACAAAATGTGAACACACACACACACACACACACACACACACATACATACATACATACATACATACATACATATATATATATATATATATATATATATATATATATATATATTTTCACATTTTATATGCAAAAAAGAAGAACGTGGCAAACAGAGACATATAAACTAATATTTCCTTTGCCATTTAAGGATTATTTTAATTTAATACACATAATGGAACGAATATTTTATTTTTTAATGATTTATAATTTTATATTCTATTATATATAATTTATACATATTATATAATATAGCGGCATGATGGAGTAGTGAATAGCAGCAGGAATCGGAGAGCCGAGTTCGAATTCCAGTCGAATCTGTTGCATTCACTTACGTGCTACCCTTAGAAAAGTTTTAAATCCTCTTCTCCACCCTCCAGTTATGGGTAAATAGAAGGACAGACTAGGTTCTATAGCCTTGGGTGGCAACTGAAGAAGGACAACTCTGAATTCAAATATGCTGAGGGTCGTTTTGGGGACATTTTGGCACTTAGTGCACCAAGTCTCTGTATTCGTCTCTTCAAAAAGTGAGACTGGTTCTACTTCACCACTATAATAAAATCAGATGTGCTGGTATTTGAGCTGTCAGTTCCTAGGAACTGAGTTGCTTGACCCTCACATATCGAGTACGATGGGAGAGTCCACTATAAAATATAATAATTTATATATAAAATGAAATTTATATTTTATTCTATAATAATTCATAATAAACATATTTTATTTTATGCATATATTCCTTTGCCATTTAAGCATTACTTAAAAAATAATTGTTTAAACAAGAAATAAACAAAATAATGATTACATCTACATTTTGTAAACTTTAGAAAACTCCAGGTTATTTGGTTATTTTAATTGATTTGGCCACCGAAAAATAAATAAAAGGAATAATGGCAGATTATAAGCGGAAAAGTAAATTATGACAGGAAGAGAAATAATCACAGCATCAAGTGTACGTGTAAATGTGCACACGCATGCGCACAAAACAATCACACATAGAAAAATCAACATGACTCCGGGGTACTAGCTTCTGTTAGGGTCCGAGCTATGGGCAAATATTTAGCCCCAAACTGGGGATCAAAATACTATGAAAATATAAAAATAGATTTTTTATGGTAAAAATACCTGCAAGAAAATTTACAATTAAACTCAACAATACATTTTTGAAAACAATAATATATTACCAGATAAAATTTTTTGAAAAGAAATTAATATCAATATATTTGACTCTTCACAAAAATAATTAAAAAAAATCTCTTTACAAAGATACGTCAATGAAACCAGATCTACAAACTGATTTCTTACAAATAATGCATATACAATTCATAGGGACCTATTCTAAACAAATTGTTTGCATTAAAAACGCCATTGATGTTGATATGCCGCAAAACAAAATAAAGAAAACTAAAAAAAAACTTGGTCAGTGGTGCATTGTGGGTAGTCTATTTTGGCGGTTATTTTACCGGAAGTCGTTTATTTGTTTATTTATTTATTTCGCTTAAATTATTTTGCTTGTTTTTATTTATTTTTATTTTTGCTTCTGATTTTTTTTATTTCTTATCTTATATATATATATATATATATATATATATATATATATATATATATATATATATATATATATATATGTTTATTTTATTTTAATTTTAATCTCTGTTTTTATTAACGTAGTAAAAAATTTTATATCGCTTATTTACTACTTTTGTTTTGGTTTGGGAAGATAATTAAAGATATTTATTCAATTTTGTGGGTTGATTGTTGTACTTTTTTCTAATTATTATTTTGGCGGGAACAGATTTTAATTTGTTTATTACTTGCTGTTATTATTTGTATTGATTATCTTTATTTGTTTTTTTTAACGGTTAGTTTATCAAGATCGATTTGTTGAATTTAGGTCAATTTATTTTACTTGCTATTTATTTGTTATACTGTATATTTTATCATTTTGGTTTTCGATTTTTAAGTGACGTAGTATTTTTTTCTTTTATCGTTATATAACATTTATAGTTACGTTTTCGACCGATTTTTGGTTTGATTTTTATAGTCTGCCTATTATTTTGGTCATAATGGTTTGTTAATTTGTTTAATATTTACTTTATTTGTTTGGGTTAATTTATTTTGTCTCTTATTTTTTTATTCTATTCCGTCTATTCTAACAGGTGTGATATGTTGATTTGTTTGGGTTAATTCATTTTGCTTATTTAATTATCATTTTGTTTATTTATATATTTTTTATTTTATTTTTTCCGTTTTCGATTTTTAAGTAACGTAGTAAAAATTTGTTTTCGTGTCTGCATTTAAATTTTAGAAGATACAAACTGTTCAAATGTTATATAAAACTGTATTAATAATATATGTATGATATACAAAACTTCTATGATATAAATAGAATCTGGTTTAGAAATAAATCTACATTCTGACTTCAACGAGACGTCAAGTTTCCTGCTGTGAAGTGATGCACACGCGGTGGATATTTTCCTTCTCTGCCGTTTTGGCATTTTTTCTATTGTAGATGTATAACACTGATCTTCATTGCAAAAATTTACATCTCAACAGAATGCAACATGTCGCAAAGAATGTGCTCCGAAAAAAATAAGTCGAATATTGGATTCATCCTGACTGTTCGGTGGATTATTGAGGGCCCCATGGCAAGAATCTACTCACCGCCTTACTTTTTGTGTATTTCTCTAAGGCCTTCGATTTTTCTCACAGGTTAATATGACCCTTCTGGCATATTGCACCTCATCTAAGAAAGAAGCTGCCATAAATATGCTATATAGAAAGAAATAGTAAATATTTGCTAATAAAGATTTAGTATATCTCGCAGACGGGAAACTAGCTTTTTCAACATTAAAACGGACGTCATTATGGATGACATCCTTGCAACTTTGCTCTTTGTCATCATTCTTGATTATGTATTGTGAACTTCACTTATTAAACATCTCGACCCCGGTTTTACTTTATCACAAAAACAATGAACTCCATATGCTGAAAAAAGGTTGACAGATATAAACTATTTAGATGACCTAGCTATCACTTCAGACACTATCAGCAATGCCACAGCTTTATTACATCATCTAGAAAACATTGCTAACGATGCCTCTGAAACTTAATTCATAAGCTTTAACCAGCAAGGTTCAGTGGAAAATGTCTCAGGGGAAACAATAAAATCTTTCAAATCTTTTACATACTGCGTAGCCGAAATAAATTCTCTTGAAAAGGATGTGAAAATCCATATAGCTAAAGCTTGGGCTGTCTTGAAGAAAATTGATGTAATCTAGAAATCTGACTTGGAATCTGGAAATCTTATCTACCAGACGATCACAAAAGGAACTACTTTCGGGTCACTACTATACGGTGCCACTGTTCGGATATTAAATTAAACCCTTGGGCCGAAGCTTGAAGGAGCCCACACTTGGATACTGAGAGCTGTACTTAATATCACTTGAAGACAACATCCAACTAAATCACAGCTCTAAGGTGCCTTCCCTGATATATCTACAACAATATGTGAAAGCCGAATGTAATTTTCAGGGCAATGCCGGTGAGTTAATCAAGAATTTTGGGGGGTGATCTACTGTTGTGGACACCAACATGGCGCAAGACGGGTTAGTCCATCGAAACAAAAGATGCTACCCTAATTCCTTCAGACCTCGATGCGGGTCGGTGATGAAAGGCTTGATAATTTCAGGAATTTCCGAGTTAGCAGTATCTAGCAGTATATATTAAATATATAAGTAAATGCTGAGGTCATCCCGGAACAGCAACAGCCGTTTGCTTGCTTAAACACCATTCCCGTTCCTGAAGATTTCTCACTGTTGACATCTATGTCCTCTTTTATATTTTATTTACTGTACATACTCTCTATCTCTGATATTAAGCCAATTTACCGTTAAATATATCAAACGCTAAAACTCTCTCTCTCTCTCTCTATATATATATATATATATATATATATATATATATATATATATATATATATATATATATATATATATCTCGATAGCTAGGAATAAGCAAAATTTATATGCCATTTTAAAAAGCTAAAAAAGAACAACTGGTTTCGACCGAGTCTTATAAATTTATTAATTTTTAGGATACTAAAAATAAGCATGAAAATTTAATTAATATTAATGATAACGAATGGAGGGAAAAAGTGAATTTTAAGAAAGCTAGAGTCCAATAACATTCAGACCCAGTAACCATTCACTCTGTTTACAGAGAAAAGGCCCACAGGATCTGATATAGAAGGACTCTAGAAACTTGAGGTGATATTTAGAATTTGGACTACTGTAAATATTCATGCATCTAGAAAAATAGTGTTTTGTATTATTTAAAAATTATTATGATATTTTTATAGTTTTTAATTTTTCTTTTGCGAGATTGTTCTATAGAAGATTTTAATATTTGTCTCCTGCTATAAGGATTCTAATTGGGAGTTTGGACGTTTCAAAGAACAGGGAGTCACCACTTCATTGCAGTTATTCCCGGGTCCATCCTGCTCCAGGGTGGTCGCACCTGTCAGGGTTCCAGCTATAGGCAAGTAGAGTAGCCCGAAATAAAAATATAAATATATAAAAAACAATAAAATATAATAAAATTACAATTTCTACATATTTATAATATTATCAACAATACATTTTATGGAAAATAACCTACAATAAATTTTTAAATTTTTTAAATTTATATTTTGTTGAAGCGATAAAATTGTTTTCAAAATATTTCATAGAGGCTGATATGCCGACAAACAAAATCAACCGCAACAATATAATTCTTTATATTGATTTAATATCTAAGATATCCATGACTTGACTTTTTACAATCTATTGATGAAGTCGCCAGAAATATTAACTTGATAAGGGATGATTGTTCCTAAAAAAAGTATTAATGTTTTAGTTGTTGCTTTGGCAAAATTTTTAGATAAATCACATTGAATATTTTGATTTCAGAGTTTTATATTGACCCCAGAGTTTAAATATCTTATAATTAGTTTTAATAACTATATGTTATTTTGATTTCCAGTTAGATTTCTGATTTTATTTTCAAATCCAATTAGATTTCTTATTGACTTTTTAGTTGTTTGCCAGAATTTCGAGTAAAAACACAAATGTGTAGAAACGGTCAAGTGTAATGATCATGATTTTGGGTTACTCATGAGAAAAGAATCCATAGTTGGGTTAAGAATGATCGTGAAAAAAAAACAACAACATTCTTTAAGAGTTTTTTCCAGAAAGTAGGTCATGATAAAGATTTCTAAATTCTGTTCTGGGATTGTAACGATTTTTCTAATGACACATACATTGAATCCCTGAATAAAACGTTCCGAGAGTTAATTTAAGAACATCTGAACGCTTAAAATACACCAGTGGTTTGAACAGGTGATAAATCTAGTAGTTATGCGGAGACTGAACATAAAATACTGTGGCCTATAACCAGTTTTGCCCAGTACGGCAAGATGCTCCAATGCCGAATATTGACCTATGAACTGGAGTTATATCCTTAAATATCACCGTCAGTCCACACTCTTATATGGATGTCACAGATACCCAGTTATTGAGCATTAATATGGCATACCTTAAAATTATATATATATATATATATATATATATATATATATATATATATATTTCTATATATATATATATATATGTGTGTGTGTGTGTATGTGTGTGTGTATATATATATATATATATATATATATATATATATATATATATATATATATATATATATATATGTATTTTCGGTTATGTGTATCTTTACAAAAGCCAGATCAGACCAAAAATCGATTATTGCGGCAATAACTAGTCCTGAGCTACCCATTCCTCTCTTGTCTTTTTTCATGCAGTTCTAAAGCATCTACGCGGCCTTGTGAGTGATTAATTGTTTTCTAGCATACAACCCTTCTCCCATAGACGACACGTCTTATTGCCATCGCTACTCTATGAATATTTCCATAACAAATGTTCTTACGAGCTACATTACTTGGAGGGTCCCCCATTCCTGACATTTGCAACGAAAACCCACCATCCCATGTGCACAAGAATTAACCTTCCTTATTTCCTTGATATAATCATTAATAAGTAGTTCTACTACAAGTTTTCCTGTCTTCCCGTTCATGTCTAGGGGCAACCATTATCGTTCCTACAAAAATTCATTATCTGTAGTTTTTGCCTTTTCCTTACGCCTATAGATAATAGATAACACACTCCCTTGCGTGGCTCTTGAAACTTTTAGTGTGTGACCATTAGTATAGAAAAGTGTTCACGTGCGGAAGGTATAAATTTTTTCACTTGCACAGTATTTGTCAGCTTTGAAGTCTCTCTCGTGGCTATAACATTTGACACAACCTATCCATTCTTTTTAATTATTGTTGATTAATTTTTCAGTTTCTCATATCTCACGCTCTTAAATTATTCCATCTCCATATGTATATGTCTTATTAATAGTATTTCAATATGTTACTCTTTTTTTCATTTGTACATGGTTATTATGGCTATAAATTTTCAGTGAACAAAAAGAGTCTCTCTGAAAAATATCTCTGCTGTATTTTCTATTAATATTTCAACGATCAGGTTAATTCTGCAGACGGTTTATTTCTATTTTCCTTATATTTATTATCCGGAGATTTTCACGGATATAAATTTCGAGAAATTTTAATAATAGTTTTGAGTAGATAATCCACACTAATGTAGTAATTATTCCTCTAAAATTAACATGTTTAAAGATCATCACACACACACATATATATATATATATATATATATATATATATATATATATATATATATATATATATATATATCAGGTCATCCCATAAGTTATGTCCGAATTTTAACTTTTTGTTAAAATGAACGAAATTTAAAGAGTATTTTATAATGTCTAATGGAGCTGGACATTATTTTTATGTTTAGATGCATTTAAACTTATCAAATTTTATTTCACAGAACAATAAAAATTAAATTCTGTTTGATTAAAACTCTGCTAACATGGAAGTACTCAAGAATCATTTGAGGCACATAATGCTTTATGAGTTCAAGAAAGGAAACTCAGCAGCCGAAGCGGCTAGAAACATTCATTCAGTTTATGGAGAGGAATGTGTGAATGAAAGAACTTGCAAAAGATGGTTTGCAAAATTCAGAGGTGTAGATTTCATCCTTGAAGAAAAAGATCGAACCGAACGTCCAGTTGAGTTTGATGAAAAGCTTCTTGAAGCAGCCTTTGAAGAAAATCCTGCTTTATCAGTCGAGGAATTGGCAGTGGTTCTCAGTTCAAACCATACAACTGTTCATCGTCATTTTCAACATCTTCGAAAAGTTCCTAAACTTGGAAAATGGGTGCCTCATGAATTGTCTGAAAACAACCTCAAATCCCGAGTTGACATCAGCTCTTCTCTTCATTCTCGCCAAATTGTTTCATTGGCGACAAAAAATGGATCTTTTATCGAAATATTAAGCGTCGTAGACAGTGGCTTGGTAAAGAGGAAGGAACCCAGCTACAGCCGAGAAGGGAACTTCATGGGCAAAAGATTATTTTTTCAATCTGGTGGGATCGCCAAGGAATAATCGACTTTGAATTCTTACCACCTAATGCAACAATTAATGCTCAAATATACTGTCAGCAATTAGATCGTTTGAACCAGACTTTGAGGAAAAAAGACCTGCTCTTGTGAATCGAAAAGAGGTGATGTTTTATCAGGACAATGCGCGACCCGACACAGCAAGAATCACGTCACAAAAGATCGAAGAATTTGGTTGGGAGAAAAATCCTCCTCCACCTTATTCTCCGGATCTTGCTTTTTCAGACTACCATTTGTTTCGTAGCTTTCAGAATCATTTGGAAAAAAGCTTTTGTAACACAGGAAGAGGTTAAAACTGACATTTGTGAGTTCTTCGAATCAAAGCCAAAATAACTTTACAGTAATGGAATTAGTAAGCTTGTTGATAGATGGAAGGAAGTCATAGATAATCAGGGAAAATACATTGTTGATTGAATCTGTAATTAAATGTAGCATTTTGTCACTTGTTTTCTTTATTCAAAACTTATGGGATGACCTGATATAATATGTGATATGGTTATTTGCTTCTTGTAGTACGAACCATTTCTTCATATGGAAGTAATCGTATTATTCTTTACATTATTCTATATTTAAAAAAAACATAACTATCTGTTCCTGGCTTTTAAAACCTGCAAGATGTGATCCAAGAGATATACTTCTAACGCATGTTTTAGATACTTTTTTTACATTGTGATATTTTGCATCTTTATTTTCTTTCATCTGTTTATAAAATATATCATTCAAAATAAGTTTCTATATCATAGTACTTCTGTCTTCCGCTCGACGAAAACAAACGCTGCTTCTGCGTTCCCGGGAATTCAAATCCGATGTTGTGATACATGCTTAGAAAAATGGCTTTGTTCTGAAACCCGTTTACATAGCGGTTGATTTCACTTTTCCTTGTTATTAATTTTGTCATTGTCCTTCTTTTTCTCCACTGTAATGTTGTTTTTATAACATCGATCTTGAGATATAGAGCGCTTTACTTGTCAGAAAACGTCAATAATTTCCAGTAGCTTAATTTTTAAGATGTTGATTTGGTATTTTTGTTAAGAAGCCGCTTTTTCAGTAAATGATTTATTCAGGACATTCTTTGATTGAATCTAAGTTTATGTTTCTGTTTCGTTACCTAAGCAAGCTTGTCATTCGATGCTTTTATTGTAAATGAAAAAAAGAGGCGCATACGCTCTCATGTGTTTAACATATTTCAGTGAAATGAAAAAAAACATGCAAATTTAAATATTTTCAGTTATATTCTATTAATTCCTTAAATAATGCCAAACATTCATACTAGTGAT
This sequence comes from Acanthosepion lycidas, assembly GCA_963932145.1. Classification (NCBI taxonomy): domain Eukaryota; kingdom Metazoa; phylum Mollusca; class Cephalopoda; order Sepiida; family Sepiidae; genus Acanthosepion; species Acanthosepion lycidas. The sequence goes on along the minus strand of OZ010591.1, from coordinate 79,984,570 downwards.
TGTTATTGAAATATTAAACTAATGATTAAAAGCTCAAAATTTGAACAAGGCAGTACGTGAATTTACGCATTTTATAGTCGTGTAACTCTCAAGGTGCTTACTTGACCATTAAATACTATGATCCTTCAGAAAAAATGTAACAGGAAAAAATCATAAAATTTACTACTATTATTAATTGAACCATAGATATCGATAACTGATTAATTTTGAACGAGTTCATATCAGCAATTATTAGCTATAGACTGGAGCCATCACATAAAATTTTACTTTTGAATTTTTCAGTCCTTGATAATTAAATATATGACTGACCAACGGGACTTTAATTTAGCCTAAGTTATTTTATACAGCAAAGCATGTAGTAGGTTCCACACCATTCCCTAGTGACTTTAATGAATTAGCTTGATCTATAATTGGGTATATTCTGGATGGAAATAAATCCGGGATTATACAACGGTTACAAATCCGGATTTTGTGGGTATATTTTGCATAAATGCCAAGCTATGGAGAAGTGTCAATTAAGTGATTGATTTATTGGTTTTATTGGCATATCAGCCTTTGGCAAGTTACTTAAAGCCAGGAATGTTTATAGATTTTATGAATGTCTGGTGATAATAATAAATTATGAAACAAGTACTACTAATTAACCTATAGCTGGGGGGAGAAAAGATAGATTTCCAGCTGTGTTTGCGCGTAAGTGCATATAACGAAATCTGCCAGAATTAGAACTCAGCTCTTCGATCTCCAATTTCAAAGCGTTATCCATTAGAACACGCGCACATCTAAGCCGACACTCCTCCTGGAATTCTCAAGCGGTCACCTATGCAGTGACTAAGATGTGACCCCCAGCAGTGTTTAAATCGGCGTCCCTTTTTGTAAGAGAGTTTACCGTCTAATTCGGTATGGTCTAGACTCAGTTTCGAACCCTGCCGGAGAACATATATTTTTCATAATTCTTCTTAATGCGCAGATCGTTACACGTAATTCAATTTGATAAAAAAAAAAAAGAAGCGAAATAAAACAGGGAGATAATCAACATTTGTTCTCGCAACTGAACGTGAGATATTTTTAAAAAGAACAGGAAAATGCATTTAAAATAATGCTTCTTGTGAGGCCAAATAAGTAAATTTTTCGTCTAGCTCTTAATATTTTTCTTTTTCCTATATGTACCGAGTTCTTTCAGAATGTGTGTGCTCACGGCTCTTTGTAACGTCTGTCTTTTCTATAACACCTAACCCCTACATTGGCAATCAGTTACAAACGCTTGTTATGCACATTACGTATATTTTCACTTTTATATAAGAACTTGCATGAAGTACTTAAAAGCCTAATATTATGTACTATCTTATCACAATCGAAATCACATAACTTTAATAAGATTCATCCACATGGCATCGCTAAAACCATGACGATGAACTCAAGAGGCTCTTTCAAATTTGGCACAATTTTTGATAGTATATTTTCTATGTGGTACATAACAGGATATGTAAAATATACATTGTTAATTATGTCATGAAGTAGATGTTTCCAGCAAAATGATGGCACGAAATTTAAATTTACATATATAACATTATAATTTATTCACTACGCTACTTCCTTAGATACTCTTGGCTAAGGTGTTTGTTACAGTCTCGCACCATCGTTTGACACGTGGACCATACATTCTATATTTGTTGCTCATTCTTCCCTGGAGGGGTTGTTTATATATCCATCTATTTTTTTTTTCTTAGGCACGCATGTATCTCGAAGTATATAAAATTATATATTCAAGATGTTCAAATTTAACATTAAATATTATTCAACATTATTAAAAGAAGGAAAACTCCATCATTTGTGGAAGGTGCGATAACGGTCACTGGACTGCCGATACCTATTTCTTTGACATATTGTTTAAATAGAAATATTATATGAATTACAAACTAAATTTGAACTTTCTACACAGTGAAACAATGGCGAAAGTTTTTTTTTAAAGGAAACAACTAATATAATCATAATGCATTGACATGGGGTACCCACATAAATATTGCCACCATCTTTCGGGTTACTGCAGAGGGATGGATTGCTCTGTCCGATTTCTGAATGAATATGTTATATATAAGACAAAGACAACTTTTTCTTAATGTTCCTGGCCATATTTTACAAATATAAAATGGGCGCTTCTTCGAATGATCAGGAGCCGTCTATGAATGAGAGACTGAAAAATTTAACGTTAGGGAATTTATTTATAAATCCATCTGCTTAACATATGACTTCAGAGGCACTTAATTATATATCCTCTGTCCAACGGTTTTTTTCTCAGGTGGGTACATATTGGTCAGGGTGCGTGAGACATCTCCGCTCCTTTGTCCGGGCCCTATACTCTCATGTAATGACTGCGTGATCTTCTCTGCAGGGGTTCTTTATATATACATCTATCCAACAGTTTTTCTCAGGCGGGTACATATCGGAATGTACAACCATATTGTCCTGATAAATTATTTAAAGAGAAATATTTTTTTAAAATCCGCCGAAAATAGCAATGGTTCTGAAGTCAGTACACTACGTGGGTAAAAGAAATTGCTACTTTTTAAGCATTTCATCCCAAGCAAGGCGGGATTGCCACTAGAACACAAATGATTACAGAGGTTAGAGAACAAGAGTAAATAGGAGTGTTTGAGGAGAGGATAAAAAGAAGGACTGGGAATAAGATTAAGGTATCAGAAGATGTCGATTGACATTACACTTGAATATTTGAAGATTATAGTTATCAGGGAAGTAAGTAAGAGGAAGATAATTCCAAACACCGGAAGTGCGAGTGAAGAAGTTGTTTGAATAGAAGTGACGGTTACTTTTAAGCGTTTCGTCAGTGAAAGGGTGGGAACGAGATGCCAGTCTAGTAGCTCGATTAAATTCATGCAGTCGGGGAACCAGCGAAAGCAACTCGTCGGAAGAGTTGCCATGAAATTCTTATAGAAGAGACAGGGGGAAGCCCCGGCACGTCTGTGAGAAAGCGACTGTAGACTAGATGCCAGATCAGTAGCTATCATACTGCATATCCGTCTCTGGATTTTGGCGAGGAACTCGAGACTTACAACGGGGGCACCAGACCATATATGACAACAATATTCCAATAGGGGAAACCAGACCATATATGACAGCAATATTCTTAATGTTTCGCAAAAATGGAGCTAAGAAACTCTCGCGAGTCCTGCGACCCCCAAATTTCGACATAAAAATGATTTTATCATGTATCTCGTGTATCATGCAAGTATCTTTTTTGCGTGACCAATATATAATAAACTCCACTTTTTTCCTTCTATCTCTGTATCCCATATTCTAGTTAAATAAGAAAAAAGTTTAAGAGAATTATAACAGTATCGTTAGTAACTCTATATCGATTGCCTAAAAGCGTACAGCCATAAACAATCGAATGAGAAACACCTAAATATAGTATAGACTTAAACAATGGAACAGATGCATATTCGCGATGTTTGTATTTTATAATACGATACTAATATGTGAATATCACATGCATTATTATAGAATACAGTTAAGTAAAACATCAGTTCTATCGAAATTGTGTTTATTTTAACTACATCTGTACTTTTTGACCTTAGTAAATTGATATATATTTTGACCAACGGCATGATACACGAATATATACAGTAATTATAAAAATCAAACTATAAATGAATTATGTAGGGCAGTTGCTTAAAAAATCTGAAGAATATAATCTGAGATTAATCTTTTAGAATACCTACTGATTTGTAGTAGAATTCTCAAATTGGCATTATCGCCTATTTCTTTTAAAAGTCACATTTTTTTTCTTAAACGTGTTCCAATTTTCTTAAAATAATTTTCAATTAAGATCTACCAAATTAATTCTTTGCATTTTTTAGAGATTTATTATTATTGAAGATTTCCTAATGGAAGAAAGCGTCAGTTTTATTATCTTGACTCTGTACCCTGTGAGCAACGCGTGACATCGTCGCTGCTGAGCTAATGTGACAATTTAAATGTGCATATATAATGTGAGTAATTTGTAGACGAAACGTTCATATTGACGATATTTATCAAAGGGAATAGATAATTCCTGTATTAATAAAATATTTAAGGAGTTTTCCTTGTCGCTAATCATTTTGTTAATAAAAAAATGGACACATTTCAAGTATACATTATGAGGAAAATGGATCTGGAAAATTTAACATTTTCAAGACGTACTGATGGAAGTGCAGGCTGATGGAAACATCGATTAACCTAACAATTGAGCTTGCATGAATGGCGCCCTGAGTTATGTTGAATACTTAAGCCTTATACGGTGCTTAGAGTAAGAAGTAGTAGATAGTCTGAGAAGTAGAGGTGACTCAGAGAGAAATTGGGGAGTCAGAGAAGTAGAGGAGAGTCAGAGAAGTAGAGGGGAGTCAGAGAAGTAGTTGGGAGTCAGAGAAGTAGAGGAGAAAGAAGTAGAAGAGTGTCAGAGAAGTGGTGGGGAATCAGTCAGAGAAGTAGTGGGGAGTCAGAGAAGTAGAGGAGAGATAGTGGGACGTCAGAGAAGTAGAGGAAAGTCAGAGAAATAGTGACGAGGCAAAGATGTAGTGTGGAGTCAGAGTAGTAATGGAGAGTCAGAGAAGTAGAGTATAGTCAGAAAAGTAGTGGGGAGTCAAATAAGTAGAGGAAAGTCTGAGATGTAGTGGGGAGTCAGAGAAGTAATGGAGAGTCTGTAAAGTAGAAGAGAGTCAGTGGGGCGTCAGAGAAGTAGAGGAGAGTCCGAGAAGTAGAGGAGAGTGAGAGAAGTATTGGGGAGTCAGAGAAGTAGGGGAGAGTCAGAGATCAAGTAGGATATCAGAGGAGTAGAGAAGAGGCAGAGAAGTAGGGGGAATCAGAGGAGAATCAGAGAAGTAGAGGAGAGTCAGTGGGGCGTCAGAAAAGTAAAGGAGAGTCATAGAAATAGTGAAGAGGCAAAGATGTAGTGGGGAGTCAGAGTAGTAATGGAGAGTCAGATAAGTAGAGGAGAATCAGAAAAGTAGTGGGGAGTTAGAGTAAGTAGTGGATAGTCAGAGATGTAGTGGAGAGTCAGAGAAGTAATGGAGAGTCTGAAAAGCAGAGGAGGGTCAGATTAGTATTGGGGAATCACATAAGTAGAGGAGAGTCAGAGAAGTAGAGGAGATTCAGTAAATCATGAGATATAATTAAAAGTAATTCAGCTACCTTTTGAAAAAAATATTTCTATTCTGATAAAGATAACAAAAAAGTGCCCGACAGCAACACATTATCGAACCCAGGACTCTCACCATTCGCGATGGATATATATTCCTTCTGGGATGTTTCGTGCTTTGAGCGCCTATTGAGGCATAAGCGCAACCTACACTTCAAATGGAACTCGTATATACGATCCATAAGTTAGGAAAATTGTCGGTTTCATGTAACGCCCCAGAAAATGCCGGATTCTTCCTGCTACACTCTACGTTTACAAGAGCCAGACCAGGCTTAAAATACTGCACTGATCCCATCTATCTGTAGGAGCTTCCCAGTTTTTACTTTCCAGTTACGATTGAGTCTAAAAGCGTTTTTTGAGAATTTGAAGGAATTTGTGTGTGAATGTGAAGATGTAATTGGTGGGTAGGTATAGGGTAATGATGTCATTAAGGAATTTTGATAGCTCATAGATAGGAATTGTTATCTTAGAAATGATAGGTCGTAGCGGGTATTCGGGTTTATGTGTTTTTATATTTCTATGTAAGTATCCAACTGGGTAGTTTCCAAGGATATTTTAGATTTTCGGGGAACCGACTTCAGCGTATTCAATTTTAAGATTTTGTTGACTGATCTTCTAAAATTCTCCTTGGGGTTTCTCTTTAGCTTGTTGAATTTAGTTAAATCATCCATGATGCTTTGTAATTATTATGGTAATCAGCTTTATCCAATATTGCATAGGGAGTAGCTTTGTCGGCTTTTCTGATGACAATGTTAGGATTAGTTTTTAGTTCTTTTGTGGCGATTTATAGTTTGCTTGTTAAGATATTATTGTGGTTGTTGCTAGGGGAACGGTTTTTTTAAAACATTCGACCTTGAAAGAGGTGTCTCAAATCAGCGTGAACTGCTATGTCTCTATGCGCCTCTAGTTGGGATAGTGATAATATTAACTATTCACACGGCAACAATGTACTGGTTGTGTTCGGAATATAAAACATCCCCATTACACTAAAAACATGTACACAACCAATACATCTAATTAAAAATCAAAAATAACATCATCCTTGATAATGGGTAAAAGTATAGCCGAAACCGCACGGAATTACAGAACATTTAGACAGTTTCTAGAGACTCTGTGTACAGAAAAGAAGACGTTTGTTCGAACACTAAAAAATTTAAAAAAATCCTTAATAGCAGTACCTTGTCTGTCGTCTTTAATGAAACATTGAAATATTTATCTATCTATCTATATATATATATATATATATATATATATATATATATATATATATATATATATATATATATATATATATGATAATAATGCAGATATTTGTTGATATTCTCAGCTTGTCAGGAATACCATTGCCGTTACTAGTGAATCTCATTCCCCATCGACTAACACTGATCACATCCAGTCTTTGGTTTCTTTTAATGTTTATGAATATCAATGGATCCGATTGTTTCAGGGTAAAATAATTCGATATCACGCCTCTGATTATATGTTAATTTAATTCCAGTCAATATTAACCCATAGAAGCCGCTTTATATAACGAAGCTAAAACATGACTTAACATTTGTTATTATATAAAGCAAATACACTTCTGATGTTGTAAGTTATTATAAAATTAAAGCAATAATTTCTGAGCAATTCTCATATTTCCTGATTTTCAATTCTTTCACTACTCATATCAATAAAATTGTAGGTGGCATGAATGAAAGTTTAAAGTTATACACATCATAATGAACACAAGTACTCTGGAAAGTGTCGAGATATTTTGTCAATTAAATTATATATTATTTAAATCCAGTACAAAGAGAAATATTATTTACATTCTATTGTTATCAAAACGTTTCAGATGTTTTGCCTTTTGGTATTGTTCAAGTATCTGTCGATCCAGCTAACATACAGGGAATTCTGAACTGATCCCATTATTTAATTTACGTTCTACTGCTCATATCTAAGAATATCTCCTCTAGTTTTTAGTATTACTTAGTGTTATCCCTGTTTATACTGCATCTACGTGTGTGTGCTTGAACTCAGGTATTGAAATCCTAACGATGTCACCAAATACCTAAACAATCGCTTTAATCAATTAGGCTATTGTGCCGTATGGCAATTTCCTATTGAGAACATAGAAACTTAAAACTAACCTGCCTGCTGATGCGTCCTGCTGGTCCTGTTTATCATGGTTGAATATATACTCTCTATTTTGTTAAGCGAAAGATTTCTGTCATTTGCTTTTTTTTATTTTTTCATTGTTAGCGGCTTCCATATCATATTTATTTTTATGCTAAATAGGTAATCATAGCCTAGCACATACGCTGATTATTTCAGGCGTCTATCTTTCCATAGGCTAGCATATATGCTGATTCTTTCAGGCGTCTAACTTTCTATGAGAACACCTCGACAGATGAGTAAAAAGAAACGAATTTAAATTGAGTAAACAATAACTCCTCTTCACAAAAGTTAAGACAAGAAAAAAAGAAAAATTGTATAATAGAAATTTGGCATTGCATCTCACACTTGGGGTTGGGATTGAGGATTTTCATATCGGTCTATATTTCTGAAATGAGATACTGTAATTATTTACATTGTTCGCACTGTTATCCTCATCTTCATTGCCATATCCACGACGTTTCGACAGTTTTATGCTTCTTTAACACAATTCTCCAATTTTGTTCACCACTTATTGAACTCACAACTCTTTCCGTCATGTCACTGTATCAAGTCATCGCTTTTAACCTCATGCCCATGTGTTCTTGAAGACATAAGTGTATGAGTTTTGGGGACTTATAAACCTAATATCTTCGTAACCATTTTTTACGAGAATATCTGTTACAATCAGACCTGGCGCTATCATCTCTTCACTACTCGCAGTGAGTGCAAGCTTTTCCTAAAAGAAAGCAAAATATGTTTGATGATAGTGCGAAACAACCCTTAGTCTCTAAGATGTTTGGTTCTAGAAATTACTGGCGGCTCTGCAAGAGTATGCAGAGCAATAGCAAATGGTCAGTCTCTCCTCTATTCTATACATCTGTTACAATCAGACCTATCGCTCTCATATAACCGGCAGAAGTAGATTTTTTAGTGTATAGCGTTTGAGCATGGAGGGGAAAACACAAGAGATAATTGTGGTTTTATGTGGCATTCCCGTGCTGAATTGAAAACTTCGATGCCGGCTTACACACAGCAGGAGTCTTCAGTGTTACATTTTCCAATGGACAACGCGAAAGAAATCACGGAATGAAACTCAATCAGCGCGTTGATAACATAAATATATTGAGTTGTTAGGGGTTCGTGGCCGGTGGGAGAAAAATAATGGAGACTGTACATCTTTTATGGGAGTATGTAAAATTTAGTTTTTAATTTTATTATCGGGCATAACCGATGAAATGTCCAAATCTTATGTACAAAGTACATTGCATGTGTGCGCGTGCACGCGCGCTTGTGTGTGTATGTGTGTGTGTCCAAGCAATTCCTCCGCTCACACTGGTCCGATTTCAATGATTCATAACTCATTCAAAAGCACTTGAAAGGTTAGACGCAAGGAACGATTTTCATTCAGTTCAGATTAAGAGTTATCAGATTATGCGAGGTTAAATAGATATTAATTTATTATACTAGAAATTATCGTTGCTTTCATGGTTCATGGATAGAAACTTTTTTTCCTTTTGTATCCAAAATTGCAGCTAAAATTTGCAAAATTTTAAGCTAGCATAAAAGCCGCTCTATTTGCAAAATTTTAAGCTAGCATAAAAGCCTCTCTATAGGGCGTCATTTAAGCTAGTTCCTCTTGAGGACTCTTGGTTTGGCCATCATCACAATAGCCTGGTAGGATTAGATGCGATAGGCATCAACAAAAGATACAGAAGAACTCAAAATTGAGTGCTGGATTTAAGTATTGAATAAATGTTTTAGCTTACCTTTTAAAAGTTCAACAATAATTCTTCTGCTGCCACTTTATTTAAAGACTATTTGATCTACGTCGGTTCTTATTTTCCGTACACACAATTATTTTTATTTCATGAGTGAAACATATTAACTGTTTGAATAAAATCTATATTGTAATGCGGAATTGGAGCTCAATTCTCCCACGAATTCTGAGATTAAAAAAAGCCGAGCTATAATAATTTACAGACTAAAATGTCAATATCTGTTTTATATAATATCTACTTCTAGAAAATATCACTCTTCAGGTTTAACTAATTTGCGCATTGATTTTAAAAATGTTTATTTCATTAATTAACTGTCCTTTTAAATTGTTCATTTATATCAAAAATAGTTCTGTTTAGTAATATTTTCTTATATAGTGCAGAAAACTTTTTGAAATGTGCATTTTACTTGGCATTCAACATGTTGGCATCTATTTGTAATTATTTCTTTAAATATAACAAGCCAATTTATGAATTAAATGTTCATTTAAAATTTTTGTTTCAAAGATTTCAAGCAGATTTCAAATAGTGAAAATAACTTACTTTGCGAAGAGATAGCGAGCGGGCAAAGCCTACTAGCAAATGGATAAATAAATACTTAATATTAAGAAGATAGATACCACTATCCAAAAAAACCTGGCGCTAATTACTCAGGAGCCCCCTCGAATTCCAAACAACGCATTTCGGGAACCACGAAATGGAAGACTTCAACAATGCTTTGGCGGCTTCCACAATATTTTTAATGCATTTTTATGAATAGTCTTTTATCTATTTTTTTTTGCTTGTAAGTTGAAAAGTATATTTTTTTTAAATATTTCCGTCATGCCTCCGAAGTAAAACCAAAACGTCAGAGTAGAGTTCGAATTCCAGTTGAGTTCCTTATATTTACTTACGCGCAAATACCGTTGCGAAAGTTTTGAATCCACATCTTCTTCCCTAGCTATGGTTTAAAATAATTATTATCTCTCCGACATTGTTAATGCAATATTCACACACTAAAAAATAAGAATTATTATTACAATCCGAAAATATTTTTCAGCTTTAAATAATCCTTCAAAATGTCCATAAGTTGTAAGAAACAAACCGATCAAGAATATTCAAGAATATCAACGCTAAAGATAGAATATCTCACAGTGACTAGGGGGGAATATTGGAAGGGCACTTCTGTCCCAACTCTTCGCACAATGTTAAAAATAAATCGCGATAGTATTTCTGATATTAAGTATAATTATGATTATTATGCATAATTACGTTTCCAGGAAATTGGCATCTTATATGAATACTACTTCATGAAAGTTTAAATGTCGTAGAAAGAGAGAGTTGATGTAATTAATTGATTCAATTGAAGGACATAATCCGATTACAGTCACCTCCTGGAAAAAGGAATAGCATACTGTTGGACATTGGTATTCAAATCAATCAGTTCATACAAGGAAGATAATTACATTTGTGAGTAAGGAAACGTGATAGGCCGTTTTCTAGTCGTCGAAGTCGATACCTGGGTCTTCGATGATATAAATTATAATTTTAATGATAACTATATTGGGTATTTGAGGGGACAACATCAGATTGGAATTGTGAGTATAACATTAAGATATAAAAATCATTGGCAAAAGCTAAGATCCGTTTCTGATTTGCTTAATGGTACAGATATTAATGGGCTTGATTTTATTTTTATTGCATGGAAAAATCCAATGCGAATCTCTACTTCGGACGCAATTTCATGTTAGGCATATTTTTACCTAACTTCAAATCTGCTGTTATCTTTGACACAACAACATACGTCAGTGATATTATACGTAAAATTGAAAAATTACAAAAATTAAGGAGTCGAGCCTTTTCTAAGCTATTCTCTTATTCATGACTTTCAGTTAAAAATTATTATATATTTACTACCTATATAAATATATTTGTCACGGTAATTAAAAGGATTATCACTACGTAAATTAACTGGTTTCTTGGCTTGTCTTTTCCGGCTTATTGACTTTTTGCAGTTTACTTTAAGCCAGAAAATAGTCATAGAATGTAAAGATTTATTGGAGAGAGTAATGATTCACTGATAATATTCCTACTAATTAACCCATAGCTGGAGGAGAGTATAATGAAACAGACTGAAATTGGAACTCAGGTATCTGATTTCGAATTCGTAGTCGTTATCCATTACACTAGCTGTACATCCAAGAATACCAAACCTAGTATTCCCAAGCTGTCTTCGCCAAGTTACAGATCAGGCTCGACGTTGCATAACTTCGGTGATATAGAACCTGAGTTTCAACCTGAAGTTACCGTAATCCCTAAAAATCCGGTATTATTTACAAAAAATAATTTGTCTTGTTTAGCACTCTGTACTTGTTCCTCTAGACACAACATTTATCAGATTAAAAAAATATTGATTTTTCATGATATTAATAGTGGCTTCCTTTTCATAATAGAAACAAAATTTCATATCGATCCCTGGCATTGAAATTGTTACCAGTTCTTAAATTTAATTTACAAAATATCAAGTTTGAATCTGTGATTATTTAATAGAAAAATACGTTAAAATGAAGCCTCATGCTTTGGTGCTATATGAGTAATTAATAATATATATTCTCTGATGTTCACCTTCGTTAAATATCATATTTCTCAGGGTATAAGTTAATCATTATAAAAGGGATGTATTTGCATCGCAGGGTACTTTGGGAGTGACTGCTCCTCCTATATACTGAAATGGTAAAAATAAATATTTGTAGAAAATATATAAAAACAAATAAAGTAATAAATGTAAACAAATAAAGAAATAAAGTAAGAAACTAAAACTACAATAACAATTGATATTTAATTTAAACCATTCAGATCATACAACGTAAACAACTGCATTTTTTCACAAGGAAATATAACCACTGTGTTCGTAGGCGGATGGAGTATTTGACTTCGAAGATAGTAAGAAATATATCGGGTATTTGTGGAGATATCCGCACAATTCCAATCTGCTATATACATATATATTTTAAAAAAAATGCAACTACGTAGTTCAATTGTTATTAAAAAAAATAAAAATAAAAACTGTATAATCTATGACTAAAAAAAACCTGTTATACATTTGAATCTATGTTGAAGTGTTGGCATGAAAATCAATGGTTTTTGAACTAGATAGTGACTACCATAGTAAAAAGAGAAAAAAATACTATGAAATAGAAGACCTAACACTCGCTGCATGACGTCCGGAATCGACATTCATCAACAAGGAAAATTGGTCTCGTGAAATCGTGGATCAGTTTGTGTTAGTGAGTCACAAAGTGCATTTAAAAAAGAAAGAAAGAGAGAGAGAGAAAAAAAGAAGAAGAAGAAGAAGAAGAAGAAGAAGAAGAAGACGACGAAGAAGGAATAAAATACATGATGACACACGAGAACGATGGAAAGAGCAAAACAAACAATTAGGTCCATGCCTAAAATTACTGATGGCTTTAAACAATGTCAATAAGACAATTAACCCTATCAAATGCATTACGAAATAGTGGAAGAATTAGATGACTAGCCTAAAATCTCACTTGCATACATTTTTAGTACTAAATTCACTCCTAATAAAGATGTGCAAAAGAAAAGATTTGAAATTGACTTTTCTTTCCATTTTATGGTATCAGATTTTTTATCGAACTTGTATCCTATACGAAACCGTCAAATAGCCTGACGTGCCTTAACCGATTGGGCCACAGAGGAGTGTTCGGTGAGCAAGGTCGATTTTACTGTTTTTAAAAAGATTTGATAGTGTGCCACACACTTGGATCCTTAAGATTATGCAAATATACAAAGTCTACTCGTATAGGATACTGGTTCGATTCCTGACTGAGGACGAATATTTTGCATGAAAATTTCTCCAACATTCAGGACGGTAAATGTTGTTAATACTGTTTATTATAAACAGAGCATTTACTTAAATATTTGTATCTATAAAAAGGACATATAAACATAAAAAATGGATAGAAGTGTTTAACATCTGATACCGTGAAATCGAAAAAAATTGTCAATTTCAAATATTATGATATTTTGTTGTATTCCTTGAAAATAACAGGCTTATCACGTTGAAACACCGGTTCTGAAGGATCACTGAAGATAAGCAACATCCAGCCCTGTCAGTAGGAACAGGGTTAACCACTTGGCAATGCCAGGAACATCTACAGAATGTGATCAGCACAAATTATTTTTATAAATATAGCCAGATTTCTAAGGGATTATGGCCAGATCACGTCGAAACACCGGTGGTCATACGATCAGAGAATTTAAGCAACGCCAAGCCTGATCTGTTTCTTGAGGAGCGATCCCCTGAGAATTACAGATTCTATAAACTTGGAAGTTTGGATGTTGTAATGGATAACGGCTCGGAAATAGAAATATACAGACGATTTCTTATTCCAGCCTTGCTCTTTATATTCACATACGTGCTAATACCTTTGATAAAGTTATGAAGTTTCCTTTTTTCAACACAGTTATAGGTTAATTAGTATAATTGGTTTGGTTTGCTTTACGGTATATCAACCCACTGGGTTATTTAATGCGAAAAATTAGCAAGACCTTTCTCAGTAAATCATTATTATTTTAAAAACATCTTACAACCCAAAAAAATATTTTGTAACTTAAAATGAACAACAATGGCTTGATAAGCTGTAAAGTAAATCCTTCAGCCAATTTATATCCGTTATGCTAGCTTACACATTATCCTCAGATCCATAATACATCTGAGCTTGTGGGGAACATGTTAGCTTTGATTATCACCGATATTCCCAATTAAATCTACGTATTATGCTCTACAAATTCTAAAGGTGATACATTTTACAGGTCGGTTGGACTCGAGAAGCGAAATTTGTAAAAATTCGTGGCTAATTAGTCTGTGATATAATTAAATCTCTCTCTCCGATCCTACCTTCTAGACAAATGTTTGTTAATGTTCAAAAGTGTTATGAAAGCAGTAGCAAATTTTAAAATAATTCCTTAGATAAGGCAACTGCCTTCGTTTAATAAGAAAAATATTTCTGTTATATACGTTAAGAAGAGCATTATTTTGTTATATACAAAATATATCTCACAGTTTCTATACAAAAACATATTTTGGTCACTTCTTTCCAATTATTCTGAAAGACGTGCATCTCCATTATTAAGCTGGGTTTAATCACACGGCAGCAGCTGATCCCGACTTCCCAAGATTATAGTTTTTCGTGTCCACATCATTTCTCAGTAAATATCGTATATGATTTTATGTTTGTACAGCGTCATTTTAGAAGAACATACGTGCTACCCTTAAAGTGTCTAACTAATAACCAAACATTGAACAGTCTTATAACATTATTTTAGAAGTAAAGGCTGAGATATATTAGTACTTTCCTACACATACGTATAACTATGTAAAAAAAAAAATACACGTGAAAAAATATAAAAAATAAATGCATGAACAACAACCGAAGAAGAAGTGGCAGCCATTACAAAAGTGAAACTAGTCTCTTGTTTATAATTGAAGTATCTTACTCTAAGAGTATTGTGCTTATTGAATAAAACGTTAGAGATACATTCGACTACCGAGTTAATGAACAAAGCTTTGTCGTCGTCGCTCTCGAGATATTGCATAATTAATAACTTTGCTGTCAGCAGAAATAATTTGTGAAACTTCTTTTATTATTAAGCCTTAGCAAATTTAGGTCTTTATAAGTGAAATATGTAACAGTGAAGTAGAGTAGTTTATGAGCTAGCATTGAATTACGACAAATAAACGTTAAATGTTCAGTCTCAGCTGTGTTCTCTGGGCTTTTATTCCATTTAAATATATCCTTTCTAGGAAACCGGAATAAACTATTATTAACCTTTATGATAACGAGTAGCGTAATCCAGTGCTTCTGAAATTATCTATGGTTGCCCACGGACTGTTGTTTATTTTTAATGTCCTCTGGACCGGTGTGCGAAGCTTTCCAATGAAGGTGGGGTGACAAGGATGCTGTCTTGGTATGTAGTACGCGACGTGCCTGCTGTATTTTCTTTCCATCAAACGATTCATTTTTGGGTACATATGGCGTGATTGCTGGGCGATAAACGTCGTGATTCTAAAGACACGAGGTGCTACTTATCCTGTCTCTGCATACCACCCACGCAGGTAGCTATGCTGTTACATTCTTTCAGTGAAATTTGAAAATCAGATAGGCAGCTAGATTATGAATCTAAAGAAATTAATAGCTAATTTTCAACATGTTAGCCAAAATTCATGTGGCTATTCCTTTTTGCCACAATCAGACGTATTTCTTAAAGTCCAAATTAGATACATATGCCATGAAAATGGCCTTTAGGTGTTCCTACGTGACGTTACACACAGTCACACGTCGCATCAACTTGATGGCTTTGTCATAAGTATTACAATTAACACTTTTGCAGTTCATTATATCGCAATCGTTAGTTATACAGCAATGAATTTTACCATGAGTGAGTAATTGAAAAATATAACCATAATATAAAAGTAAAATTAAAATGTAATAGAAAAACCGAGTCAGATATGCCGACAGCTTCCCATAAGGTGGAGTGTGTTTACTGTTTCTTTGTTTCCTGGAAAATGTCCGCGTGCCACAATTTAAGTAGAAAGGCCATCTCGTATTCAGGTTGTAGATGCACCAAATGCTCTGCAGTGTTGTGCCATATGAAAGGTAGCCTGGTGGAGACCAACGCTCTTCTGGCTGTTTTAAATTCTATGTTTCCCTTCTCATATCAACCTGCCCAGTATGTCCTGCATAGAGAAGAGGTGGAAGTGTTGGATACATTTCTTTACCAACGAAATTAACAAGTAAATGAATGTAACCAAGTCAACTGGAATTTGAACTCGACTTCACATTCTGAGGTGCTAACCCTTGCAACACGGCGCATCCTATGCATATTTACAGCTGTAAAACGTGTAGACCAAGCATTCAGAGCATTTGTAACATAGGAGTGCCAGGGGAAAGCAGCGAGTAAACTAACAAACGAGATTATGTGCATGGTTGGAAGAACAAGGATTAAGACCTATGTTTTTATTATTTTTACAGTGGTGTTCTTCCTGTAAAAGAGCCGTATACCATTCGAGGAAGAAAATTAGAGAGTAACTGTAACAATTTATGCTAATATGTGTAGAATATAACGGTCAACCTTAGATGTGAACAGTTTAAGATTGTGATGATCGGGAAATCAAACTCTTGCGCGTCGGATCCACAAGACAGTGCATTGCAGGAAGTGGCAGCTCGAATGGAACTGATATATCACCAGAAAAATATAACGCAACTGCGAGCGTTCCGCTAATATGTGCGGTAAATATCGGCTCTCAATCGTGAAGTTTACAACTGGTGGAACCAAGGAGTGTAGATCATCCGAACACATTCCATAGAAATAGAGATAGAGCAGCGAGAGGCTTGCGACAATTCATCTATGAGAAAGGAGTAGCAGAGTTGTAAAAAATTAATCCCCTACGACGGGGAGACGCCTTTGAACACTATCGTAGTCTAAACGTGAAGAGTTAGCCACTCACGAACATATCAGAAAACAGTACGCCATTTTCGATCTGATGTCGCTATTGTAATGATAACAGGATAGCTTAAGGAGTGAGATACATGTTGTTGCGGTAAATGGAGCCAACCATTTTAGTCGAATCATTGCTGATGTATCATATATAAGATCAAGAAGCAAAACGTAATAAGAGGTTAAAAATACAGGAGTATATGCAGAGCAATGATCGAGTAAATCTTGATGGAACTTTACCCATAGGATATATATCTATCCGTATTGTATTCTTCTTTGTACCGATCCATTTAAAATCACAGTTCGGAAAACACCATTGCTCCTCTTTTAATCTATATTACACTTTCAAAATACAATGAAAATCTGCATCTGGGAAATGTGATTTTAAACACTAAATGTATTAGGTTGGTGCAAAAATAATGTCGTTTTCTCACATAGTAACATATGTGAGAAAACGACATGAATTTTCCACCAACCTAATATTAGGTTGGTGCAAAAATAATGACGTAATAATGTCGTTTTTTGACGTATTTTTAACGTCAAAAAACGACATTATTACGTCATTATTCTTGCACCAACCTAATAATATCATCATGAAACTGATGGAAGACGAAAAAGCATTAAACTTGTTAACCTCTAATTCAGTGCTTCGTCACATAGCAATTTTGTTATATGAAATCATTAACTGGAGTTTTTATTAGCGACATTAGAAATATTTTTGTCATGATCTCCGATTTCATGAGTTCTGAATTTCATCCCGAGGTCACTATTTTCTCTATCCAAATATTCGAAAAAAAATAAATACAATAAAACAGATTGAAATTTTAGTTTGCTGCGGTAAAATCAATTAAATTTCTACGCGATGACTTGCAAGCATTTAGAAATATTTAATTTGAAGAACATCCTGGATTAAAAATCAAAAATAACACTTTTTGCAAAACGGTGATCTTATTTTTATAAATAGAAAAAGTAAAACGTTGTTCACGAATATTTGGCTTACGAAAATTCCGGTGATATTTTAGCAAAATAATATGAACTCTGATAAACTATGAAATATTTAGGTGTATGTTATTGAGTCCTTGAATTTTAGTTTGTGTTCACTCCAATAAAACTCATTTCTATGCCGTTTCTCTTAAATATATGAAACATGTGAGCAAAAAGATACAGCTACTTTTTTTAAATTTGATGTGAAACTTCAAATTTCAATTCTACCCTTCTAACACTTGTTGGATAATTGCCCACTGATGATAATTTCCGGCGACGAGATTTTGAATTAACGCCACCTGACAATAATTACAGGCGACGCAATATTTGAAGAATATATCTCTTTCTCTGTGATTTTTCATAGCGAAAAGATGTATTCTTTTCGCTCCCTCGAAAATGTAAGTACATCAACTACAGACACTTAAGTTTGCTTTGAACTCTTTCCATTTAAATTCATTTCTCATTTTTCCTTTCCTAAATATCCTATCAATATATTTGTTAATATGTCTATCTTTAAATCCTGTCTTGTTTTCCCTTTCATCAATTTTTTTCGGACTCCTATAGTCCGGAAAAAATTGTTTTGGAATCAAATATACCAAAGCCTAAAAATTCCATGAACAATATAGAAGCCAGCACCATACTGTAGCATACAGCAACACCTGTAACAGACGTAGCACACTCTAGTATACGCAGCACTTATCACATTCAGAACTGCTGTATTTAATGTGGCAAGAAGATTTGCTCAGTGGAGTTACCTGCTTCACACCTAATTGTTTATGAACACGAAGTAGTGTTTCTCCTAGATTGCCTACCAGCGAAACTTAAACTGTTCTACTATTAAGCCAAATATGAATGGGTGATGAGATATATTTTGCCACTCCCAAGGACCTTTCTGCGCCGTCCTGAGCATGACGATAAACTAAATCCGCGTTCTGAGTAAGATAATAAACTACATCCGCATCCTAGGTAAGACTATAAACTATTAGGTTGGTGCAAAAATAATGACGTAATAATGTCGTTTTTTAACGTATTTTTAACGTCAAAAACGACATTATTACGTCATTATTTTTGCACCAACCTAATACATCCGCGTCCTGGGTAAGACGATAAACTACGTCCAACAGCAAAGCCTCCGATCAGAAGGTTTTGAGGAGCATGGAACCACCTCTTAATTGCTGGTGTTCCCAGGTCAACCCTGAACCAGAGTAGTAACACCTGTTACAGTTACAGGTATGGTGAAATAGTTAACCCTTAAACTGGGGTCAAAACACTATGAAAGTGTAAAAACCGGTCTTTATGCCAGAAATACTTTGTAAAAAAAATTATTACCAGCAATACATTATTATAAGCAATAGAATTAAGGCAAAAAGAAAAATACCAGCAATATTTTTTAAATAAAATATTAACAGAAATTGTTTTTTTTGAACGAAAAATATTACTAGCAATACATGTTTGGAAAGAAAATATTACTAGCAATAAAAAATGTCGGCATTAAATAACGAATTGTGGTTGATATGCCGTAAAGCCAAAAAAAGAAAAAAATGTGCGAAAGCAAAAGAAGCTAACTCGTTTGTAGATTGAACCTAGCAGGCTGGTTCTATTTTCACTGCTGATAACCGCCACCCTACGTCCATATGTAAAATTAGGATCTACCCGATGCATCAGGAATGGATCAAAATCAGTTCCGCTTTTGAAGGTTATATAGATTATTATTCTTTTGAGCGTCAAAATATGTCAGAACATGGACGATCATGACTTTCAACTTCGTTAATTAAAAAATTCTTAAATGTTTTACCTTCCTTTTCGGCCGAGCTCTGTTATCCATTCACCTAAATTCGTTATAATAATAAAAAGAAGAGACACATGCCACGTTCTAAGGCTTTATTCAACATAGAAGTCAAACACAGAAACACAGGGCCGGTAAATACTTTATAACTGACCCAATTATATGATACTCTTCAATCATCATTACATTTCTTACGAATCATCAAAATGATATTAGGTTGTCCCAAAAATCCCCGTCCTAGAGGTAAGACGATAAACTACATCCGCATCCTGTTAAGACGGTAAACCACGTCCAACAGCAACCCCTCTGATCAGGAGGTTTTGAGGAGCGTGAAACCATCTTTTAATTGCTGGTGTTCCCAGGT
Source organism: Acanthosepion lycidas (assembly GCA_963932145.1). Classification (NCBI taxonomy): domain Eukaryota; kingdom Metazoa; phylum Mollusca; class Cephalopoda; order Sepiida; family Sepiidae; genus Acanthosepion; species Acanthosepion lycidas. The sequence goes on along the minus strand of OZ010591.1, from coordinate 79,964,831 downwards.
TCACCCTGACCTGGAGTGGTAGCATCTGTTAGGTTCACAGGTATGGTGAAATAGTTAATCCCAAACTGGGGTCAAAACACTATGAAAGTGTAAAAATAGGTTTTAATTCCAGAAATAATTTCTAAAAAATATTTTTATTACCAGCAATACATTTAAAAAAAAAAAAAAAAAAGGTATTACCAGCATTACATTTTTGAAAAAAAAATTATTAACAGAAATACATTTTTGAAGAAAAAGTTGTTAGCAGCTATACATTTTTGAAGGAAGAATGTTACCATACCTAGATATTACCAGAATTACATTTTGGGAAATAAATGTTACTATCAATAAAAAATTTTTTATCATAAAATAGCCCATTGAGGTTGATGTGCCATAAAACAAACCAAACCAAACAAAAATATTTCCTCTATATATCATATATTTTAACACTTATTAATTGTTATGATCTATCCGTGAGCAATGTATTCCACTTAATTGTTTACGACCTCCTTCCAACGATCCATAGCACTTCAATATATCGAAGTTAAAAATGACTTGGACTCGAAAAATTAAACAAATCACGTTTTAACATCCACATCATTGTTGAAAAATAACCCTCAAATTGTTAGAAAACAACCAAAAATACGTAGATAGTCCGAAGGTGTTAAATCCGAAAAATCCACGTGTAGCCTGATGTAGAGTGTGTAACCTTGCAGCAAAGGAGGAGGACTTGAGTTTGATTCCCCTGGTCAATGCATGTGGCAAACATGCACCGTGTTTCTGGTCCTTGCACAGTCAGTGAAGATGACGAGCGAGAGTAACATGATAGCTTTTCATCTTCTGAGCGAATTCCTTCGTGGTCTTGCGCGGTTCTTTAAACAACACTTGCAAATGGTTCTCATAAAAACTGAATCGGTCAGCAAGAATGCACAGTCTGCGAGTTCGGACTTCCCCTCCTTGAAACGGCAAAATCTTTTCTTTGGCATGCTATCGCTAATGAAGTCATCTCCGTACAAAAAAACAAGCTTTGTGACCCTGATTAAAACAAAGAAATTATGTCGAACATACTCTTTCTTATGTACTTGGTGTGTCTAATCAGAAATAAAAAAGTTTGATAACGTTAGTCAGCAGTTTCATATAGTGACCAGAGTTACTATGAAGCAAAAACCTACGTAATATTATCCTCCAAGATCATTCGGGAATACACCAGAAAAAACGAAATGTAACAACAAAAATAATATCTATGCAGCTCTAGTTAGCGAACAGGTATGGCTTTTATATGAGAGCATAAAAATAATCATTTAAAATCTCTATCCCTAGTATCCTTTCAACATTCGATACGTTATTTACTAAAAAGTACACAATACTGTTAGTAAGTAAAAATACTGAATTGCGTCAGAAATATAAGCTCTCCATACAAATATTCCTTCATTCTGGAAGCCATATTTTCTTATTCCTATACATCTTTTGATTTCTGTGTTATATTTACGATCCTCTGTCACTTTCATTGCGACAAATATGAATTATTCTATATTTTCAATTTTTAGTCCTCAGAACGTTATGTAACCTTTATGCATTTAATATATTTATAGTTAATAATCAGTCCTTTCTTCTTGCTTTCCTTTAATATCTCGTTTAGCAATACATTCACATTTTTTCTGAGATTGGCTTTTATACAGTTTTATCCGTTCAGCTTTTGTTGTTACGACCATGTCGGCCGATAATGAATACTGGTAGCCTTTCTTGTATTCTTATCATCGGAATTCATTTTCTAACTGCATGCAATCCGTTTGACGGCTGGCGCTGCATACATATTTTGTAGAATGACTACTACTAGCAGTAGCTGGTTGACGGTCAAAAAATATCTGTTGCTCGTGTTTCTCCTTATCTGGAAAAGTGTAATTTATAATGGACTTAACAGTTTTTTTTCTGTTATCTCTGATAGTAACAGCATCAGTTGCCATGAATTTTCTTGGGATTAGTAGTGGAATGTTTTCATTTTTCGATCTTAACGGTGTTTTTATTTCTGAAGTCATCTCTACTGAGATGGTCCTTGATACAGCAAGAATTCTTCTACTCTTTCATAGGCTTTATTTTATCTTACATGGTGAAGGGAGGCAGGTTCTTTGAAACTGATCTCTTGCTCAATAAGGAAATGTGTGAGTAACATGTATCATCAGATCGTCATCAACCAATGTGTGCATAAAACGATCAGAGCTAAGGAAATTGAACATTGAATTAGATGCGTTAGGTGTTATATTTGTAAGACTGTAAATTATGGTGTGTTTTATCGTTCTGTTAGAATCCTCAAGATATATAAATTAAATAGAAATATTTTTTATCTGATTCACACACACTTAATTTGCAGTACGTCTTCTGCGAACGGCCATGACAAAGAATGATCTCAAAATATGGCGATCGTTTGTCGGAAATAAAGAAAAGCAAGTTTGCTCCAACGCAAATATTTCAGATCGTTGCGCCCAGGAAACCTTATAGAAAGCAATAGTCAAGGCTCGAATGAAAATATATTAGCCATGAAGCACGCGATCATATTTAAGAATAATTTCTTTCAGGCATTTTTAAGAGAAAATCATTTATTTTCTGTTTTTTGGTGTCATTATTCAAATCATCAGCCCTCGAAAAAATATTCAGTGAACAAAAAAAGCGTTGGTTACCTGACAGCATCATTGAAGAATTCTTCAGTTCAACATATCCTCCGTAGCATGCTTCATGTCGACACTTTTAGTTGTACTACTCCTTATAGTTTCATTAATCAGTAAATTTGGATATAGAATGTGAACCATTGTATATGCGAACTCTTTATCTCTTTGTGATCATTGGTTGCAGTGTGGAAGGATTCTGAAAACTATTGGCATCCAGTGAAGTTATATGTAACTGATAAGAACTGTTACAAAAAAACAAAAATAAAAAAAAAATAAATACAAACAGATATTTGCTGCTTTAAGCACCACGCTAAGTATCAAATAAAAATTTCTGAATAGTTATATTTAGGTGTAAATTTACATGCTTAATTCGAAAGAGATTTTGATAAAATGGAGTTATCGACAATAAAATTTCGGACTCATTCACGTCGTTGGATACTATGGCACGGCAGCCATTACTGGCGTTATTTGCATACATTCTCTGCTGAATAGACATGCGCGGTATTCGCGGAAGATTAACTTGTTAATGGCCTTTTTACTGATAATAATTGCCTAATTTCTGCGCAATTGAGTACTCATTGTGTGCGCAATAATCAAGTAAAGTTAATTTCTATTCAGCAGCAAATATATACAAACAACGCAGTAATGACTGCCCTGACGCGAATGAGTCCGAACTTTTATTGTCGATAAGTCCAAAGCAGTAGATTTTATCAAACTTTCTTTGTTATTTTCGAATTAAGCATGTAGATTTACACCTAAATTTAAGTGTTCGGCAAATTTGTATTAGATACTTAGCACGGTGCTTAAAAAGAAAGTAACAAAAAAAAAAACAAAAAAAAAACTTGTGCAATTTGGAATATATCGTCCATAATGACACACAATTTTTTTTCACTAAACTTAACAACTCGGTCCTTGTTGATGTTAGTTAATTTTGCAGACTTAATAAATAATGAAAGAAATAGAAGAACGTACTATTTACATTATTCGGACTATTGTCCTCATCTTTGTCGCCATATTTATTACAACGTTTCGGCCGCTGTACGCTCCGGCCTTCTTCAGGTGGTTGGAATGTCGAACTGAACCCTTTATTTCACTCACTGGGGTAGTCTGTTCTAGTTGCACGTGCCATGTCTAATGGATATTAGTTATCTCCGAATATCGAGTCCGAATAATGTAAATAGTGTATATAATACCTCATCTCAGAAATATAGACAGATACTGAAAGATCAGTACGGACCCGATACACCGAAAATATGGAGACAAATTAAAACATCCTACCGGAAACTTGCACGAATATCGAGTCTGAATAATGTAAATAGTGTACATAATACCTCATCTTAGAATATATGATAATTTTTACTAATTTGGTGCAATTGAAATGAAAATTTCTGGTGGGATTTTGGGGATAATTTTTATCTATTGAAGTTGATTCTATGTTAAGGCTTATTTGCAATGTGATAAATATATTGTAAAGACATTGATTGGATTTATCAATTTTGACCTTCTGGGACAACCGAAATGTGGTAAGATGTGATATATTATTAGTGAACGTTGAACATTGAATATTCATTCAAATATCCAACGCTTTTACACCTACAGCTTTAAGAAAAATCTGATTTGTAAAGCTGAGACATTATTATCAATCAATCCTTTTGTGCACGTTTTGCATCCGTCATAACTAATTAACTTTAATAAAACACAACTTATCAATTTGGGAACTGCTTTGGAAACATAAAATTGCAAAGCTAATGAGATTCTTTTTCTTGGTTTATAATTAAATACAGCTATAATCGAATAATATATAAAACAGTGTAAGAATAATTGGCTCAATAGCGAAATGACACGAAAAATCTTCAAGGAAATCGATAATATAATACGAGTATTGGGAAATTCTGAATAGATGTTATTGAATTATTCCGGACAAATATCGACGCTTAACTTACTCGTCACGCAATAAAGAATACCTGAAGAACACCTTGATTGAGCCATTCTGAAGTAAACCAACAAAGATTTTAATAAGTGTTTGTGTATCTCAGGTAATATGAAAAATGATCAAGCTGTCTAATTGTTATTAGCTAACCCGTTTTAATATCTAATTTTTAATCATCATCATCATCGTCATGCTTATTATTATTACTTTTTATTTTCTTTGGTTTCTGGCGTTTACACATTTCTTCCCCCCCCCCCAGGGACCTAAGGTTAGAAATGGCATCATGACACTTTCCACTGTCAAAAATATCATTATTATTATTATTATTATTATTATTATAATTATTATTATTATTATTATTATTATTATTATTATTTTCTTTGATTTCTGGCGTTTACACATTTCTTTCCGCGTCCCGCCTAGGGACCTAAGGTTAGAAATGGCATCATGACACTTTCCACTGACAAAAAAAAAAAATACATAAATAAAGTCCTTCGTAAAATGTGGGCTGTACTTGTCAGAACAATTTTTTGTATCTCTTTGAGGCATGGACTTCCAGGAATTCCGTCAATTAGTCTACTGCAAACTTTTCCAACCAGTCCTCGGGCATCAACTACAACAGGGATTGTTGATGTTCCCATATGCCACATTTTCGAGATTTCCATTTCAAGGTCCTTGTATTTTGACAGCGTTTTGAATATCTTCAAAGATACATTGCAGTCAGCAGGGACTGCCATATCAATAAGGAGGCACTGTTTTTGTTTGTGGTCTTTAATAACAATATCTGGCCGGTTGGCTTTGATTGTTCTGTCAGTGTGTATTATGTAGTCCCATAGAATATTGACAGGTCCTATCTCCGTAACCACGTTTAGGTGGTGTTCATACCATTTTCTTTCAGTTTCCTTCCCGTAGAAGTTGCAGATTTTCCAGTGCAGATATTGGCCCACTCTGTTATGCCGGGTTTTATATTCAGTGGGTGCCAATATCGTGCAACCTGATACAAGATGATCAATCGTTTCTGGATATTTATCACAGAATATGCATTCTGGGCTGACACAATATTTTAGTATATGTACTTGATAATTCCTAGTTAGCAAGCATTGGTCCAGTGCAACAAGGATAAAACCTTCAGTTTCAGCTTTCAACACTGCACTACGTAGCCACTGAGAGGCACGGTTTTTGTCTACGTCAGCTTGTTTGGTACGGGCAGAGTATTGGCCATGAAGCGGTTTATCTTGCCATCGCTTCTGTATCTGGTCGGTTGCATTCGTTTTTGCTGTGTTTTTTAAGTATTTTGCAGTTTCAGCCGGAATATTGTGTTGTGTTTGCATCTCTATGCCCATTTATTATTATTATTATTATTATTATTATTATTATTATTATAATTATTATTATTATTATTATTATTATTATTATTATTATTATTATTATAACTGTGATTGGCCCTTCTTCGTTAGTTCTTGCCAATATTTCATAAATAATGAACTATTATGTTTTAATCTCTTGGGAAGATGGAAAATACTTTACGTGGTTGCACTGAGAAAATTAAAGAAAGAAGAGTTTAAAATTTGTTGCAGGAAAATGGAAAAAGTTTGTAAGTTTCATAACTTTTCACGATTGCTATTGAAATAGTTGTTAAAATTGTTGAACTCAAATATTTAAAGATCAGATAAGGGAGCTTTTGTTGATAGTTTCTTGTCGTACAACTCGTCAAGAGATTATTAAATCATTAATCTAAGAATTAAGATTATCAGAATATTGAAATATGAAAACTGTGAAAATTTCACAGATTAAAACTAGTTATTATTTTTATTATTATTATATTTCTTTTGATTTCTGATGTGTACTCAGTTCTTCTCCGGTACTTACCAGACCAGAGACCGAAGATCGGAAATGTTAACTTGACATTTTTTACTGACCAATTTAACACACACACACACACATTTTACATAGCTAAAGCCCTTCATAGTGTGTGGACTGTAATCGTGATAACATTTTTTTTCTATTTCTTTAAGCCATGAGGTACTAGGAATCCTTTCAATGAGTCTATTGGAATCTTTTCCAATCAATCCGAGAACTCCAACTACAACAGGAATTGTTGATGTTCTTATGTGCCACATTTTTGAGATTTCGATTTTAAGGTCCTTGTATTTTGATAGGTTTCTGAAGATCTTGAAAGATACATTGCAGTCCGCACGGACTGCCATATCAATAAGAAGACATTTTTTTCTTTGTGGTCTCTAATAATGATGTCTGGGCGATTAGGTTTGGCTGTTCTGTGTGTATTGTAAAGTTCCATAAAATTGTTACAGCCCCTATTTCCGTAACCGGGCCTGGGTGGGGTTCACACCAGTTTCGTACAGTTTTCTTTCCGTAAGTGTTGCAGATTTTCCAGTGCAGATATTGGACCACTCTATCGCACCATGTTTTTATTATTATTATTATTATTATTATCATCATCATCATCATCATCATCATCATCATCATTATTATTATTATTATTATTATTATTATTGTAGTAGTAGTAGTAGTAGTAGTAGTCGTAGTAGTGGTGATGGTGGTGTTGCGGGCATTTTTTTGTTGTTGAAGTGGCATGGTGTTTTAAAAAATGCAAGCCATATCCACGATGGTTTCCCAGTTTAAATGTCAAGCACAAGTAAATGTGGAAATTTGTGGGCTTCTCTTTAGCATTTTTAAATAAAATAAGTTTGACTAATTTACTTTTAAATTTGTTCCCTGTGTTATATGCGCGCCTTACCTTTTCTTTCTTTCTTCGTTTCCTTTAAGTGTTTCACTGTTTTCTTAGGTTTCTTTTCCTATCCCTTACACACTTGATTTTCTTTCCTTCCGTCTTTGCTTTATTGACTTCTTCTTTTTTGAACTTTACACAGGAATACTTTCATATTCCTTTTATAAAGTTTACATGCATTTCTTCCTTTCATTTGATCAGGTGGCAGGTTTATTTCTATTTCGTTTTCTCATTTAACACGTACATCCTTTTCACACGTATGTTCTTTTGCATGTGTTACTTTGTACTTTCATTTCCAATGCTTACACTGTTGTCATTCTATTCATTCAAGCAAGAGAAAAAAAGTGATAAAAATGTAATCAATATATACGAAGTTTGAATATGCACTGCTTGTGAAACAGATAGGTGCTCCGAAGGGGAATTCGGAGAGCCAAGTTCAAATTCCAATCATAATCGTTACTTTCACATATTTTCAAATAGATTCATGATTTTTCACCCTCTTATGAGTTAAATAGTAGAAGTTGTATCTTGAGAAATCATTATCGCCTAAATATGCAATATTCACTCACAATACAAGAAATATTCTTACATTATAAAAAAAAATGTCTCGGCTTTACTTAACCCAGTAAAGATTAATAAATTGTAAAAAAAAAAAAAAAATTCCCGCGGTAGAAAGTCAGTGAGAATATCATAAACCAAGGGACAGTAAGCTTTTGGAGACAGCAGGCAAAACACCTTTTAAGTGTTTGAGTGGAGGTCTATGATATCAAATCTTGCCTCGACACCGCTCCGTCAAGAAGCATGTATTTATATGTGGAGGCGGGGGTATAGAAAAAACGAGGAGTTAGTTTTTTATTATTTAACAATATTCTTTTTTTTTTCAGATTTAACAGGATAAAACATTGCACAATCAATAAAAAATGCAAATATCTAACTAGGTGATGTGGGCGGGCCCCATGCCATATACGCTGTAGCACTGTCTGCAATATCGACGTTGCTTTTATTTACAAATTTGCCATGTTTTTGTTTTTTTTTAAATATATTGTCGGATTTCCAATTTTTCGAAATCACTATTAACGCTTATCTCTCCTTGATTATTGTTTTGCGTTTCAAAACTTTATTTACATTTCACAGTAAATCGTCCGACTATTATTCGGCGACAGTTATTAAACAGCGAGGATCATATAGAAAGTCAAAACTATCTGAGAAACATAAACTCGCTTTCATTTAATTCGGAATGCCCAGTTACCTTACCGAACTACAGGAACGGTAAACTTAATCATTTAAATTTATTCTTCATTGGAATAGGAATCTCACCAATGGTTTATAAATGTGATAAGTTTAGTATACAAATGACATTTGATCTACCATCTGATTTTTTACAACAAAAATCAACTAGAATAATAATGTAAGAAATATTATTCAAAAACTTATAACAGCAGACAACAGCTCATTGATTACGGCTCCAGGTATTACAGTCGAAACTGACAGAAATTTTGAAACGTATATTTCTAATGTAAGTAATACTAATCATGAATTTAATGTGTTTTATAAAGCTTAAAATTAGATTCGGTTGCTTGCTTTTTGCTTAGCGCCATAACAACCTGTATGATTTATTTAACACCAAGATCTAAAGATGGAAATTTAAACTCAATAATCAGTTCGAGAGAATGAAGTTCTAATGTTTGATCTGAATTTTTAAACAAATAATTTTACAAAATCAAATAAGAAATAAACATCTTTCTTACAAAAATGATATTCATCATAGCAAATTGTTTTTATTTTATTCATTTTTTTAATTTTTGACAATGCATACCATATCTACAATTTTACGATAAACAGTATTATCATTTTACAATAAAATGTATTGTTAGTCATTTTATTATAAAAATGTATTTTTGGTTACTTTATTAAAAAAGTATTGTTGGTCACTTTATTATAAAAAATATTGTTGCTCACTTTATTATAAAAAAAATATTTTTAGACGCTTTATTTTAAAAATATATTGTTGGTCACTTTATTATAAAAAATATCGTTGGTCAATTTATTATAAAAATATTATTGCTCACTTTATTATAAAAGTATTGTTGGTCATTTTATTATAGAAAAGTATTGTTGGTCATTTTATTACAAAAAATACTGTTGGACATTTTCTCATAAAAATGATTGTTGCTCATTTTAATGTAAAAAGTATTGTTGGTCACTTTATTATAAAAAATTATTGTTGGTTACTTTATTATAAAAAGTTCTTGTTGGTCACTTTATTATGAATAAATATTGTTGGTCACTATATTATGAAGAAAAAATTTTGTTGGTAACTTTATTATAAAAATATTGTTGGTCACTTTATTATAAAAAAATATGGTTGGTCACTTTATTATAAAAAGGTGTTGTTGGTCATTTCATTATAAAAATACTGTTGGTAATTTTATTTTAAAAAAATTTTGTTGCTCACTTTATTATAAAAAAAGTATCGTTGCTCACTTTATTATAAAAAGTGTTGTTGTTCGTTTTATTATAAAAAATAATGTTGGACATTTTCTTATAAAAAATGATTGTTGGTCACTTTAATGTAAAAAGTATTGTTGGCCACTTTATTATAAAAAAGTAATGTTGGTCACTTTATTATAAAAATATTTGTTGGTCACTTTATTATAAATACATATTGTTGCTCACTATATTATAAAAAAATTTTTGTTGGTCACTTTATTATAGAAAATTATTGTTGGTCACTTTATTATAAAATATTGTTGCTCACTTTATTATAAAACAAATGATTGGTCACTTTATTATAAAAAAGTGTTGTTCATTTCATTATAAAAATACTGTTGGTAATTTTATTTTTAAAAAGTATTGTTGCTCACTTTATTATAAAAAGTAATGTTGGTCATTTTATTATAAAAAATACAGTTGTACATTTTCTTATAAAACTGATTGTTGCTCACATTAATGTAAAAAGAATTGTTTGTAACTTTAATATAAAAAAGTATTGTTGGTCACTTTATTATAAAAAGTATTGTTGGTCACTTTATTATTAAAAAATTTTGTTGGTCACTTTATTGTAAATAAATATTGTTGGCCACTATATTATGAAAAAATTATGGTTGGTCACTTTATTATACAAAATTATTGTTGGTCACTTTATTATAAAAATATTGTTGTCCACTTTATTATGAAAAGTAATGTGGGTCACTTTATTATTAAAAAGTATTGTTGCTCACTTTATTATAAAAAAATATTGTTTTTCACTTTATTATAAAAAATATTCTTGGTCATTTTATTATAAAAAATATTGTTGCTCACTTTATCATAAAAATATGGTTGGTCATTTTATTATTAAAAGTATGGTTGGTCACTTTATTAAAAAAGTAGTGTTGATCATTTTATTATAAAATACTGTTGGTCATTTTATTATAAAAAATATTGTTGGTCACTTTATTTTAAAGAAGTATTGTTTGCTCACTTTATTATAAAAAATATTGTTGGTCTATTTATTATAAAAAATTGTTGTTTGTCAATTTATTAAAAAACTGTTCTTGGTCATTTTATTATAAAAATTACTGTTGCTCACTTTATCATAACAATATGGTTGGTCACTTTATTAAAAAAAAGTATTGTTGCTGACTTTATTATAAAAAATATTGTTGGTCATTTTATTATAAAAAATACTGTTGGATATTTTCTTATAAAAAAGGATTGTTGCTCACTTTAATGTAAAAATATTGTTGGTCACTTTATTATAAAATATATTGTTGTTCACTTTATTATAAAAAATAAGTGTTGGTCACTTTATTATAAAAATATTGTTGTTCACTTTATTATAAAAAATTATTGTTGGTCACATTATTATGAAAAGGTGTTGTTGGTCATTTCATTATAAAAATACTGTTGGTAATTTTATTTTAAAATATATTTTGGTCACTTTATTATAAAAAGTATTATTGCTCACTCTATAATAAAAAGTATTGTTGGTCATTTTATTATAAAAATGATTGTTGCTCACTTTAATGTAAAAATTATTGTTCGTCATTTTATTATTAAAAATATTCTCGGTCATTTTATTATAAAAAGTATTGTTGCTCACTTTATCATAAAAATATGTTTGGTCACTTTATCATAAAAAAGTATTGTTGGTCACTTTATTATAAAAAAGTATTGCTTGCTCACTTTGTTATAAAAAAATTGTTGGTCTCTTTATTATAAAAAAATGTTGTTGGTCACTTTATTATAAAAAATATTGTTGGTCATTTTATTATAAATAATATTGTTGCTCACTTTATCATAAAAATATGGTTGGTCACTTTATTATAAAAAAAGTATTGTTGGTCACTCTATTATAAAAAGTATTGTTGGTCATTTTATTATAAAAAATACTGTTGGTCATTTTGTTATTAAAACGTATTGTTGGTCACTTTATTATGAGAAAAGTATTGTTGGTCACTTTATTATAAAATTATTGTTGGTCACTTTATTATACAAAAGTATTGTTGGTCATTTTATTATAAAAAAGCTATTGTTGCTCACTTTAATATAAAATGTTTTGTTGGTCAGTTTATTATAAAAAGTATTTTTGGTCATTTTATTATAAAAAAATATTGTTGGTCCCTTTATTATGAAAAAATTATTGTTGGTCACTTTATTATAAAAAGTATTCTTCCTCACTTTATTATAAAAATGTATTGTTGGTCATTTTATTATAAAAAATACTGTTGGTCATTTTATTTAAAAAAATATTGTTCGTCACTTTATTATAAAATAGTATTGTGGGTCACTTTATTATAAAAAATATTGTTGGTCTCTTTATTATAAAAAATTGTTGATGGTCCCTTTATTATATAAAATATTCTTAGTCATTTTATTATGAAAATATTGTTGCTCACTTTATCAAAAAAATATGGTTGGTCACTTTATTATAAAAAATAATGTTGTTCATTTTATTATAAAAAAACTATTGTTGCTCACTTTAATATAAAATGTTTTGTTGGTCAGTTTATTATAAAAAGTATTGTTGGTCATTTTATTATAAAACTTATTATTGGTGATTTTATTATAAAATGATTGTTGGTCACTTTATTATAAAAAAGTATTCTTCCTCACTTTATTATACAAATGTATTGTTGGTCATTTTATTATAATAAGCACTGTTGGTCATTTTATTATAAAAATTATTGTTGGTCACTTTATTATAAAAAAGTATTGTTGGTCACATTATTATAAAAAATTATTGTTGGTCTCTTTATTATAAAAAATTGTTGTTGGTCCATTTATTATATAAAATATTCTTGGTCATTTTATTATAAAAAGTATTGTTGCTCACTTTATCATAAAAATATGTTTGATCACTTTATTAAAAAAAGTATTGTTGCTCACTTTATTATAAAAAGTGTTGTTGGTCATTTTATAATAACAAATACCTGTTAGTCATTTTATTAGGAAAAAGGCATTGTTGGTCAGTTTTTTATAAAAATTATTGTTGGTCACTTTATTATAAAAAATATTGTTGGCCATTTTATTATAAATAAGTATTGTTTTTCATTTTATTATAAAAATATATTGTTGCTCATTTTATAAAATGTTTTGTTTTTCATTTTGCCATAAAATTTATTGCTGTTCCTTTTGCTTTAATAACATATATTGCTAGTCATTTTATTTTGGGGCTTCATTGTTTAACTATATCAGAGACCCTAACAGGAGCTACCACCAAGTTTGCGGATCAACAGCAATTAAGATTTTGGTTGACATTACTCAAAAACACCCATCTCCTGATCAGAACCCCTCCTCCCGGATATTTTTTGGCCTCATGCTCTAATACCCATGACAAAATTTAATAATAATTTTATTTTGCACCTCCAATAACTGTAGATTGTCTAAGAAGATTTTCATGAAAATCTATTTAAAATCAGAATGTAATAAATAATAGTCATATGTTTGATCGATAATGCTACATTTGAGCCAGAATTCATGTTAACAATGTTAATAGCTTTAGACTGATTTGTTACGGTGTAAAGCAACTAAAATCAAAATTGGAGATGCCAAAATCAATTACGTGAGAAAGGTTAAATAGATACGAAGTGTTTGGACTGAGAATAGATAGTGTGACACCGAAATACAAAGATGTATTGGAATAACGGAAGAAGACACCAAAAAGTTGAACAAAGGACTATGAAAAGGAAAAGAGCAATAAATTATTATGGTGGTTTTCTCAGCGTAACTTTGATGTGGCACAAGACTAAAAGTCTAGTGCAAGGAGTGAACTCAGTACGCAGCTGTAATATATTTAATTAAATGAGCTTGCGAAACGTGTCACCAGATTGCAATCACTAAATCAACATTTTAAGTATAGCTTAGACGTGATACATGGCTGGAAGTGTGAAACACATAGTGAGGACCGAACTCACTACACAGTCATAATTGATCTAGCGAGACACACTTATTAAACCTTACTCCACTTCGTAGTGCCTAAAATCACTTTCTAAGCGTAGCTTAGATGTGGCAGACGGTCGAAAGTGTGGAGACCCTAATGAGGAGCGAATTCACTACTCTCTCGTAATTTATCTATCAAGGCACGCTGGCTAATTATTAAACAACGTCGAAGAGGCCTATTATGTAATATCAAACCACCTCTGTAAAAGTGAATGCTGGTCAATCTCATTACAAATGGGGAAGCTACTTGAGACAAGTGTAATGTGATAACTACAAAAGGCCGCAGAAGTTATTATCGACTGGACGAGTAACGGTTAAGTTTTAAGGAAAATGGAAACAAAATAGATGCCTATACATTATGAGAAAGTGACAGTTGACATTTCTCGGGCACATATTGATGAAAGATTTTCCGGAAAATGATATTAATATAGTATATTGATTGAACAGCGGAAAACATCGAGTAATCTACCTACAAGCTAGTGCAAATTGAAAAACAGAGAGTGGCTAGAGTTTTGGAAAGACAAATCTTACACAGTGTTTCAAAGGATATGATGTTGTGAAGGGTCTTGATCACACACGTACTGAAGGGACAGCAAATAAATAAGAACAACAGCAGCAAAAGAATCATTTAATACAACATTTCATCAGAATTCAGAATATCACAACTAATAGTCAGGGACTGGCCGTCTGATAAGATGCTCGGTACACCCTGTCAATTCCTAGAAGACAAATCAATATAATTTCCTTCGTGTTCCAAAAGTAAGAATAAAGTTTTATTGTATTTTAAAGAATCTCTATTTTGCGGAACAGATTCCCACTTAAATGCTACTTTGAACTCATCTAAGCGGTATACAATCATAACGACTTCAAGTCATTTGTCAACTGTTATCAATTCTTTTTATCCTCCTAATCTTCACTTACTAATACTACATTTTCTTTCAACTCACACTCCTAAATCATCATACTTTTTCTTTTTTTTCTCTTCAGGACAGGGGTGATCATAGTTCGACACAAATTCCTGTTTTTTTGTAGTTGCTAATGTTTCTCTTTTTGATATCTCTCCAAATCCCTTTTCTGTGAAACATACACAATAGGTAGGTTATACCTTTATTTCTTTGTTCTTATTCATTCAAAATGTCCTAAGAGTATTAAATTATCCAAGCTTTCTTTCCTCATGAAGTACTATAGACGTTTCAGTTATCCCTTTCTAATTCTATGTATCTTTCGGCTTTGATTTTCTCGAAAACTTCGTAGTTGCTGAGATGTTCAGTCCTTGGTCTTCTAGCCAAATACATTTTCTTTGCATCAAATCTATGTGAGGAGATTGTACCGTATTCATTTTTATGTAGGAGGACCAATATTATAGAGGGTGTTTACAAAGTTCGTGTGTAATTTAAAAAAAATTGTAGCTTTATTTGTATTTGCGCTAGACATAATCTGTAACAAATGTTATAATACAGTGTTTCAACAAGATAGGGATTCTTGTCATTTTGCTCTGCGTGTTAGAGAATTTCTAAATGAGGAATTTCCTAACAGATGGATCGGAAGGGGTGGACCATTTTATTGGTCTCCACGTTCGTCAGATTTGCATCCATTAGATTTTTTATGGGGACATGTGAAAACATTTGTGTCTGCAACCAAACCTTGTTTATTAGAAGATTTGAAAGCTAAAATAACTAATGTGATTTCAGGCATTACTGTAAATCAGTTGGCAAATATTTTCCGTGAACTGCAAAATCGTATTAACCTTTGTATTGATAATGATGGAGGACATGTGGAAACTTAAAAAAAAAATCAATAAAACCTTAACAAACATAGATTTACTTCTTTCTAATCTTTTTTGCAAATTATTTCTATCACAAATACAAATAAAGCTATATTTTTTTAAAATGCACACGAACTTTATGGAAACTCTGTATAACAGATAAGTAATCTTTTTTTTAGTTTCTAAAAAGATTTTCGTCTTTCTAGCTCATCTCCTGGAAATTTTCTTTTGATGTTCTAATTCGGTTTTGCATTCCGGCACCACATTTTATCGTCTGTTATAAAACTTCCTAGATATTTACATTTTTGTACTGTAGATTGCATCTTTGATTATTCCTTTTTCTGACAGCCATAAATTCTGCCTTATTACAACTGATGGTTAATCATGTGATTTTTTCCTTTATTACCTAGTGTAGGATTGTCCTGAGTGCCCTTTTCGGATTGCCTTTCAAGATTCCGTTCCGTATATTTCTTATATTGTTAAGATCGAATAATAACTGAAATCTAAATAGATCTAAGATTAAAATATCTTGTACTGAATATTAACAATTTCTAGATTTGACGGTTATAATAAATGCTCAGGTTACTGATCAGTCAATGATTTACCTTTTCTAAATTCATTCGGAGAAATGATACTTTGATAAAAAGCCGTTATGCAATTTCCACATATAAGGAATCGAACTGGATTGTTCCTTTTACTGGTCACCTTCTTGTATCGTGATGAGTCCGTATATATACCAGGAGTTTTGCACAATTGACTTTTTTTAAGTTATTTTCTGTAATTTAGAAATGAGTCAAAATCAGTGCATAAGATGAGAAACACATTGAATACAGTTAACTAGCATTAATCTTAATAAATTATTAATGAACTAACATTAATGTTAGTAAAATAAATGTATAAAATGTTGTTATATCATACGTAGAATGTTGGAAAAAATACGGAGAGATTTTAGATGAAGTCCTGACCATCAGGAGAAGTCTGATTTGCAAAAAAAAATTGAAAAATATTCATACACTATTCGAAGAAATAACGTGTCAATAAGCTAATGAAGTGTGAGATGTATCGGGATATTTTGGAAACTTATTTTATCATAGGTTGGAACTTGAATGGATAAATATCCGAAGCACAGAACGGAGTTTACTTGCTAATGGTTAGATTAGATCATTGTTTCTCAAACGACGCGCATCATAGGTGAGGCGTAATGATTGAAAGACTATCAACGATATACAAACAGTTTCAACAACTTCAGAGGCCAAAAATAAATATGATTTCAAATTGTAAAATATTAATATAAATTATTTGCAATTGCATGCATGAGTCCAATATAATTATTTATAAATAATTATTGAGAGATTTTATTATTGAGAGATATTTTGCATTATATCAAGTATTAAGAATATAGTAACTAGCGTCCGCAAATTGGAGGAGAGAGTTATCAATAATAATGTTTTGACTTCCAATCCGCGGTTATCTCTTTTAACCCTTTCTGATTTTGTTTTTAAATTTTTAAATGTACATTTTTATCACATGAAATTTGATGAGGCGCGGCAAATTTTAATTCCGAAAATACAGCCCAGAGAAAAAAAAAAGAGATACACTAGGTTAGAAAAATGCAGGGGATCTTCAGTCGGTGAACTGAATCTCATGATATGAAGCCGATTGAAAATTTTAAGTTTTAAATATCGAATTCATATCTGGAACCCCAGAAAAATCTCAACCTTTTTTAGAAGGATGAGGAGACCAAGATTTAAAAAAAAAAATTGTTCGAATCGGCCTTAATTATGATTATACCAAAACCAAACAAATCCAATCTAGATAAGTAAACTTTAAAAACGAGAAGTAAATGTACAAGGACACGTTTTTACACATTTAATTCAATTTATATTTTTATTCTGTGCGTTCCATGATATTTATTTTCTTGTTCAATAAATGTTAATATCTCAAAATACATTTCCTACGCAAATTGAAAACAAAGGCAAACGTCTGAAATGTATTAAGTAAATATTTAGCAATGGACCTAATATTTTTTACTTCAGTATATTATGCTGAAAAATATGTTATTTTGCACTTTCATTTAAAACAATCAGCAAATGCTGATTTTGTAGTTTTAGCGTTATTTCTCTTGGGAAATCTTTGAAATCAACTTTCGTTTCTTTTTGCATCGTCAGATATCCTACAAAAATATCACCACGTTTGCCTCCATGAAATTTAAGGGGAAAGACAAAGTTAAACGTAGCACAGCACTCCCCGCTAACTACCAAATCAACAGTGTAAATTTAAGCTTGTTATGATATGGTTGCTACTGGTAGACAATATACATATATAATAAAAATAAACAGCCCCCAAAAGAGGTTGTTCAGGTGAAACACAGGGAGAAAAGAGTGCTATAAGCCATATCAAATTACAGTTTTATTTTGCTTAAAATCTAATTTCAAGTGCGTAGTGACCGACCACGACTAGCAGTTTCATGTTTTCACGCAATTATCAGGTTTAGTATAGTGTGTGAACATGGGGACCATTATCTCCAAGACAACTCTTAGATGGCAAAAGTGTAGAAAAACTCACCGGAGAGAAGGAAACCATCAAACGAAGATTTTAATTTTATACTTAAACAACGTTTAATTCAGAGTCAGTGTAGAATTTACATTGTTTACATTGTTCGGACTGATGTCCTCATCTTTACTACCATATTTTCGGCCCACTAGATAAATGCGTTGTTTGGATACAGTGACATGAGCCATTTGTTGTGGAGAGAGATAACTGAAACATTGGGAAGAGGCGAGGCACGTGGAACAAAAACAATTTTCCCCCGGTGAACGAAATAAATAGTTCAGCTTGAAATTTCAATCAGAAGAACGGCTGAAACGTCGTAAATGTGGCAATAAAGATAGGGACAACAGTCTGAAGAATATAAATGGTTACTATCAATTTTCTTCTATTTATATCTACCGTTTCCCTATAGGATAATAATGCAATTAATTACAAGAACTCATGTCTATCGACAGACATTGAAGGTAGAATTTATTTGGTAAAGAACATGATTGTGTCAAACTATAAAGAGGAACTATGTTTAGCAGTTGCACATGGCGGATTTTATATGTTCTGATACACTGTTTGAAGTCACAAATGTTATGGTGATTTATTGAAGACAGATTTCTGTTTAATATTTTTATACAAGGAAAAATCAGAGAAAATGATAAAAAAAAATAGCAAAAGAGAGCCGCTCAGAATAACTGTCAAATGTATATTAGGGAACTAAAAGAAAGAAATCAGGCTGAAATGAAAGTCCTTCGTTATAGAATTTTACTGAGATGAATGGAAAGAAACAATAACTCTTATTAATGATTGTTATTCCTACCAAATTCAAGGATGACGAAAATACGAGAAAAGGTATCGCTTCTTCCAATCATTGATCAGTAATAAGGCCTTTTAAGTATTAATCTAATTTGTCAATCTGCAATCCGCGTGCTAATCTAATCTTAATTATATAAAAATTCTCATGTTTTGGAAAGGCTGCAGATAAAGAAGTATGTATGTTAAAATGTTTCAACAATAACCACAGCCATTTTCTAAGGATGACTGTAATTCATTCAGAGAGAGAACAATATCAAATCGAAGACCCTAAAGAGCTTTACGAGGGACTGTGAAAATGAAAAGAAAGAAACATATCCTCCAATCAGGTTTGTATCTTGTTACCGCAAAAGATTTTTTTTTTTTTTTTTTTTTTTTTTGCAAAAGTCGACAAATAAGTATTCTTAAATTATTGCACACAGGTAAGTTTTCTAGTGCAGAAATGTGGTATAGATTTCAATCCAGCAAAATGAATATAATTAGTTGACTCATCTAAAAGAATTCTGAAAGTGATATTTTTTATAATAGTATCAAATAGGTACTACCATTTTACTCTTAATGTGCAGTTAAAAAGAAACACGCAATATATATATATATATATATATATATATATATATATATATATATATATATATTGTTTACCTAAGTATTATTTCTACGATAGAAAATTTCTACTATAGAAAATTCATCAGTTAAAAACTTTTATATCGGGAGTACCAAGAATTTTAAAAATTTAAAACTAGGTGATACTAAACTGTATTATCTTTCTCCAATAACGTGTACAGAAAAAATACGTACTTACTAAATACTTTTGTAACATAAAAGAAGTTAATAAAACCCCTAGGGTAAAATGGAAAATAGTAAAAATATTATAACTTGTAAATCTTTAAATAAACCGTGCTTATTATGTTCATATGAAAAATAAGAAATCGTCAAATCCACTGACAAAATATATCTATTAAGCCAAAGGAATGAATCAATGTAAATTGCTGAAACATTTTACCTTTTACCTTAAGTCATAGTTATTTTTATTTACGTAATACCATTAACCTACCTCTGCCTTCAACCCCCTTTAAGAAAATTGAGCATGTTATATTTGTCTACAGTCACGATATATTTGTTGCAGATATATTTTCCGCAAGCGACAGTGATGGCCTATGTTTCGTTTTCTCATGGCATGAACAAATTACTCAACTACCGCCACCTTCTGAACTTACTTTTTTTATTTAGTGTAGATTTGACATTTAATTGGTTAAACAAGACATACCCGCAAGTCTATTTTTAATTCTCATATTCTGTTTCCCACCACAATTTAACTTTCAGAAAAGGGGAAACACATCAGTTCTAAATTTTCCTAAAAATCATTTATTCACCATCACATGAAAAAGTACAAGAAATGTATTGAAACATGAAAGCTTCTGTGTAGCGATTTCAATATGTTTTTGTTGTAATCTCTTATACAAAATAATAATAATATTGATATATTGCTCTATTTTGTATTGAGCACTCTTTTAAAATCAAATGCTAGGAAAAGTGGAATTTCACGCCTTCTGTTATATATATATATATATATATATATATATATATATATATATATATAGAGAGAGAGAGAGAGAGAGAGAGAGATAGATAGATAGATAGATAGATGTACACATGTATATTTATCGTCTGAAATTGTGAGGTTTCTGTTAGGTGCTAACCAGTCTAGGAAAATGTCAATTTATTGCTTAAGCGTTAATTTTCATGGATACACATATTTGGGTATATGCTGTTTTTATTCTCGCATGTGGAACTCTCTTCTGGCTACATGCTTTTGGTCAACTATGATCTGGAAAATTTGGAATGCAATGACAATCGGGATCTCCTGTCTTCCTGATTACTCTTCGATTGCTCACCATTCCTGCTTATTATTTTCTGTTTTCTAATTCTTTGGCATCATGCAATCCCTTGTGTTTTAGTGGTTGTACCAACTTTTTAGAGATAAATTCGTTTAAAAATACGCTAGTCAACCCTACACACACACAATTTTATGCAATAAATAAATATACATATGCACACACACATACAGACACACGTACGCAAACACACACACACATACACATTATATATATATATATATATATATATATATATATATATATATATATATATATATATATATATATATATTTCAGAAAAGTTATTTTTTATTGCTACCAGGCTTAATATTCGATAAATCTTGTTAGTGAAATACCCTCCGCTAGGATTTGGGCTTTGTTTGACCAAGAACTTTTTCGTGAGCGA
The DNA here is from genome assembly GCA_963932145.1 of Acanthosepion lycidas. Classification (NCBI taxonomy): domain Eukaryota; kingdom Metazoa; phylum Mollusca; class Cephalopoda; order Sepiida; family Sepiidae; genus Acanthosepion; species Acanthosepion lycidas. The sequence goes on along the minus strand of OZ010591.1, from coordinate 79,943,688 downwards.
AAGGTCAAGGCACGTCATATCTAATGACGGTTTCCCCGAGTAACTTCTCGGTGTAACATTCTCGGCTGACATCAAGTGGAAACAATATATTTCACGCCTTACCAGATCACGTGCTCATAAAGTTCGTTCACTGTGACATGCTAGACAAATTTTCGCTTCAGAAACTTTCTGGCATACCTATAAATCTACCATCTGCCCATGCTTAGAACATGGCTGCCACATATGGTCGTGGCCCCTGATATTTATTTAGAGATTCTTGATAAAATCCAAATGAGAATCAGCAACATTACTGGTCCTGATCTAGCCCTTCGAGTTCAGTCAATTTAAAAAATGCACTATATATATATATATATATATATATATATATATATATATATATATATATATATATAGTGGTACTCGCTTTAAACTGAGGCGAAAACAATCCTCCAGAGTTCAAGCTCAGATTAAAAAAAAAACCCTCGAAAACGAGTAAAAGCAACTACGTAAATTGCTTAACACTCGAAGTAGACCAGACCAAATATAAACCAAAAGAGCCAGGTAAACCTACCTAGGTTTCACCTAAACGGATTGTCAGGGTAAAATTAGTCAAAAAGATAAAAAAAAATGAAACAATGTATAGCTTAAACCAAACAACAACCATGACCACGTGAAAAAAAAACATACGAAAACCATTGTATACGTTTAGGTGAAACCTAGGTAGGTTTGCCTTGCTCTTCAGGTTTATTTTGCACATATATTTACCAAAATTACACAAAAATATCTTGAATTATTAAAGTATAAATTTATTCAATAAAATTTCTATTGGCTTCAACTACGTCCTCCTGATGACCTCGTAAACTCCTGCAATTCTTTTGGCTTTTTCCCCTTGTTTAATTTGGTGGATGCTCCCATAAATCTTGCCTTCAGTTCTTCTTTCGGACCGCAAAGAGTTTTGTTGGTCTCTCATTCAACTGTGCCCCACATAATAAGGGGGTTGTAGCCAGGGGAGTTAAGTTGCCAAATGAAGTGTTCGTATTGAGCGAAAGCGAAGCAGTACAGCCTGTCTTTTCCATATTACTGTCGGAGTCAATTGCGTCATGGTGATCTTTTCCTCGTGGACAACTATACACGACTATACTTTGCGACAAAAGCAAAACAAACAACGCGCGACATTAAAAATAAAAAAATGGCGTCAATTTTTCAATCGCCCCCAGTATACATATACATAAAGACACACACACACACTTATATATATATATATATATATATATATATATATATATATATATATATATATATATATATATATATATAAATGGTGGTACTCCTTTTGGAAAAAACACGGATAGCTCAAATTGCAATAGAACAAATCGGTACCCAAGGAAAAATGTGGAATAAAAGAAAGAACCAAGAACATAAAACAAGGCGAAACAATCGTCAAGTGTTTAAGTTCCGAGTCCAAAGAAAAAAACTACTAATTAGTACTTGGCGCATATATATATATATATATATATATATATATATATATATATATATATATATATATATATATATATATATATATATGTGCTTGTCTAGTGTTATAAAGGTGTCTGTCAGTCCTAAGGAGGTTATCAAAATGATGTAGTGTACATTGATTTATCTAAGTTTTTCAAACTGTATTGGAAAATATTTGTATATATTACTGAATGAGTTCGTTGTATGAAAGTAAGAGTGGGGAGTATATGCAGATTATATAGCGAATAAGAAGTGATTGAACTTATGACATGAAGCAGTTAGAATGAAATGATCGAGTAATTATTCTCTCATGTTCCATAATTTAGCGCTTTTCGGAAAATACCTATATGAAATGGACGAACTAATGGAATAAGAACGGAGGGGGGGAATCGAACTTGTGTACGAAGCATATCAGGTCCTTGTCGTAAACGACTGAACTGGATGATATAATTGATTTTTTAAGTCTGAACATTTGCATTAAATATAGTGACAACCAAGCAGGTAGATATATCCAGCCAACTTTGATCTTCAAAAATGTTTAATGCAGCGTCAATCCTTATTTACTGCCTTCCTGATTACTCATTTTTCTTTTCCATCCTTAATAAACTTTCGCTCTTTATTTATACTTTCACTCACTGACCCTTGTGTCTTAGTAGCTTTACTGCCTTGCATGGGGTGTAATGACTTAAAGAAAATGTTTGGACAGCTTGCCTGTTCGGTTTTCGGAGCTAAGCTGCTGGAAACATATATGCCGAAGGTGAAGGGAGAGTTCATTATTATAGAGATTTACTAAGGGTAATTTACATGTGCTACATGATCTAAAGGATGGAGCGCTCAGTGAGGATCAAATTCATTACTAAGTTGAGTCAAGTAATTTCTAGCATTATAAAGACATGAACCTTTTCGTTTTAGTGAGTTTAGCGATGTATTGAATATATTTCTTCCATCTGATGTCGATTGAGAACACGAGTTCAGATAGAGATTCAATTTAAGTTGCCTCGGTTCTACAATAGTTTCTCATTACAGGTGAAAATCCATGGTCTACTCGGGGATGATTAAAGGTTAATAGCTTGGATTTGGAATATTTGAATGTCACAAGACAATTTTAGACATTGAGCTGTTCGAGCAAACACAGTGGAAAGATAATCACTCCATCTCCGTTCAAATAGATTTTAAATTGGAGGTGCATATGTATTGTGTTCCATCATCTGCATATGTATTTTCTAATGATCTGAGTATGTTCCTTGGCAGATCAGTAATTCAAGAATAGGGGCGAAAAGTGGTTTACTGACAGTGACCTGAAATATTATTTCATCTAATCTTGTATATACCTTAAGTTGAAAAGAGTATTAAGTCCTAATTGCAAGTTGGCATGAGACAGTATATTTAGAATACTTAGATTGGTTACTGGGTAATTCGCCTTTATATTAGAAATGATGACGGACGTGGGAAGGGTAGTTGCTATCAGTTTCTCAGAAATGGGTCCCACCCACTTCACTATATATATATATATATATATATATATATATATATATATATATATATATATAATATTTTTTGTTTAAAAATATGATTCCTTGGCTACATAAGAGTTCTCATGTTTCAAAAACGAGAGCCGAAACCATCCAAATAATTATTAAAATTAAGTTGAATTTAGGTGTTTAGTCCCGTTTCATCATTAAGCGAAATTTTAGGAACATTGCTATCTCTTAGTTTACGTGGTGTTTTTAGGCATGGTCCGTTGTAAAATTCGTGGGAATCTCTAAGCTTGTTTTCTTCGTTAAGTGGTCAGAGAATTAATTCTTAGCAACAGATTCACCATCTTCTGAGAGGTTTTGCTATGGTTGGGTAGGGTGTCTATTTCACGGCCAAACTTAGCAGTCATTCACTAGTTAGTTCCCAGTGGGTGGTATTTTTATGGCGCGTCTACAAATCGTTATGTGTCGGGAGGATTGTGTTTTATTATTGTCTATCTGATTATCTATTTCTTTATTTGTTTATTCAAGTGGGTGTTTTGTATACAAACCGTATTGCACTGAGTTTCAATTTGCTTTTTGACAACTACAGAAAGTGTTTTTTTCTTATTTAATGATATGGCTAAACCATTAAGACTTTTATTAAACTATGGGATTTTTTTATGCTAATTATTTAATGCGAAAATTTGTTGATGTCTGCAAAAAACCGTTAACTCATAGGCAGTATGGTTTAATAATCTTTCATTATTTGTGTAGTTTTTCGTGTAGGCATAAAAGACATGGGTCATCCCATGTTTTGCAAGTTTTATTTACTATTTTCCATTTTACTTTTGGTGTTTTATTCGTTTCTTTTAGATGCCAGAAGTATTGGGATAGAGATGTTTGATTTCTATTTTGAATATTGTTGAAGGAGCTCTTGTGTTGCCTCCTTCTAATTTTAAAATTAGTCTTCGTTGAGCCTATGTATATCCTATCCTAACACTGATAGGATATACATAGGCTCATATCTGCGCACCTATATATATATATATATATATATATATATATATATATACAAGGAAAATATGTCCCTCGAATGACATGAATTATCTAGAATACATTTTAAAAGAAGACTAAAGAAAAAGATATAACTGTTTTTGAAACTGGGTTTGTTATTTTAGCTATAAGATTTCATTCGCTAGACTGGAAATGATTGATGGTGTGCGAAATGAAAAAAAAAAGTGAAATGTCGCAAAAGATACAAAATAAAAATAAATGTACAAAAAAGTACTTGAAAGACTTAAAAAGTTACTGCAAAAATTGTTTCTAATTACTTAAAAATACCGTGACAACTGTATTTGAAATATATCGCTGAAAACAAATTAATTTAGAAAGACTCTAGTTCCCTCTCTCTCTCCATCTCTCTCTCTCTCTCTCTCTCTCTCTCTCTCTATATATATATATATATATATATATATATATATATATATATATATATATCATTCGTTCTCTCTATCTCTCCTCGCTTTCTCTCTCTTTAACGCTCTCTCTTTTTCTCTTTATCGCTCTTTCTCTCTCTATTTATTTTTCTCTTTCTTTCTTTATCGCGCTCTCTCTATATATATTGCTCTCTCTATCTAACTATCGCTCTCTCTTTCTATCTATTATTGATTATCAAATAGCCTGTAACAAGTCGAGAACAGATTACTTCTGTTAACCAATTTAATTTTCAAACTTGTTTTCATTTATTTTCTTTTGACTTTATTGAGTTTTCATAGTTTTTCACTTTCATTAATCTTCTTTAGGTTAAGACTTGATAGACTTTTATTTCAATTTCTTCCTCAAATCATCTGACCTCATTTTTTTCTGCGCCATCGTATCATTTGATTTCTTGAGAAACATATGCAAATGGTACCTATATCCTCTGATATATATTTTTTTATGCTCGCTGGTTCAATTCTTCAGAAAAATTGAAGAGGGACATATTTTAAACGATTTACAATGTCTCTGTAACCGATATTGGTCATCTGATCGCTGAAATGGCCAAAAATCATTCAGTGCTATTTTCTATAATTATACTTCATATATCTATCTCTCTTGCTCTCTCTCTCACTCTCTCTCTCTCTCTCTCTCTCTCACTATATATATATATATATATATATATATATATATATATATATATATATATATATATATATATATATAGAGAGAGAGAGAGAGAGAGAGTGAGAGTACAAAAAGAGGCTAAAAAATGGACGCACTCATAGAAATTTTTGTTTTGTATTTTTAACAAGCCAACTGAGCAATAGAATTCTTTTCTTAATACACGTGTACATATGTGTAGTACTCTAGTCAGGAAATGGTTTAGTATTTTGTTAGATAACTTTTTTGCTTTAATAACGGCCTTAATACTTCTTGGCATTCTATAGTCTAAACTCTTTAGTTAGCCAACCTCCATCGCCAGATTTTTCCAGCATTTCTTTAATTCGCGAAAATGCTCATCTTCTGTGTTAACTGTCTTATTATGGGCATGCTTGTCCATTTTCGCCCAAAGATTTTCAATTGGGTTAAGGTCAGGACTCTGACGAGACCACTCGAAGATTTGCAATTTACCCTTGTCGCGCTTCCTCTCAAGTTAACTTTTTTTCTTTAAGGCGGTATGCTTAGGATTGTCATCGTCTTGGAACGTGAAGCATTGCCTTGGGCAATTTGTTTTTTTGTTTTTTTAGCAGAAAGCCACATTTGATTAAAAGGAATGTTCTGCATGGGTCTTTGATTATAAGCGTATGGAACTAAGACGACATGAATTAGAATTCCAATCTCGGATTTCTAGATACGCAATATGCGCGCCAATACAGACACTAATCATGATACTGGTAACTAAAGTTCCGCAGTGAGGATACGAGTCTTGAAAATCGAGGTCGTATAAAATGTCCATTTTCAAATGACAATCAATATCTGACATCGCTAATCGAATAAAACAAACGTTAATGCGCCAGAGAAATGTTTCAGATAATGGGTGCCGTCATTTCAACAATATTGGATCATCTTAAGATAAGTGGCAAAGTGAAGTTTCTCGATAAATAGGTTCCGCATGAACTAAGTGAAATTTAATTTTTCGGTATTTTGAAATATGATTGATGCTGCATCTCTGAGATTCGAACGATTTATTTCTTGATCGAATTGTGAATGGTGATGAAAAATATATCTTTTATATCTATCGTCAACGATCGCCAGAATATCTTGATCATGACGAAGGATCAAAACCGATTTTGCACCAAGAGAACATTATGATGGCTGTATTATGTTCCGCTATTGGAGTTATCCATTATAGCTGTTATAACCTAGAGACGTTTACTGAATGTGTAATAGCCAAAATGGAGTTTGGAAATGAAATGGTAATCTTTATAACATCAAAAAAATACAATACTCGCCAGCGGCGTGAAGTAGGTAAACCACTGCACGTGGTGGACTTCTTAGCATATTACCCCCATTTAAAATAGTTCCGCTGTATTTATGAGGATTAGGACATACCCATTTGTGTTTATAGTTACGATATAGAATAAAACCCTTCTGGAATCTCACCTGAACTCCACTGCCGAAGTATTCTCTGGATCCATAATATTAAAGTTTACGTAATCTGGTTAAAAGATACATCCTTGTCTTACGTTAATCCTGGAGTAAAATTTGATTCTAAAATCGAACATTATTTTCCGCGGAACCTAATAAATTCATTTAGCATTATTATTCTGGATAAGCATAATGACAACATATGCTGTAACCTGTAAATATTCATTGGTTTAGATCTAACATTTGTGATTTTAATAATAAATTATTGGGTTGTCCGATATGTTCATGCCGATTTTTAGTTGCTCATGTTCCAATACGTTAGAACACGTCAAATTTATTGACATATATAATATGTTTAAATTTTCCGATTGTATGGTGAAGGAACTTTAGCAGACTGAACTAAGCGAAAGTGGTTCGCCAAGAGTTAGTGATTGTAGCCTTATTGATGAGGAACGCTCAGTCTAAGATCCCTACATTGCAGTTGACGACCAAATCAAGACATTGACTGACAATAACTGGCATTACACAACACTGGGATTGGTAGAAAAAATAAATTTATCAACATTCACCATCAAAGAGCACTTAGTGATGCTTGGATACTCAAATCGCCACGATCTTTTTGTACGACATGATCTGAATGAAAAGAATCATTGGATTGCATTTCAATTGTGATTTTCTGTAGAAACGAAATGATAATGCACCCTTTTTAAGCTAATTTTGACGAATGATGAGAAATGTATCGTTTACAACAATGTTCAGCAATAAATATCCTGGGGTAAACGACATGAGGCAACTTAAGCCACCTAAAAGCAGATTTTAATCCTTAGAAAGTCCTGCGGTGCACCTGGTTGTATTGGAAAGAAATACGGTACTATGAGCTTTTGTTAAGTAATCAGTCAATTGATTCCGAAAAGAAATGTTCGCAATTAGACGAATTAAAGGCAATAATTCAAAGACAACGCACAGAACTGGCGAATAGAATGACAGTGTTTCCATCGTTCCATAGTTTCCATGTTTCCATAGTACCAGAGCTCACATTTATTGGCGACCCGGTAAAAATTGTTGTAGCTTAGCTGGGATGTGTAACCCCATCCGCCATATTCATCAAACATTGCTCCTTTTGATTTCCATTGATGCAGGTCCTTGCAAAATATTATCAATGGTAAAAATTTTAATTATTTAAATGACATAAAAACACATTAAAGATTTATTTGCTGAGAAACAACCAAAATTCTAGGAAGATGGAATCTTTAATTTGAAGGACAAATGGAGAAAGGCTGTGTATAAACGTTTCATATGTAGTTGAATAAATATTTACTGGCATGATTTTGTTTTGTGTTTTAATTTCCTTTAAATATCGGCATGAACTTTCCACATAACACAATATAATAATGTGTATACGATCTAAACAATTTAAAAAAGGTGGTCAAATCCTATTTATTATTCTCTCTTTTTATATTTATGTTACACTCATTGAGGATCGAACTCATCCGGTAGGAATAAGCAGTTATACGTGGTTTTCCAACTACGTGTGTTTTCTTTAATCTAATCCAGGGAGAAAAAAAAAACTCGTCTGGTCAGTTGCGATGAAAATAAATGAGAGAAAGAAGCCACGTCACGTCGGTGAGAATGTCAATGAATATTGATGAAAACCAAATAGAAATAAAATAAAAATCCAGTGAATATGTCTGAAGATCTAGAGGCACAAGAAACAATGTAAAATGCATAATAAACTTAGTAACATTCGGTAGCTGTAGTTTGTTTTTAGTCAGCTATGATATAAAGATATATAACAAAATCAAAGGAACTTAAACAAGGAAAATGCACTTTACTAAATTCCTATCAGAAGATATAGAAGAAAATTGAATATTCCAAACCTAATTGATAAACTTGCCATAAACCGCGATTAACAAGGGGTTTTCTCTCTAATGAAAACGTTGTTTCCTGGATTGTTCTAACCAAAACACTGACCTTAACATTATCAAACTATGTGTGGAGAGTTGAAAACACTCGTGTATAACAGTACCGTAAATAACTTGCAAGATTGTAGGTATTTCTGGTGAAAAATTAATTGAATTACGATTACTCACAATAAGTGTAGATTCTATTATGTGCCAATTGGAGCCGCACTAATTACTGGTTATAACATAATGTCCTTAATTATATGAATATGTTTGTCTATTTACAAGATAATGTCTTGTAGCTATTTGTACTATTTACATTGTTATGACTGTTGTGCTCATCTTAATTGCCACATTTACGACGTTGGGGCAATTATCACCTGATGAAGTTCGAAGCGTATAACAAGCGAAACGTCGTGCATGTTGCAAGACGACGGCAACAGCTCGAAATGTGTAAATAGAGTAAATCTAAATAGATTTGTTATATAATTCTAGTTTTTCTTTTGCTAATAAAACTGGTTATTTCTACGTTTCTTCCGGCAGCTTATACCTTGCTACCCCTATTAAGATACGTTCTCTAACTATGAAAGTATCCAGTCAATTACATCCCTGAATAACCACAGATCTCATTTCTTATTTAAAGTTAATCACATGTTTCTTTATGTTTGGAGATTTTGCTTGTATTTTTTGCGAGGTAGCATTATTTTCTGCTTGTATCTCTCGTTGCAAATGATTGAAAGCTTTTAGACTTTATGTTCCAAGAACGAGTAATTGTTTATCTAAAATCGATAGACTGCATTAATTACGGATTAATAAATAAATTACTGGCATATATTGAAACCCTCCATATCGTGGTCTCTGTTAAAAAATTGACCAAACAGATATATTTTACGAAGATTTCAAACTGGTTTTGATACTTCTTATATAAATTCAAGGCCTAAAAAAAATTGTACATTCAACTATATTCTAAAATAACCTGAATAACCTGAATATTTTTCCTTGGTGAAGTTATGTTTTTAAATTTTCAATCTATTTTTAACATGTTTGAACCAATCTTCCTATGGATAAAGTTCATTTTATAATAATGTTTGTCTTGTCCAGAAATCTAATTCACGACAAATTTCCATATTTGTTCATTTTGAAGTTAATGAAAGTATTCACTAGACAGACAACTAATTTATTCAAAGCAAATCAATTTTACACACTGTGTATATTTCACACAGCCTGCTTTCACGTTTTAGAGTAATACTACAAACGATTGTTAAAAAGAAACCATGTCTTATTCTCTTTCTTGACTAATGAAGAATGAAATGTTCAATGTTCTTATAGCAAACATCAGAAGAGCAAATTTCTTATTTCAAAAACCGTGTCCTTTTAGGATGTAAACGATCATGCCCTTCCTGTTCTTTGTAGCTCTTAATAAATTCTGTCTCTTTTTTTTATTTTTCCCCAACCTTGTTCTGCCATCCATATGCTCAAACCCATCAAGTATGTTAAGCGCTGCTTTCCTCTGTCCATCTTTCCTTCAGTCTGAACCGTGAGTATCAAATTTTCCAAGCCCTTATTCCTCATTACGTGCCCTAGAAATTTCAATTGCTTCTTCTTAGTTATAAGTCAGTCAATCAAGTGTCATACGTGATACAGGATTGGACGATCATGTAATTTCGATAGGCAGAATCTTTCCTCAATACGTTCCCATTTCTTTCTGTGGTAGACTGGTTGCCAACCAAGGCTAAAGAACCCATTATGTCCTGCTATTCAACTCTTGTATTTCTTAATAAGTTTTGTCGTTATGTTATTTCTCCTAAGACCTGTTCTGCTGTCCATTTGCTCAAGCTCATCAAGTATGTTACTCACTGCTTTCCTCTATCCCCCTTTCATTCAATTTTTCCCGTGAGAATCAGGATTTTCAAGCCCTTCACCCACATTACGTGCTCCAGAAAACTAAACTACACCTTCTTTATTGTAAATGTTTCCATTTTTGTTTCCATTTTCTCCAAATCCTCGTTGTTGCTCATGTGTTCGGCCCATGGCTTCTTCACTGTCTTTACTTTACGGTTCTTTTTCATATTTGAGGAATTTGTCCAGCATTCGCTCCTATACAGGTGGATAGATATCACGTAACAGTTCATTACTCTTGTCTCCGTTTCTTACGAAATATTTCTGTCTCTTAATACAGTGTTTAGCTTTTGGAATTCATCCCAACACGCCTTCAGATCTCAGTGTATTACTTTCCTTCCTTTGTTAAAACACTTCTCAGATAATTTTGTACTTGTTAGATTTTAGTTTTAAATCAGGAAAAAAATTTTTAATGGGACTGCACTTGAAAGTATTTAATGCTTCTTGCCTATTTTGATACAATACTAAAATATTGCAGTCAAATTAGAGAAAATGCTACAAAAATAATTTTCCCATTTTAACTTCATAAATATAGATTTCTCCAAATAAAAAAAAATTACTGGACTACGCCACTATATGGACTAACACATTTACAATTCGCAGTGATCATTGAATATAAAAGCAAAAATATGGATATGAGGAGGAGATACTGATTGACACTTGATTTGAAGAGGGTAAATATGTAACACCTCAGGAAGCTTCTATGCGGGAAAATTATCTACAACTAAGAGGAAAATTGAGTACAGTTACAACCGGAAAGCAGTTGGTGGAATTGTGGTTATTCGACTTCGGGGATTTATAATAACCGGTCTTTGTCAGGAAGATCTGAAATGTTTAAAATGAAGAATGGGACTTGCCTGTATATCTGACATGGAAATGGTGATAGAGTAACGACAAGCTTTTGACGTTACGTCAGTGGAATTTTTCTGCAGTAAAATGTGTCGTTTTCAAGAAACTTACGTGTAAATGATTTTGAATACTAACAAGGCTGGAATTGGATTAATATTTAGCTCCAGGACAGAATAGCCACAATACTCCATCCTTTAACTTTATTTAACATATGTCAGACACTTGATATGATCAAGCAAGCCTGCCAAAATAAGTCAAGTATTTCTGTAGCGGTATTGTGTACCGGCACTTCTTTCCAGCATCTTTAGCAATGAACGGTCCGTATGAGTTCCACTTGACGTCTCGAGCGAACTTGAGTTCAAATAGACGTTCGAAATTCGAAGATCGACCTATACAGTCCTATGTCAAGTTCTTTTTAACATATACTAGAAAAAAATTATCATTTGGGTCCCGTAACCCAGTCAATTCCTAGGTGTATCACATATATTACAGCTTTTACAGTGTGTATTGGACAAGATAGCCTAACGCAGAGAAACTCTTTCTAAGCAGATTTAAATTCAGATTATTCTTTTTCCAAGACATGCTGCCAACCAAAACTGCCTGGTCACATTGAGACTTCCGTATGAATAGCATGCATGGTGCCAAACCCTTTCAGGAATAGCCAGATAGATTGTTCAAATGGGATTAAGCAATTGAATTGCCGAATACCATACCATCTTCGAATTTTGTATATCCACACGACTTCAAATAAAATTTTCGGAAGGAAGGATGCTGACATCAGTATTAGAAAGATTTGCAACAATTGGGAAACTATATAATATTATCCGTCTATATTTCTGAGAAGAAATATTGTAATTATTTACACTATTTACATTCCTCGGATTGTTGTCATCAACCTTTTTTTTCCATATTCACGAAGTTTCGGTTCAACATTGCGTAGAAACCTCTTCCGAGTAAGACCTTCCATAGAGGAGGACATAACTAAGGCCTGTGTATACGCCATCCCGTGCAGCTCTGGTAAGAAGTATAACGGAGAAACAGGCCGCACCCTTAAGAAAAAGCTGCAAGGACATCGTAAAGCCGAAAAAGAAAAATCAGGCGTAGCTGACTACATATTGGGAGAGGTCACCACCCGCTGTGGAATGAGGTCTAAATAATAGACATAGAACATCACTGGAAAATATGATAGCTTAAGGAATCGGCACATATTGAGACCTCAAAAAACTAAGCTCGCTAATCATAGAAATGAATACGATATGGGAACCAGAAATTAGGAGGGCCAGAAAAAAAGCAATCGTAACAACAACAAAAAAAATTGCAAAATGACCTCTCGTAAAATGGTGGAGGTAAAACAATCTACTCTAGTTTGCGAAATAAAGTGTTTAGTTCGAAATATCAATCACCTGAAGAAGTAATTCTCTTAAGATAACCCCGTTGTATAGGCAACAATCTATGATTAATGACGTATAATTAGTATTCAGTTCTCCTATGTGACGGTGAATAAAAGATAATTTCCTCAATGATGAAAAGAAACAAGAGAAACTGAGTTCTACAGAAGCATGCACTTAACAAATGAATAACACAAAGTTTTAAAAGAAAATATACGGAAAAGGGTTTAAAAGAAAATATACGGAAAATGGACATTATACTCAGAAAGAGACGGTTTACATTTACAAGGCACATTGTAAGGGAAGAGGACTTAGAGATTTTGGTATTCACATGGCGAATTAAAATTAGGATAAACAGAGAAAGACATCAAATGTCTACCTAGCGAACTTTTGTAAATAGATAGTAGAACAAGGATTGGGATAGATAACAAAAAGATAAAACTTAATAAAAATTACATGAGGCTGAAATTTTCATTGTCTGCCTATGAAGAAATGATGCTAGAGGTGTGAAATCTTGCATGCATTAATTTTAACTATTCTTAGTAATTCCTGCAATGATTATTTCCATTTAAACTGATATCTGACTGTTCGAAGAAAACTGTAAAAACTGATGTTTAATAAAGAGGTGAACAGGAGATGCGATATTACCATCGCTGTGATAGAGATTCGTTGTGAATATGGTAAAAAAGTTGAAGAGAACAGTCCGAAGAATGTAAGTAGAGGCACGGTGGAGTAATGGATAGCTGCTTGGATTGAAGAATCGGAGAGCCGAGTTCGAATTCCAGTCGATTCCATTACATTCACTTACGTGCTAATACCCTTGGGAAAGGTGTGAATCCTATTCTTCTCCCTCCAGCTATGGGTAAATAGCAGGACAGATAGCCTTGGATGGCAACTGGTCTAGGAGAAGGAAAATTCTGAATTCAGAACCGGCGGAGGGTCGTTTGGGCACCTTGTGGTACGTAATGCACCAGGTCTCTGTAATCGGCTCTTCAAAAAGTGTGGTTGGTCCTGCACGAAACCTTCACCGCTATAATCAAATCTCATGTACTGTACATGCGGGTTGAGGACCGCTTGTGAATTCCAAATTCCCATGAAACTGTAATATTGGAGAAGATAGGAATGATAGAGGAGAGGATGAGAAGAAGGAGAATGATAGTGGATAGATCGTGGCAACTGGAGATGTCGATTGACATTACATTTGAATAGCTGGTGATTACAGCTGCCAGGGAAACAAGAGTAGTGAAGGGAGTTCCCCACACGAGAGGTGCGAGACATGAAGCTATTTGAGTAGAAGAGTTTCAACAGTTAAAGGGTGATAGCGGGATGCCAGCCTCGTAGGATGCTTGAATTCGCAAAGTCTTCGAACCATCGAGAGCAGCTCATCGGGGCAATTACCATGAAAGTATTTGTAAAAAAGACAGAGAGAAGCGACGGGACGTCAGTGAGAGAGCAGACGAGATGCCAGATCAGGGCCAATTATTTTGCATATCCGTCTCTGGATCTTATCAAGAACCCCGAGGCAAACAGTAGGGTCTCCAGACCATATATGGCAGCAATACTCCGTGCAAAGGCGAATGGTTGATTAATTGTTTTTCTTATCTTCCCCTCTTAACAATATTAATATTTCCTTTGACACACATTATGAGTATCAAATTCTGTAAGCCAACTTTACACTTTATGGGACCCAGAAATGTCAACTGTCTGATTCTATATGGAAATGTTAGTTTTTCCACTTTCACTTCCTTGTTCACATGCTATTCTTAGCATTACTTTATACTACTATATCGTTGTTGCCTCATATCTTTGCTTTACATATGCGCAAATCGTTCAGCTATAAATGCTATATAGAAGTACAACACTTTCATAGTGTTTTAGCCTTTTTTTTTTTAGTTATTTCTAACAGATGATTCCTGTCTCGTTGTTTGCATTTTGGATGTCATCATTCGATATTCTTATGTACCTTCGAATTATGGTATCATATTTTCCATAGTCTGTTATCGTGCTTACCATATTACTACGTTTCTGTACTTACTTTATTTCGATAACCCCAATTAGTATCATGTATCTTAGACTTTCCCACATGTTAAGGACCCTATATTCTGTCCTCGTACAATTGATGGCTAGTAGTTTATTCCTACTTCATTTACTATCTTTTCTTGGAATATTTCCGGCTGAAATGATTTATATTAATGTTATCGAATCTCCAAAATAAAAACAAAACAAAAACAATTCATACAAGTTAGAATATTTCTGGTTTTAAATGACCTGCAAATAGTTTATAGAAAACGATCAAACAATCAGATAATTTAACTATAGGAGGCTTAGATTATAGCAAAAATGGCGTATTGCCTTAATATCAAGTTTCGAGTTATTCACTCGTCACTTCCCAGATTTGATAGAGTTCAAACCTGTAGGTTTGTGGAGCGAAGACGTGAATAAACACCGAGACAGTCAATCATCAAATACCCGAAAAATGGTCTCTGATCTACGCTTCCTTCCGGTTAATAAATTAATCCTTCGAAAATAACTATTTAACGTTTTCCAACAAAAGGATTACTTCTTCACCGACAATAAAACTTCCGCTTCGTGATCCCTTGGAAGAGTATTTAAGTAAAGTCTCTAGTCGGACAAATACAGTAAGGAGAACAGATGGCAACATACTGCAAAAACTTACAGTGATTCGTTATAAGAGATTCCTTTACTCCTTTAACTGTCTTCCTCTCCAAGTTAAGTGACATTTACGTAATTCCTCACCAAGGTACGTGAAGTTTACAGACTTCCTCACCAAGCTATATTACACTTATGATTTCCTCCGAATATTCTACCTTGTCACTTTTTTCATATATCTTTCTTTTTATGTGCCATGCCCTTTCATGACGTAGGTGATCATCTTCACCTCCCTCTATCCCTTGCATCTCTCAACAAGTTCCTTCCCTCTGCTTCCTCCCCCAGACCACGTTCTGCCATCCGAATGCTTAAGTCCGCCAGGTATGTTATGCGTTGTTTTCCATTGTATCTCTTTCCCTCTATTCGACTCGTGAGTATCAGATTCTCCACTCCCTTTTTCTTCATAATGTGTCCCAGAAACTTCAGCTGTCTCTTCCTGATATTAAGTAAAAGCTTCCTCCTTGTTTGCAACCTCTTTAAGATCTCATCGTTGCTCACACGCTTGGTCCATGATATCCTTAGCATCCTTCTGTAGAACCACATCACTATCGCCTCGAGTCTCTTCTTCATCTTTGAGGAAATCATCCAATATTCGCTGCCCTAAAGAAGGACAGATGTCCCGTAACAGTTCACTATTCTTCTCTTTGTTACCAAGGAAATCCTTCTGTCTTGCAGTATTCTGCCCTACTTTTAAAATGTGATTTTGGCCATCCCAATACGTCTACAGATCTCAGGGTCGCACTTACCGACATACACGTGAAGAAATCTCACTTCTCTTCATGTAAAAAAATAACTACAAACAAGGAACTTTAACTCTCATATATGCTAAAAAAAATTAGCTGTAAATACACGAAAATAAAATTATTTTATATTTGATAAACCTTTCTTCGTTGTGAGTTGATTGAAATATGCAACAGAATCATAATTATTTTCATCTCTAAAATTTGCTACGCTGGGAGCATCTTTAAAAGCGTGTTCTTATTCTGTCACCTTTTTCATGGCTTCATGGCAGTTCTTCAGATTACCGCCATTTTTTTAGTTTCACAGGTTCAGACCTTTAATACTAGGATACAGCATGTCAGTTTTCCGTTGAAAATACTTCTACACGTCAATCTTAAATATTAATTAAATATTAATTCAAGAACCTGTCATCATTAATCTTCATATTAATTCTCATAACTTCGTAGATTCTTCCCCCTTAATAACTCACACTTTAATCATCCATATTGACTGTAGGCTTCTACATTGACTACAATCCCTGTCTTGTATTGCATGTAATTTAATATACAAAACAACAGAAATATTTAAGAATAAAACAGACTGGTTTAAAATTGTATTAATGTTGTAATTTGTGTTAATCGTCGTCGCCAAAAGTTTGTAACCTAGAGAAGGTTACTGAATAGAATAATCACACAAAGGTTGGTAATGAATGACAATACTTAGGAAAGGAAAACACTTAAGATTCTCCAGCGGCGCGAAGAAGAAGTAGTCAACTGCTAGAAGTGAGACAAGTGAATCCCAAAATGAATCTCTAACTGCAGGATATCTAACAACCGCCCCACAAGGTCAGATGTGGCACAAGGTTGAATTTAATATGGTGTATATGAGCCCGTAAACAAAAATTCAATTGAGACCCCGTATAAAGCGGGTTCGGGTATATGTTTTCAGAGACGAGCCTCTGCCCTTCAACACAACCTGCCGGAGATTGAACAGCACAGCTGGAGACGAATCTCCAACTGCAGACCAAAACACAGTATTTACTTCTGTATTTATGTGAATGGGAACATACCCATAACGGTAGTAGGTACGCTACAACAATTTAATTTCTAATCATAATGTTTAACCAAAATTTTAAATACAGAAAATGATGCAACCATAGAGACTGAGACGAATATTCTTGCGTTTATATTCAAGGATTTTGTCATATTTAATGATTATTAGCCTAATTTACTTTCGGATATGTGTTCTTATGTGCCTCCACTGAGGTGTGTATTATGTATGGAAGTTGAAATGTACTTTGCAAGCCCTGTAAAAAATACTAGAGAGAGAATAGTCGTTTATCTAAAGGAATCGACACATCGGGTAGGCTATGAGTTCCTCGTTAGTAGTAATAGCATAGAAATAACTACAAAACGGTTGTCGCAAATAAATATATATATATTTCAAATGCAGTAATTGGAAAATATCAAGCGCGAAGAATGCACTCAACAGAATCAAGCAGTAGAAGACAGATGGATTAGTTTCAAGGTTCTAAATTGTCTACTAAGGATTATCCACACGAGACGGTAATTACTGTTTTGATTCGTGAATTTGATTATATATTAATTGCAAGCTTAATGCCTATGCCAGTTTGATTCCGGTAAACATGATGAGAAATGTCAGAATAGACACCAGAACTCGAGAACAATCTTCCCCAGTGGTGAGATAATGTTGACATTCTTTTAAGCTTACCCGGATCAAAAAGCAACTGAACTTTTTCCTGAGGACGCAATGGTTGAAACGTTGTAGTAATAAAAACAAAGACGAGAACAAAATTCCGAATGTATTTTTCTTATTTATTTTATTCGTTCGGACAATCAAGGTTCGAAGGTCATCATCAGGGTGACATTAACATAGCTTGTTCATCATAACTCTTCCTCCCATGAATTCAAATGAATATTTTAATTAAATCAATTAATAATTAATTTTAAAGATATTCATATTAATATTATACTGCTGCAATATATAGTAGCTAACACAGATGAGAGGCGACAAACATATTTTCTTGTTTCCTCTTAAATCATATTTTTTACTAATAGAGATAATATAATCCATGCGCAGTTGTATATATATTTCTCTGCTAGCATCTGGCACACCAGGTCCAGACTGAAAAAAAAAAAACCCTGAACGCTGAAGACTCATCGATTCAGATATGCTGATATACTTTTCTGATCGGTCTGTTTGTGGGGGTCTGTTTGTGACACTAGCTTTTATGTAAATGTTGCTTTTGATATTTTCATATCAATTTTAGTAGTTTTTAAATATTTATACGCAAGAGAATTTAAAGCTATTTTTTTATTCCATACCGTTGGTCTATTCCCACTAGAACATGGAATGTATACACTTCATACACTATTTCGGACATTCACCTTCTTGACGGAATGTGTTTTAAGGCTAAGGCGCTCTTTTCTACCCAATATGCTCCCCGCAATGCGGCGGAGTTTTGAAATCAGTTTTCTTTCTCTTTGTTAAACTCCTTTCCAAATCTAACCCGATAGACTACAAATACAATAAAATTAATGCTATAAAAATGAATATAATATCAATAGAAAAACATAGTTTTCTCAAAGATCGATCGACTATAACAAAAGTAGCACTTAACACAATCTCCCGGTTTTATTTTTATGAATATCGCTAACAACGTTCAACAGCAGACATTTTATCAGCTTTCTAACATATCGGCCATAATTAAGGAAACAAGGAAAAATATTCGTTTTATCGGACCACTGTTGAAACTGGTAGGTTTGATGCAGTGTCTATCAGAAATCGACATCTGAGAAAATAAGATATGTATCTTAACGCAAGGCACCATGAATATATTGCTATTAACACTCACGAAGGAAAACTTCAAAGATATGATATCAGAATGATGTAGATTAGAAAAGGAGATTGCCTTTAAGCAAAAATGTAGATATGCAATACATGAACAGGTACTAAAAACAAAGTAATTTTGCCTCTTGTAAAATTGTATATTAGTAGCAGCGATACCCACATTTCGAAGGGCCAATTTATTTTAATCTGCCCTGATTTATACACAGTCGTTTCCTTAATTATATGATATTCGCATGTCTTAAAATTTTATTATCGAGCTCTTTAAATTCAGCAGCTTGAAAATTTAAAATGTATGTAGCATTTTATTCCATTCACAACAATCTCGATTATTATAGTATATTATTTTGAAAAAAAATGAAAAATTAAGAAAATTTTTTGTGACGCGTTTCATCAATTAGGACTTCATCGGACTGACTTGGTTTACGTTGATGTGCAAAGTGACGAACGAAACTTTTTTCCCATTTCTCATACATCGTTGCTTTTAAATCTGTTCTTGATACGTAAAGATATATATAGAAATTTATATATTGCTATCCCATAGTATCATATGAAATTCAAAATAGTATCATATATAATAGTATTGTTAATGAAATTTTTTGTATACATAATATACTATAAAAATCCAAAAGTCGCGTCCTTATTTTTATAAACTGCTTATTTTTCTTTACTCTAATAATGGTGATCTAACTGATAAGGTTGGTTTGGATTAGTTTGGTTTGTTTTACGGCATATCAAATACAATAGGTTATTTAATGTCGACAATTTTTACTGCTGGTTATATGTTCCTTCAAAAATGTATGGTTGGTATTTTTTCCTTCAAAAATGCATTGGTGATATTATTTTTTCTTCAAAAAGATATCGCTGGTAATATTTTAAAAAAAACATGTATAGCTGCTAGTAATATTTTTTTCTAAAATATATTGCTTGCAATAATTTTTTTTACAATGTATTTATGGCATTAAGAGCTTTTTTTTTTTCTATTTTACACTTTTTTAGTGTTTTGACGCCAATTCGAGGTTTAAGTATTTGCCCATCGAGCGGACCCTAACAGGTGCTACCACCCCAAGTCAGGCTGGACCTGTGAACACCAACAGTTAAGAGGTGGTTCCACGCTCGTCACAACCTCCTTATCAGAGGCCTTGCTGTTGGACTTAGTTTATCGTCTTACCCGGGACGCAGATGTAGTTTACCGTCTTACGCAGGACGCAGATGTAGTTTATAGTCATACGCAGGACGCAGATGTAGTTTATCGCCATGCGCAGGACGTAGATGTAGTTTATCGTCATACGTAGGACGCAGATGTAGTTTATCGCTATGCGCAGGACGCAGATGTAGTTTATCGTCATATGTAGGATGCAGATGTAGTTTATTATCATACGCAGGACGCAGATGTACTTTATCGCCATGCGCAGGACGCAGATGTAGTTTATCGCCATGCGCAGGACGCAACTGATAAGATAGTTACCACTTTCAATGGAGAACGGTTATGAATGTCAACTGGAATGTTCGTAGTTTGATCAAGATATAAGTGTAAGTCAACACACCAGATGCTAGACTAAATGACATATAAGTGTTCCAGAATACAACAACTGAGCGACTAGCTTTTGTGTTCTGGTTCACATGCATGTCTTTTAGTTCTATTAACTGGTGTGTCTACTTAAATTTATATCTTTGACAGGTTACGAACTTCCCAGGCGATTTTGTTATTGGTCATGCTATCAAAATAATGACTCATTTATCACGAGGAAAATTCCGGGGCAGAAATCAAGAAAGGAACGGGTATTTTTAAATTCTATTTAAAAGCTTAAAAACTCGAACATAGTTTAGAAGCATGTACATTTATTCAGGAAATTACCCCACACTTACTACTAAGCAGAAACATCAAGAAATGTCTTAATGGGGAACTGAAAACAGTTGATCTTAAGCTTCAGTTCAGCAACTGAGAATAATTGCAGGATTGTTAATTAATTGGTTAAATAAAATTCAAAATATCTTTTGGAGTATTTATCATATATAATCATTTTTTTTTTCTTAATCAGTAATAAATAATGCAAACAAAATACAATGTTTTATTCTGTAGTTGATTCCATCAATGATGAGATGTTAAATATTTCTATGTAGCTAATCTATATTCTTTTTTTCATTTTGGATTCTCATACTAAATTCCAATTTCATCGCCAGTGTTTGTTTTTTTTTGTTGTTTTTTTTGTTTAGTTTTTTTTTGTTTTGTTTTTTTTTTTTTTGCTTTTTTTTGTATTAAACTTTTACTTCGGTTAATAAAAACAAAGCCATACTTGATGTGCTGCACGAGCTATAAACAACTGAGTTAAGCCGTAAACTTTGTACAAACTACAGCACAGGAAACTAATATAAAATATTCATTCTTCCAGTTACTCTCTATTCGTTAATTTTATCGGTTTTACCAAGAAATGATCAAAGAAAAAAATAAAACGATGTTACATTGTTCAGTGAGGTTGTTTTGAAGTGAATAGATACAACATTATTTTTGTGCACCTCATCATGCATATATAGGGACTTCGGTAGCAACAAAATCTTTGTTCATCTATTCATGCATCTATAGAAGAAAAAATGTTAAAACGCGAAGAAAAGAAATACTCTTCAAAACAAAACTGAAATAACTTTATTACTGAGTAGAAAAGTAATCGCTGTTTTATTTACTTGAAATAAACATACCATACAATTCCTGGCACACTAAGTTTGTTCGAAAAATCGTTTGTCTTTCTATTTACATCGCAAAAGAAATGAATTGTGTTAAAAGGCTTATGTAAATTCGTCACGCATATTTACATTAATGATGTTATATTATGGTATGTATGATGTGATATGATTCCGGCAGACGGCGAAATTAATGTCCGTATTATTACGACTACTGCTACAATTACGCTTTGTTTGTATAACTCGCTCGTCTATGTGTTGTGTTGTAAAACGCTCGAACTGGTTATAAATATAATTTTTTTAAATATTTTGCAAAACTTTACTCAGTACCAAAATAAATGTTTATTTGAATATGTGAAAATTTGGATTATTCAGTATTATTCCTATACCAGAGTGAAGGGCCAAATAATATTTGTTACGCTATTTATAAGAAAAAATCAGATCACAAGAAGTTAAAGGTTAGATATAGTAAACTATATAACTATTAATAAATACATCCCCCAATTATTAATTTTGATTTTTAGAGAGTAAAATATTGTTAACTATTTTCAAATGTGATCCTTCCTTTTTTTGCAAACGATAATTGATATCTGATTTTTGAAAGCTTGAATGACGTTTGAGATAACGTCGCTGATTGCTTTCAAAATGCTTACGTGGAAATTTGCATTTTGAGTTCATGTGAGCTTACTATAGCACAATATATATATATATATTGGTAGTCACTAGACATTTTGTGAAAATCTACCTGCATATATAAGGATGTGTTTTGGGCACCTCGAGGCGGTGTAATGGTTAGCAAGCTTGTCTTTCTAGAGCAGTTACAGTTGAGTAGTGAGTTCGAACCTCACTGGGTGACCCCTCGTTTCGGCCTTGTGCCACATCTAACCTACGCTTGGAAAATTACTAAAGGAATGTGTGTATGAACAAGAGCTTTTGCGCATCATTTTATGGGAGCTATTTGTGCATCATCTCATGAACATAACGTGGGAAGCGGCTAGACCTTTTGCTCACCTGTTCGTGCATATATAGATATATGTGTAGCGGCAAGAAGATTTGTGCACCTCTTCGTGCATATATGTAGATTTGGGTGGTAAATAGACCTTTTGCGCAATTCTACATGCATATACCGAGATGTGTCTAGAAACAAGAGCTTTCGAACATCTCTATACGGAAGACATTTGTGCATGCTTTCATGTCTATATCGCGACATGGGCAAAGGCTAGACATTTTTCTCACCTTTTCATTCAGATATAGATATGTGTGCAGGTGCAAGAACATTTGCGAACATTTTCAAGCATATATATATATATATATATATATATATATATATATATATATATATATATATATATATATGTTGGTGGTAACTAAACCTTTTGCGCAGTTCTACATGCATACATAGGGATGTGCCTAGTGGAGAGAATTTTTCCACATCTCATGCATATATATGTGAGTAATGGCAAAACTGTTTACGCAATTCTTCATGCATATATAAGGATCTGTGTAGTGACAAACCCTTCGTGTATATATCGTGACGTGTGTGGCGCCTAAAACTTTTGCGAATTCCTGCAGGGTTATATATACAATGTTAGATATTATTATTATAATAATATATTATTATGTCTTATTATTAACCAACCTATGCGCGTGGTAGTTTCATATGCGGATTATGAGAACAGTTGTAAATGGTACACGAAACTATAGCCGATCAATATCCAATCAATATCGTGGAGAAGTTGTATGATGTTAAATGGCCCGAAACCCAAATGATCCACGGTTAAAAACATCTCTGATGTGCGCCTGAGCATCAAACCGATGCGTTTCACATAATACAATATATTCATTTTCGCCTATTATTTTTGTTATTATTTTTTTTAAATTTCAGTTCCCGATTAGAAATCAGTAAAGGAACGGATATATTTAAATGCTATTTAAAAACTTAAAACCTCGAATATAGTTTAGAAGCATGTACGTTTATTCATGAAATTGACCCACACTGCCAATTATTGTCTAATAAAGAGAGCAGTTGATCGTAAGCTTCACATGAACAGCTGACATGTCTAGGCAGGAGCTGTCAAATACTCAATTTACTGCCTTGATAGAGTTATGTTACGAATAACTGTAGGGGAGAGGTGACTTCTTTTAGCTCTCAAACGTCTGTCACACAGACGCAAGAATATCTCTGCTCAAGGCAAATGTTTAGATAATCTACACTCTTTAAGTTTTGCAAAAAGTTATGCCCTCGGAAGATAAATTGGAAGGTTATTGAGTGATATGAAAACTGAATTTAATTTTGAGAAAAAGAGATTAAATAAAATCAAAGAACAAGGAAAAGAGAACCTGATAGCATTTTAAAGATAAAAAATATATATTTAAGAATGCCTAAGAAATTTTTCTGAGAAAAGTTTAAAAGAATTTTGGTTGAACAACAAGAAAATATTTGAAAACAAAGTTGACGTTTGTAATGTAAACAAAGATGAAAGATGCAGAATATTAATGACAGAAAGGCAAGCAACCAAAAAAAAAAAGAAGAAAAACTTTAAATAAACATCATGAAGACAAACGCGTATGTTTGTCGTAGAAATACGAGAAAAATAATGCACAATAGTAGTTCATGTGGTGAATATAGAAATAATTTGAATAGGCCTGATGGCTTTGCTGATGGCTTGCTTGTAGGTAAAAATGTCTTGGGTTAGCATCGAAGGCAGTAAAATTATAGGTCCCTTCAAAGTTGATGATAATGCCAACATAAACGCAGATAATTATTGTAATTACTTACACAGGAGGTTTTTGGAGTCGTTCAGGCTGAAACCAAAACCTTTACGTAAAGAGATATTCAATACATTAATATCTAGAGAAGCTGGGTCTTTCCATTAATTGTAAAACTTTTTGGCAAGTGGGATAATACTCAGCTATACCGAATATGAAGAAGAAATGTCTTACATGAATACACACTTTCAATAGTATCTTTACATCTTCATAAAGATTGCTTATTATTCTTAATACACACACACACACACACACACATATATATATATATATATATATATATATATATATATATGAAATATATATATATATATATGAAATGCTTAAAAAAAGAACCTGAAACTTCTGCCATGCTTTACTTTTACAAAACCCAAATTAAAATTAAGACGGAGTATTGCTGACTTGTCTGGAGCTGACTTGGCTGGAGCTGTCGAATCCTCATTTAGTGCCTTGATAAATTAATTTTACGAACTTTAGGGGAGAGGTAACTTATTTTTTTTAGCTCGCGAACGTCTGTCTCACAGACAGATGCAAGACTACCTCTTCTCTATCGCTATTTCCCTGGCAAATGTTTAGATAATCTAAACTCTTAATTTCTACAGGTTCTGACCTTCACAGCTACTATTCGTCGTTCTACATTCTCGTAGTCTGATCCCAATATATCCCCTCCGTATTTACACGGTAAGGATGAAGCTCCACTCATACAGAGCTTGCCCAAGAACTACAACACTCTGGAACGTTACTGGAGAGGGCAAACACAAGCCAATTCAAGTCAAAAGTCAATTGTTATATACCGTCTTCATCAATATCAATTGATTTCATTCTACTGTTAACTTCTTTTTTTCTGTCCCTCTTTCCCTCAATCTGTGCTGCGAGTATCAGATTTTCCAAGCAATCCTTCCTCATTACCACTCCCAGAAATTTCAACTGCATCTTCCTTTTGTTAAGTATAAACCTCATTGTTAATCAAATGTTCAGTCCATGGTATCCTCAGTCTCTATCTGTAGAACGGCATTTCTGTTCCTGCAAGTCTCTTCTTAATCTATGAGTAGATTTTCCAGCAATCACGACCATATAGGAGGACAGACATCACGTATCAGATCGGCACTACTTTCTTGTTTTTCTTAACCCTCTACTTGCCTTTCCGAATGTATATTTGGCTACACCAATGCATCTACAGATATCAGTGTCGCACTTTCACGCTCTCTATTAGAACATTTCCCTGATACCTAAAATATTGTACTTGTTTTAATTTAGTATCCCCCGATTTATTATTTACATTTTGGGTTCATCTTTTGCTGAGAACCATGCATGTTCTCTTGTTGAATTTTATATTTAGACATTTCTTCTCGGTTTCCTTCGCTAGGATATTTTGCAGTTTCCATTCTGCCATCAAAAACCGTTTTATTTACATATCTTTTGTTGTTAAAACTGTGGCCGCCAACATCAAATCAAAGAATTTCCTCGCTGAATAGGTTGAATAATTCCAGTGAGAAGACATGCAGGCGGTTTGCTGCCAGTATAGTTTCTTGATTATTATAATATCCTTTCAAAATACGTCAAAGTCCCAACAGTTCTTCGTGTCGTACTTTATCGAACGTTTTTTTGATCTTTAAAGTATATGTCCACACATTTCTACATCTGTATCGATCTTTCGGATAAGATTGTGAGTATAAATATCGTGTTTCTTGTCCTAAATGTCTTTAAAAAAAAAACACTATTCATGCCCTATCTCTGGTGAGATTCTATTCTCGCTGTATTAATCAGAATTCTGATAACGAGTTTTTTTATATCGCTCATTAACAACCACCTCTTAAAATCAGCAACGTTTGCCATGAGTGGATCAGTGTCGTGTATTGGGTCTTATTCTAATTAAATAGACAAATTGTGGTCCATTGTTTAAACTTCTCCTAAATGTGAATGGAAATCAATATTCATCAAAGTTCTTCATGAAGTAATATAGACTTACGCGAGTAATGTTAAATTCGGAAATTTAATTAAAAGAATAAATGGAAAACTCGTGAGGGATTAATGATATTAAGTAACATCTATAATAATATTAGGATATAAATATATTGAATAGTGTGTTAGACAAATGGGGTTCGTTGGCATATAACTTGTATATATTTATAAATAAAAAGAAAAATGCAACTATTATGATATTTTTCTTCTTCTTCATGTTCTTCATGTTCTTCTTCTTCTTCTTCTTCTTCTTCTTCTTATTATTATTATTATTATTATTATTATTATTATTATTATTATTATTGCAGTTGTTGTTGCATTGTCGAGTTGAATGATACACAGAGAAGAAAAAGTGATTGATATATTTATTCAGCACCAGTATCCGGGGCTAACGGATACATACAAAAAAAAACATTGAACAATCAGTTACAAAACAATTAACAAGACAACTTACAAGGAATAGACGAGGGTCAAATGCTGTATAACCAAACGAAGTAAGGTCAGCCCGAATAGTAGTCAGCTAAGTATCAATTTATTAATCAAATTTGAAGTCCTTAATCGTAGACTATTTAGGGCTATGAGCCAGGTCATCTGGTAGAGTGCTGAAGGGGTGTGAACTACTCTACAAGAACAACGATTATTATTATTATTATTATTATTATTATTATTATTATTATTATTGAACAAATATTGAAGTCTTAAATATAAATTCTGTTCTTGATGCGCGGTGCCAACATGTCTACTGCCAACTGAAGAATCCTGGCAGTGTTTGGAGACCTCCAAATCCTGCTCTCAATTCAAATATCTCTTAAGCGCTTTTTCAGTTTTCCAGGCAGCATTACAAAAGAACACATTACTACAGCAATTAATTCTACATCTTTATTTCTCTAGACAAATAGTGATATTTTTGTAATTTTCAATTTCGTTGCATTTAACACTTGTGTCATATGGAATTATAAAGTCAGTAATTTGACACTGGTTATTCTTCTATCTGTAACAGTAAAACCGTGTAATTTTGCTTCAGCAACCATGCCAAAACCTATCTGAAATGAGAAACCTCATACTATATACTGCCTCTATCTTATGTTCATACCACTTCACGTTTACACTGAAACCAATCTTAACTCATATTCCCTAATGGATTCTCGTTCCAATTCAATCATATTGTCATTTATTCATCTGTGTAAATTTAGGAGCTTCAACGATTTTATTTTGTTAAATATCACATCAGCAAGATCACACATTCTGCATTTAATTTCTTCGTGTGATTTGCCAATCCTGTCCTTGATTGCATTCATTCCGATGGCTTTCCCCGGCTCTGAAGATAATAGATATCTTTTAACCTAAGGCACCCCTCAGGTTCAACCATTGTCATGGCTGAAAAACTGAACATGACGCTTCTTTAATTTTAAGTTGTCATGCCACTGCTCCTTAAGAGTTAACAAATACTACTATAACGTCTACGCGCAGATTTCAAAAGCAATTCAGGAGAACAATGACACTAACAATGAAACAACATCTTAAACACTCATTAACCCTCTGCCTCACTCCTTTTTTATAACACACAGCCTTTTTTCATCACTATTTGAATTCACAGATTTATGCATATACATCGACCTACGTTTTTGTTTTGTTTTTTGTATCAATCGCTTATAATTCCGTATTGTTCGAATCTAAAAATACTGCAAAATAGATAGCATTAATTGTAGTAGACAGATTGCCAACGTATTAATTTCATTGAACATATTTCTACAAGTTAGCTTTGTCTCAACAGTTATCCTTACACGTCAAAGACATTCCCTTTCAACGTTTTGTTTTATTTAAGGATGCTTCAATTTTTCGCTGTTTAAAGCAGGTATATATATATATATATATATATATATATATATATATATATATATATATAAAGCAGGTATATATATATATATATATATATATATATATATATATATATATATATATATATATATATCCGTCTTTCAAACATTCCATGACTTTTCCATCCTGTAATTGTAATTTAACTTAATTCGTTTTCTTCTCTTGATTATTAGGGTAGCACTTCTGTCAATTTCAATCTTACTAACTTCATTGAACACACAAACAGTTTGAATTAAATAATCTAAAGTCTCTTCACTCCTCGCATATGATCTCATGTCTATGCGTATTAAATGCTTGATAGTTTGTCCATTACTTGAAAATTCTTAGCTACCTTCTGCATTCCGTGGAAGGTGCGTCAATTGGATGAGATACTCAACAACTATAAGAAGTGAAACTCAATCCTCATGGAAAATACCTATTTCTATATATCCAGTGACCCAGAAATACATGTCGAATTCATTCGCCATTATCCCAGAATCACAGAAATGCGGCACCATGTCATAGGCTTTCTTGTAATCTAGCCTTGCCATGGATGCATTTTCCTTCGTATATTCACTTCATGCAATATTATCTTATCTATGAATCAAAGATCTTGGGTCACTCTTCTCTTGCTTATACACCGTTGTTCAAATTCAGAAAGTAAAGAATGAGTATCCAAATGAATATGAACGTCCTCTATCAGGACAGTCATCATCAAATTCAAAATTAATTCTAGGCATGTTATTTTTCGATAGTTACTTAACATTCACAAAAACTTTTCCCATGAGAAATTAAATTCATATGTTTGGAAGTGATTCACACCGAAAAGTTTTACATCAACTCTTTATAACCGTGGCTTTTTGGAATGATGTGGTGTAACGATGTTTATTTTGAAAAGACATTCATAATACTGCAGTTATAGAGAAAATATTTCGTTGTCATTAACCATTGTGTGGCCTCCATTGTTGACATTACGTCAGATCGCAGCAGAAAAAGAAGGATTGTTATTAGTTTTCCAGCATTTAGTTGAGGTTTCGAATGGTATAAGATTTCAATTTCAGCTTTGGCCCTAACATTAGGTATTCTTATAAATTCCTCTGTTCGTTTATAGCCAGATAGTTTTATTTATTTTTTTGAATCGTGTAGAATATTTAGTTGGTATAAGATGGGAATTTCGTATTGATATTTTGTCGGTTTTGAATTTCCGTTTATCATTTTTTTATATTTACTTTTGGTTCGACTTTATTAAATAGGCCACTGTACTTTTAAAATATTTGTCTTGAAAGTAAGTTTTTTTTTCTTTTTTCTGAATAGTGTGTTCATAAAATCTTGATGGCTGGTTATGTAATTTAATAGTTGCATATTTGTATTACTCTTTAATACATGCTACTAAGAACAAGGCTGATATAGAAGTAAATTTTAAACAGTCAGTAATAGTACTTCAGCACTATTCATTAAAATACTAAAACAAAACTTTAAGCATTGAAAATGGCTAAGTGCCCAGAAGGAAGCGTTCGCGAAAAATGTACAATCAGAGAGTTTTTCGGTCATTCAGTTCAAAAAGTATACATGCTTTATATGAAAGAATGACATAATAAAACGAAAAATACCTTGTTAGTCTTTAACAAATTAAGATGTATATAAGCAACTCTTAAGATTGTCGGCTATAGAGGCACACTGTAGATAGAGCTTAAAAAGAGCTATTCAAATTGATTCGCACTTTTGGATAACACTTCACTACCATTTCATAAACTAGTCAATCCGAAAAAGTAATATCTCTTTATCAAATATAGCTTTTACTGATAGAAAGGAAGTGCCCTAGAGGTTCCCCAAAATAATATTTAACGGTGTGTTTATTTAATCTTTTGTTTTTTCATCAGCTCCATACGGAAACAATGGCGGATGCGTAAGTGATGAAAAATCATATTTTAATAAATAACTAGCAGCATGACCCGGCGTTGCCCGTGCTCGATTCAAAAATCGTACGACTCATACAGCAATCGCTATCACTTGACTTAAAATATTTTTGCCCTTCATTGCCTTTAAAGAAGTGCCCTTACCGTGCTGATGTTGCTACATGCCTTACTTCCTGCCTATCTCACACTGCGAATTTTTTCTAAGCTCTATACTAAACATTAAATCAGTTACGAAAAAAGAACTAAACAAAATGAACACTAAACGATCAGCTTTAAAAAAAAAGTACACGTAACTGGAAAAACCGAATGAAAAAAGTATGTTAACAACAAATACTTTTTCACACCCAACCCAGTTCTGCGGAATCAGATTCAACGTTGAATTGAAGCAAGCGAATGAACCAATTGGAGTAAAGTGCCATGCAGATTTAAAATTTTCCCACTTGTAAAGAATGCAGCTATCGGATTTTTTTTTTTTTTTTTTTGCATGATAGTTAACATTCGTGTCAGTCAGCTATTGGCTCTCACGCTGGCCAATAGAATGTTCCTACCTATTCGTGGCAACCAGCTATAGGCTCTCACTCTGGTCAGCAAAAAAATGTCGTATAAGCATGAAAAATCGATTATTTCCACTTTCGATGGGAGTTGGGAAATGCAAAGACGGTCTTAGCCTTCCCGCTAACTTGCATGTAATTTTTGGTGCAACAATAATTTTTGGTGCAACAATAATTTTTGACAGCGCGTTTGCACTAGTATATATATATATATATATATATATATATATATATATATATATATATGTATATGTGTGTGTGTGTCTGTGTGTCTGTGTGTGTATATATATATATATATATATATATATATATATATATATATATCCAGAAAAATTTATTTCGATTGAGCAATCTGGAGAGTAATTGTGGTTTTGTAAACAGTGACAGTTACGACTAATAATCCACGACTAATAATCCACGACTCTTCGGTAAATCGAATCGAGTTCTCTCAGTCACTGTGTGTTTATCTAAAAATAAATACGCTTAAATTCACCTTCTCCTCTGTCAGGCGCCAACGGCTTAAAGGTAAAACAGCCGGGTTTCGTTCGATCCTAGCTAGAGGCAACCAGATGTCTAGCCACACTGATGAGTTCTGATACAGCGAAACAGTCTGTCTGTGGATGACAATATATATATATATACAGACTGTTTCGCTGTATCAGAACTCATCAGTGTGGCTAGACATCTGGTTGCCTCTAGCTAGGATCGAACGAAACCCGGCTGTTTTATACCATTGTCAAGTTGACCATACTATAGTTGACATTACTATCGAAACGTGGATCGGCCTTTGGTTAGGTACAGGGACAAGCTGAAAAGTAACTTCTTAGCTGCGAATATAAATCACACTACCTTTGAGAACATGGTAATTGATCGTAATGAATGGAAGACTACATGCTACAATGGCATCAAGAACAAGGCAGCATCAAACATTGTTAAGCTTCGTCAAACTAAGGAAAGGAATAAAATAGCTGCTGCTGTTCCATCCATATACTCCAACAATCCACATTCTTGCACAATCTGTGGACTTCTTTACAAATCACTAGCAGGACTAAAATCTCACTTTTGACTCACACACAAGGTTAAATAAACAAAGTTTTCGAAACCGACGGGAGAGTCCATGATATAGTAAAATGGTTGGCAGAAAATTGACCGAGCAAGTTAATATAACAATACCTACTTGCGATGATAGACAGAAAGACAAACAGACATATAGATAAACCAGCATGACACGAGACACACAAACGTTGAATAGTCGTCTTAATTGTACTGAAGTGTTTTTATTACTTTTGTAAGTTGTTTTTATGTCTTTCCGGTATAGTTGCTAAATTACCGCAAATAACCGAAAGGTCAAAATTCACTGCATATCTTCACAAAAGTCATTCAGGTATAATTCTTTTTAAAGAGACTTCACACGCAGGGGAAATGATTCTGGTCTATTCAGGCACATGAATATTTATTCAATATAATTTCAGACACATTCTTTTGCTGTGTGTGCAGACGCATACATCGCAACCTTAGTCTGTTTCAGGAAGCCTCTTCACGCATAAATATTTATATACGTTTATTGTTATATGTCTTTGAATGTGTTTCTTTGCCGGAAGTTGATTTCGGTTGTTTTATATTTCTTCATATTCTTTATCTTTCCAGTTCAACTTTCTAAACATTTGTAAGTTAATATTTTTGATTTTCTATTTAGTTACATCAAAGGCATTTTTGAACACATTATATATATATATATATATATATATATATATATTAACATTTTATTAGGTTGGTGCAAAAATAATGACGTAATAATGTCGTTTTTTTACGTATTTTTAACGTCAAAAACGACATTATTACGTCATTATTTTTGCACCAACCTAATAACAGTAAGATTACCATGCTCCTGAAACAATTTCTTTCAGAAAGAACAGATTTCTCAAGTGCGTTAACTAATATGTAGATATGGGGTCTCTGGGTTTCTAGATTGCCTCCTTTCATCGACCAGTCGGTGCGCATGTTAGTATTTAGTATGTCCATTCCATGATGGCGGATTGACCACGTATTCTCGATTGGATTAAAATCTGTAGTTTTTTTCCGTGCCAGTCTATAGTACTTTGATTTGCATACTGGCAACGCTTACCAGTGTGCTGGTACAGCGTTACAATTTTCGTACGCTTCTTTGGAGTAACGTCTATCGCAGACAATGGCCGTAGGACAAATATTCGATATATATATATATATATATATATATATATATATATATATATATATATATATATATATAAGTGTACTCTCTTTATCACTCTGGTTAATTTTAACACTTTTATCGTGGAGATTGATTTAGTTCTTTCTCAAATCTCATAGTTTTCGCATATTTTCTATCTAATCTACATCTGCGTCTTTACTTCCGATATTAATGAGTATATCTACTATCTTCATATTCTTAAGTTACCTGGCAATATGAAAACCTTTTTCTTTTAGATTTTTTGTATCTATTCCAGTAATTTTGTGGTCTGCTTGGAAAATGAATCTATTATCAAGTAGTATTTCATCTCATGGGGCATGCTGTTTTAGCCTCGGTTATGCGAGCGCTTAGATTTCATTGTAATGCGAAATTCCATTCTTTTATTCACAAGGTGAGATGCATTATGCCCTACCATTGTATGGTAAGATTACCTTCCAGATAATTTCCTATTTTTTATACTTTTTTCTTTTTTTTTCTTTCTTTTTCTTGTTTCCTTTTAATATTTTTACTTTTCCCATTTCTTCATTTCTTTTTTCTTTTGATGTATATTTTCTTTTTTCCTTTTTCTGTTTTCTTTTCTCTTTCTTTTTCTTTCTTCTCTTGTCTTTCTTCTTTCATTTTCTTCTTTCTTTTCCTTTTTTCTTACATCCGTATTACCTTTCAGTTTTCATTGTAGTCCAAGTAAAAACAAATTTCCTCTATGCTGTAACCCTGTCTTCAGTATTTCATTGTTGTCATTATTATTGAGTGATGTAGCAGAACAACAAAATTGGCGCAGGGTTAGAAATGTACGATGCCAATATACCTGTCATGATACCCTCTCTGATAAATTATACAAAGCTCATGTATTACAGCCAAGTGTTCACGATATGGTGAGAGGCTTTGATAAAAAAAACAGCGCGTAACTTTGCAGATGGGGAGCAGTGTGAAATACTTTCAAGTCAGGTAACCAGGTTTGCTCAAACTATTTTGAATTAGCTACGTCCTACTTCAAACTTAAAATAAAACTCCAGCCACATGTGCATGATGCTCACTCTATATACTCATTATCGAAAATGCACAATGTTTCTGACGCAAAGGGTCCTCTCCAAATCGTTATGGCTACGCAATCTTGTGTTACTGAACGGGATATTTATCTTGTGGCCATCTTCATTGACCATAACATAAACATGTTCACACCTCCAAACATTTGAAATTTATGACATTAATTATTATTGTGGAGATTTTCTAAGCGTAGTTTAGATGTGACACAAGGCAACAAATATGAGAGACCCAGTAACTGATCCAGCGAAACAATCATCCTAACCCTTACACCACGTCGAATTGCCCATATTATTTGTTATTATGATTACTTTTTTCATATAGGAGGCTGAAATTATTAAAAGAGATTTGTTTCTAAATATATTAAGTCATTACCTTATAAGGAAATATTGACAGAGAATACAACAGTACTTTCGTTTGTATTTCGTAAAATCTTTCTATTAAAATAAATTATCATAAGAATAGGTTTCCCAAGTTCACTAACTGTTATCGCTCATTCCAGTATTGTTCGGGCCTTCCGTTCTGCCATGCGAGATACACGCTTAGACGATAAGCAAATTTTCGATACATGACTGACGAGGCAGATTTTTCCCCGCAGTTGCCATTTCTTTCTACATAGACCCGTTGTCATATTAGGCAATATAAAACCCGGTTATAGCTGGCGGGGGAGAAGATTCATACATTTCCCAAGAGTATTACTTAAGTGGATGTAATGGATTCGACTGGAATTCGAACTCAGCTCTCCGATTCCTTAATCCGAGCCGCTATCCATTACTCCACTGTGCCTCCGTCCTAACCACTTTCTCTGAAATGGTGTGTGATGTCAACATATTCATCTATCATTACTTACACTTCATATTATTTCTAATCTATATCAACGATACTACTATTTATTCCTGCCTCAATATTAAATCCAACACCGCTGTCAAAACAAACCTGGCCGTTGGCCTTGAAAAGGGCATCCAATCTGTGGTTGGCTGGAGCAGGAAATGGCGGGTAAACTTTAGTGCCTCCAAAAGGAAACTGATCTCTTTGACCCACTATAGGGAACCCTTCCTTCTTCCGATCAGAATCAGTTATGCACACCTCCACGAGAGCGCCTCCCTACGCCTGTTTGGCCTCACAATAGCTTCATCTACAGCAAGAAAAGTGGATTCTCTGTGTCGCACCAGAAGAATTTTCTCCCCTGAATCCATCCTTCAATTCTACAAATCAGAATTGAATACTGCTGTCATATATGCTCTGGTGCACTCGCTCTTCATCTCGAGGTTCTCGCTAAAATCAAGAGAAGGATATGCTATGTGATAGGTCCTAACCTGGCATCACGACACCAGTCACTTTCTAGCAGACATGATGTGACTTCCCTCTGTCTTTTCTACAAGAATTTTCATGGCAACTGCTCTGACAAGCTACTTTCACTGGTACCCAAACTACATGAATTTATGCATGCTACTGATTTGACATCTCAGTCCCACCCTTAATCTGTCGAAACCGTTAAATATAACCGCCTTTTCTACTCCAACAGCTTCTTATCGGGAACTTCCCGTCAGTGGAACTCCATTCTTCCTGCTTGCTTCCTTGATAGCTATAACCTTCAAATATTCAAATGCAATGTCAATCGACATCATCTGATGCCTTGATCCCGATCACCGTTCTTCTCTATATCGTTTCCTCAACTTTTCTCTTGCTCTCACTCTCTGTAACCTGCATGCTAGTGGCACCCAGGCCTTGTTTGGTGTGAAGAAAGAAAAGAGAAAATATATGCCATATCCATTTTAACTAGGGCTGAACATCCTCATGCAATGTGATTTTTCTTGCTTCATTTGTGATTCTTTAGCGTCAGTCTTAAGAATTCGAAGAAAGGTTATCGTCGCTAAGAGTTACAGGCGTTATTCGCTTGAAACCATTTTAATCTTTGAAACAAGGCAGGTGGACACACAGCTGACATGATATTTATATACATGTTTGGCCCCATTCGTGACATTCAAATGAAAGTCAAAGTCTAACGTGGCTATTTCAGAAAAAATGACTCGAGTTTCAATGTGGATGCACGCTACAGTATTTTACATTATATATCCTGATAGTTATTTGAACTGTTTAAATTGATTAGACTATCATGCCTCTTCCGGATATCACAGTCTCATTTCTTTCCCTTTAGAAACTCAAATCTCCAGGTATTGAACACACATCATATCGGATCAAGTCACTGGATTACTTCAACCAAAGCTTTTATCCACCAGGCCGTATGCCGTTGGAGATATAAGGACAAAACGGATATAACTAAAACTGAGCTATTCAGAAAATGTATGTCACCTGTAACTAGATCAATCTACCCCAGTGGACGAAATAAATTGATCGGTTCGAAATTCCAGCTTATATCACCTGAAGAAGGACGGAGCGTACCACGGCAGAAACATCGTGAATATGGCAATAAAGATGAGGACAACAGTCAGAACAATATTTATATTTCTAAGATGAGGTATTATGTGCATTATTTACATTGTCGGACTATTGTCCTCACCTTTGTTGCCATATTTATCAAAACGTTTCAGCCGTTGTACGCTCCGGAATTCTTCAGGTGCTTGGAATGTCGAGCTGAACATTTTATTTTCGCTCGCTGGAGTAGGCTGTTCTAGTTAAAAGTGTCATGTCTAATAGATGTCAGTTATCAGTTATCTCCTCTTAATTCCCAAAGAGTGTGAGTTCAATACCTGGTTAAGGCAGTGGAGATCTTGGAGAGAGGTTCTGGTATTCTTTCTCATATTTCATCTATGTTTTAATTTTGGAAGGTCTCTTTTTATAGCTTGTGAATTGCTTGTAATAAATCTTGCATTGGATCGTGTATTCCAATCACGATGAGGCTGATTTCTTTTTGCCAGAACGATTCTGGTCGTATTGGATTCATTTTATTATACTTAAGGAATCGTTGTTCCTACATGGGAAAGACAATGTTCATTTCATAATATTTTTTTAAAAGCTTGTTGTATTTATCTACCATGTGTTTAACTGTCTCATATACTTCGCAACAAAGGTAACAGTAGTTAATTTTCTCAATTTTTATTGTTTTCCTCAAGTAACACAATTGCGGGTGTATTTATTTTGGACTGAAATAATAAATAATTATTTTTCTCCGTTTGTTCATATCTATCTATCTATCTATCTATCTATCTATCTATCTATCTATCTATCTATCGCAGTCGGTTGATGTTTATCTATCTACCTGTCTATTTATCTCTCTCAGTCTGTTCAAATCTACCTATATATCTAAGTATGTTTATAGCTATCTATATATCTCAGTCTGCTCATATCTATCTATCTATCTATCTATCTATCTATCTATCTATCTATCTATCTATCGCAGTCGGTTGGTGTTTATCTATCTGTTTGTCTATTTATCTCTCTCAGTCTGTTCAAATCTACCTATATATCTAAGTATGTTTATAGCTATCTATATATCTCAGTCTGCTCATATCTATCTATCTCTCTATGTATGTATGTATCTATCTATCTATCTATCTATCTATCTATCTAAATATTCTGACAATTTTTAAACAATACACTTTGTATTTGCTCTTCTATGAATCGTATATCTCGTATATTGATATGTATTACCAAAATCAATATTCCCTCAGAGTAAATAAAAACAAGAACACAATGGCGTTTACTCAAACACATATACCCTTGAGATGACTAAAATCTTAATCTCTTCCTTTAAAAGTTTAAGGTGTAATGTTTTCTAAACATAACGATGACATGCATCACTTTTGCCTAACATGACTGTCCGCTGTAACTCCTATATTGAGTGTATCTCGTGCAGATTATTGGCTGAAACATAGCAAAATAAGAATATTACAGATGCTCTTTGTAACCGAGTGTTAAATTACGCCATTTCAAGATCACATTTTCTTGAAATTTTCTTACTCAAGTGGGTAGATGTAATACGCATTATTTAAAAAT
Organism: Acanthosepion lycidas; assembly: GCA_963932145.1. NCBI lineage: Eukaryota > Metazoa > Mollusca > Cephalopoda > Sepiida > Sepiidae > Acanthosepion > Acanthosepion lycidas. Next base: position 79,905,928 of record OZ010591.1, on the reverse strand, counting down.
AATATGGTTTCAATTTCAAATATGTAGTTACGCTATTACAACGTTCAATGTAATAGTCTAGTTGAAGATTATATATACAGACACGCACTCGCACATACAGACACACATACATAAATTCATATATATATATATATATATATATATATATAATACATACATACATACATGAAGTGATAGAGAGAGATTTAATTAAGTTTACAGTTAGTCTGTTTGTACAGGAAGCACAAAAATATATCTATAGGATGGCAATAGTTATTAATTATTTTTAATCACTGGTGAAAACACTTTCGAATAAGTAAGTGTACGTATATGACACCAGGAAGAAATTTTATCAAACTAATTCCTCAGAGAGGAGTCAGTCCGATTTGCCTTACGAATATGTATAATTTATAAATTCTTATGCTACAACACTGAAGTGAATATGGATAAGAGAAAATTTCACAAATATCCACCCAATATATGTATGTTAATCATATGAATTAATAAGAAATAATAAAAAAAGAACAATATGATTGCAATGTTACTTATTCACAAGGATATTATTCAAAACATTTGTAAATTATTTATTCTATAGATATATCAAATTCTGTGTTCGCATGTAAATGCATTAATTTATGATTCGGTGACAATTTTATCTTCGTATAAATTTGCAATGTTGAACATATACATATATATATATATATATATATATATATATATATATATATATATATATATATATATGTATATATACACACACACATATGTATATATATGTGTGTGTGTGAGTGTGGAATTTATATATATATATATATATATATATGTATATATATATATATATATATATATATATATATAACGTCATCCACAGACAGACCGTTTCGATGTTTTACAGCTCATCAGTGTGGCTAGACATCCGGTTGCCTGTAGCTAGGATCGAAACCCGACTGATACTTATCTATCTATAAATATATGTAATATGATTAAACTTTAATTTGAATTCATGTGTGATTGCACAGAATTACAATTACATGTATAATGACAGGAAGGCACATGCACGCACACACACACACATATACACACACACACACACACACACACACATATATATATATATATATTAAGTTATGAAAAACTTGGTAATCCGTATGGGTAATCCCAAGGAGGATAAAATACTGAGAGCTCAATGTAAACCCAGAGCTAAAAATTTTAAGAAAAATAGACGAATTTAAGTTTCCATTATAATAATTTATTTTACCAGATCCCTTTTAAAGGACGCTGGATCATCAGACAACACATTCCATAAAATGAAAGTAAAGATGAAATGGAAATTCACTGTTTTGACGGGTAGTATTAAGTTCATGTAATTTAACAGTGAGGGTAGCGAGGAGTGGTGTGAGAGACATGGTCAAAAGTGTGAATTTTCATTTCATCTTTCGTTTCATTTTTTTGGAAGTGCTATCTGATGATCCAGGGTCCTTTAAAAGGGCTCTGATGAAATAAATTATTATAATGGTACCTTAAAGTGGTATGTTTTTCTTTAACATATATATATATATATATATATATATATATATATATATACAGAGAGAGAGAGAGAGAGAGAGAGAGAGAGAGAGAGAGGAAGAGAGTGGTGGATCAAAATTAGTATCATTTTTTGCTTCTTAGTACATTTGTCCCCAAAACAATATTTAGTGGACTCTAATACTTTTGTGGTCTTTGGATAATAAAAAGAAAAATATGGAGTTCAAACAAAGAGCAAATATTAAGCGTGTTAACAAAACATTAAAAAACCTCAAAAATGTACTTTAAGTCATGTAGAGTTAAATATTACGTTGGTGCAAAAATAATGACGTAATAATGTCGTTTTTTGATGTGAAAAATAAGTCAAAAAACGACATTACGTCATTATTTTTGCACCAACCTAATACAATCTTCATTCTTAATTCTAAATCATTTACATGCCTTGTTTCGATCAGAGCAAAAGGAAAGGGTTTACCACACCAAAATTCAAAGAGAGAAGTTGAGTTTGTGACATATTGTTCCATCAGTGATTATCGATAGTAATTCAACAAATACTTCTTCTAAGTTGAAAATTATTTTATTATGAAATTTGACTTATTAATGTACGTATCTAAGTGTTTTGACAAATGACAGTGTGAAAAATATATTTCCTCTTGGAATATAAATTTTTGTTGTTGGAATATAAATTTTTGTTGTTGGAATATAAATTTTAGATGTTGCCTGATCGTTTACTCTGATTTGTATTACGTGTTTTCATGATTTCGCCACTGTAGAGACATTATATATATATATATATATATATATATATATATATATATATATATATATATATATATATATAAACTCCAAAACTGAAATCCTTAACGTATGTAGACATAAAAAATCTTGACTTAGACGCTTTCCCGTTTATTTGTAATTCCACCTTAATGTTTGTTTTTTTTCCCTCCCTCCCCTATTTTTGTTGAATAAATATTTAACCAAACTTAGGTGTTTGTGTTTGTGGTTCTTTGGTCACATGGTATAATTTTAGCTATCGCCTATAAATATGCGTTTCTCTTTGCCTCGTTAGCCATACTTTCCCTGACGATCCGTTTAGGTGAAACCTAGGTAGGTTTGTCTGGCTCACTAAGTATATATATATATATATATATATATATATATATATATATATATATATATATATATATATATATATATTCTTTAGTTCAACATAAATTTAAATGGTTATGTGTTCATCTTATCTTTTAATTTCTTGATACTGCCGATAGTTAGTCAATCTTAAAGTATTGACCAGGTAATATCAGTGAGGTTCCAAGAACGATGTCTGCTGGTGTGCACCCCAGGTTTTTTTTTCAAAGTATTGCAAATTAATAGACGGATAATACGTTGTCTACCCTATTATAAGTATCTAACATTGTGGTAAATAGAGATTTTAGATCTCTCTAGAATTTTCCCACAATCACGTTATCGCAAGAATGCTAAGCAATAGTTGGGATATGTTTAACACCTCGTAGGTTGACAAATTCCATGAAGAGTATAGATTGAAACTACGATCCGTAGTAATCACAGATTTCACACCATATGTATAGATCCAGTTGTCCAGTACAATATCTGCAATTGTCTCAGCGGAAGTAACGAGAATAGGAAAAGCAGGAGTCCATAGAACAAAAAGATCCACAATGGTGAGTATATTAGTGAATCCTTTTGCGTTGGTACACGATTCAACGATATCGATGTGCAAATTAGTGAAGCTACTATCAGTTCACTGGAATTAGGTAATGAGCAATTTTGTATGTTTTCCGATGTTGTATTTTTCACATTGCATAAATAATCAACTTTGTCTGTGTGACCTTACTCTTGAACAATGTTTATTAAAAAACTATATACTAAAGATGTATATAACCATAGACACGTCTTCATCTATCATCAGGTCTCTGGAATTTATCAATGGGCGAATTTGTTTTTCCCGGTTTTTCGTTTTTTTTTTTTTGACAATGAATGCAGTGCAGCGCCAAATTTTCTATTTCATTGGACACGTTCGATCATACAAAACGATCTTTTATCACTTTTTTGTTTGTCCGTCTGCCAGGATTTGATAATCCATGACGATATTTTAAAGGTAGTAATTATATAATGTCGAGTGCAACCGTTTTTTAATGTCACATAAGAAAGTTCAATGTTAGAAAGGGATCGACAAGTCTTCAAGTTGCAGTGAAATATCTCCCTTGAATTTCAAAACGGAGACACATTCTTTTTTTTTTCCTCGGCGATATTCTCATAGCTTCTACTTTCCGTATATATTGACGACATAGAAGTAAAATAAAGTGCGTCTGCTATAATATTTCTTTCAAAGTTTATCTGTCATAAGTCCTACGCGAATTGTGAAACATAGTTCAGGTGCCTTGCTTCATTTTCTAAATAATTGTCGAACTTTCTGTAGAGGGGAAAATGCGAGTGACGTATGCCTATTTCACTGGTACGATGTACAAGATTTCTACACACTTTAGCGTTAGACCCAAATTTATTGATGTACCAATACATTCCCGTGCTGCGGGTTTGTTAATGTTTTTAGTTCTGTAGGCTACTGTGTCCATACCGATTGGATTGTCGCCTGTGATAATGCGTGACATATCCAGATCACACTGGCTTTCATGCGCTCGCTGACCTTATCTATCGTGGAATGAATTTGCTGGATTTTCTCCATTTGTGAGTTAGGCGGATTTGGGATAGCGTTGACGTTTTGAGGGCATGCACTTGCGCAAATTTTATCAGCAGTTCATGCCAGTTTTCTCTAAGTCGGCGCCTTCCATCCAAGGCGTTAACATTTGGGTCAAATTATTTAGTAGCTTATTCAGTCATAACTTACGCAAAATATTTTCAGGCGTACGTCTCGGAAGTTCTGAATTTGTGCTGTTTTAATAGACACATTACTAAAGAGATTCGGTAAATTGCCTTTTCTGGACGACCCAGAAGAATATAAAATAGTTTGTTGCAGTGTTTCATACGGATTCACCTCAAACACTGCGTTCAAGAATTCCAGAATTCCTTTAGAAATCTGTCGACATCGAAGGCAAATTCACTCATCTTGACAGCAAAATTGACTGAAATTGAGCGATGTCTGTATATCGAATGGCTTGGAATACAATAACTCTAACGATGAAGATACACCGGTCGGCGCTTCCATATTAATGCTATTGATGAAGAATATCAGCTTGTGTTTTCACCGAACTTGGTCTCTCTCCTTCTCTAGCAAAAATATTATGGCTGTAATATTAGGTTGGTGCAAAAATAATGACGTAATAATGTCATTTTTTGACGTTAAAAATACTTTAAAAACGACATTATTACGTCATTCTTTTTGCACCAACCTAATAATAACTTCCATTGGGTGAGGCGGTGCTTCGTGATAAATATTGGAGAAAGAAAGCGTTTAAGATTTTCTACAAAAAGTTAGACCGAGTTTCGAATCCTATAGGAGAGTATTATTAATTCTGTTGAATGCTCAGGTTGTCTTATCAAACACGTGTGTCCGTTAACATAATGTTTAGAGTAAAAACAAATAACATTGGATTAAAAACAAACTCTAGTGAATGCCTTATATACGCCGTCTTCAAATTCTACACTTCAGTACAACTTAATAAAGGAAACGCGCCTCTTTACCCACTCCATAAATACTTTCTATTATTGCATGAACAAATTATCCACCGTAATTTCATATAATCTGCACATTTGTTCTTTCACATTTAACCGCAAACATCTCTCTTCATATTTACTTCTGATATATAATGAAGAAAAGTAAGTAAAACACTCTGTCGGGTGTCGAAAATTTTTGGAAATGTAATATAGACAAAAAA
>OZ010591.1:79768071-79895571 GCA_963932145.1 Acanthosepion lycidas | reverse complement strand
CTTGTCTATATTTAAATTACATTATCCAGGATGCATGTATTTTGATGTAAGCTGCTCAAGATGGCAAAACCAAAGCATCTAAGTATTGAGGGCAAGGCACATATTGAGTTTATTTTTGAAAAATGCTACTGCCAGACAAATATTTCTATATATAATGTTCAATATTCTTTAAAATTGCAGTCATAGACTGGGGCAAATGTTGACAGAAAAACGAGTTGGTGCACCAAAGGTGACAAATGCTGATGAACATAGTGTCTTTATTCTTCATGACAGTGGAAATAGAATGTAAACAGCTCTAGAGTTGACAGCTGAACTTTATTCCTCGCCAAAAAAACTAGTGCCAGATTAACTCTGAAAAATAGACTTAGATAAGTGGGGCCTAGGGGTTGTATAGCCAACAAGGAACCTCTGTTGATGAAAGTAAATGAGAAGAAAAGAGTGCTATGTCCAAAATGCATAGGAAGTAGAAACTAAAATAGAATTGAAAGGTATTTTAGAAAGAAGAGCCCAAATCTGAACGTTTTGAGAAGAATGTATGTGAGAAGAAAGCCAGAGGAAAGAATAGTTGTGGGTCTGTTATTGTGTGAGCGTATTTATGAGGGGAGCGACTTCGGGATTTGATTCCAGTCAAGGGAATCATAACAAAAGAACAAATCGTTGGATTTTGCAAAGACATGCTAGACCATAAGGTTTACCAATATGTGGAAAATCTACCTTTCCAAAAGACAATGATCCACTCCAGAATTATGTCAAAATTACATCGAGTCAAAAAAAGAAGCAAAAGTTTTCGAAATTATGATATGGCCACTCAGTCCCCTGGCTTCTCTCCAAATGAATTAATATAGGCTGCGATGAATGAGTTTGAGGAGAATACACAAAGTGTGAGAGTGAACGTTTTCAGTGCGTAAAGAATATCTAAGATCTTCAATATACGTTTTTTTTTTTTTAATTATTGGGAAGAATATCAAGAGTTTCTAAAGCAGTTTGTTTAAAGGCAGGTGGTAGTTAAACCGCCCCCCCCAAAAAAAAATATACATGGTGTCCCCGCAAAAAAAAATTGGCATCATTTTGTAATCTAGTAACATACCCAATTCTCTCTCAAATGATCTTAAATTTTAACAAATTTTGCAAAATTAACTCAACTGAATATGAAAGTTTTCTTTATTTCAAGCTGAAGAATGACGTTCACTAGAATTGTAAAGGCATTATGTGTGTTAGAATATGCTAGAACCCATTCAAACGAATGCGTGCAGCATGCATTCTGGGAAGGTTCAAGAAAAATATAGTACTTGGAATGTAGCAAAAATTCAAAGAGAAAGTCTGTCACCGCAGACCAAAGGGATCTAGACGGCCAGTAGTGTCGGAAGATATTGTCAATCAACTTCGGGAAACACATGGTGCGATGTCGCAGAAAGTGTGTAAGAAGAGTTTCTATAGAAAACCTGATTGATCGTAATACAATTTGACGTGTATTAAAGAATCTCTTGATAATGTAGCTCTATAACCTACAGTTCAGCTAACCTTTCAACACAGATGAAAGGGAAAATTGCAAACAATTTTGTATCGCTCCTCAAGAGAAACTTGAAAATGAGATCCAAAAGCGTCTTAATTTATATTGGTTAGGACAGATATTTATCCCCACTCTTCGAACAAGCTTATAGGAATTTAAGAAAAGAATCAGTGGGGCACAGGATAATGTTACAAAAGACATGCTATAGCGTATTTTGGCACAAGCTGGACCACCGAAATGACGTATGCCGTGTCACAAGTGGTGTGCATAGTGAATATTTTTAAAGCTTTATGAAATCTGTTATAAAATCAAAATCATAAATATATATTTTATTTTTCAACATGAAGCTTATTTAATTCGTTTACAGGGGACATGTAATTACTCAGATATTAAGATTTTAAATTATATCAATTATTTTGTTATTTCTGTATTATGTTGTTGCATAAACATTTTCTGATAGTAACGTGTTTAGTTTTATCAAAATAAAAACAAACTCATCGCAGTTCGTGAAATTGTATCTTTTACATTAATAACATACAAAAATATTCCATTTAAGGTGTTTTGTAAAGAAATGCATGGTAGATCCAAACACTTTGCCTGTAATATATATATATATATATATATATATAATGTCATCCACAGATAGACTGTTTCGCTGTATCACAGCTCATCAGTGCGGCAAGACATCCGGTTGCCTCTAGCTAGGATCGAAAACCGACTGAATTGGTATCAGGCGGATATTCTAACACTAAGCTGTCGGCGCACGGTTGGGTTGAAGGTGGATTTTCGGCGTATTTATTTTAGGAAACACGCCCAGTGACCGACAGTGACTCAATTCGGCTTGCGAAGAGTCTCGCTATATAGCTATAATAGTCACTGTTTACAAACACATACCTCAGCCCGAGAGTGCTCAACTGGAATTAATTCAGGAGCTAATATAATGTAATCCACAGACAGACTGTTTCGCTGTATCACAGCTCATCAAAAACATATATATATATATATATATATATATATATATATATATATATATATATATATATATATATATATATATATATATATATATATATATGTGTGTGTGTGTGTGTGTGTGTGTGTGTGTGTGTGTGTGTAAGCGGATATAAATCGGACAGAATGAAGAAAAATATTTGGAAAAAACAAACAAAAATCCTTAAATGCAATTATGTTGTTTTAATATGAATGAAATGTCAACGTCTGACGTTTCGGTTTAATAAACCTTCTTCAGGGCAATATTCATTAAAATACAATTAACATAATCAGTTCAACGTGACAAAGACGATGGACATAAAAACAAGACTTATCCAAAATAGATAACTGAAAATTTTAAATGATCAGCTTTCCGTTTAAGCATGGTCACGTTGTCGTCAAATGGGCGACGCTTTCAAAACGTATTCCTCAAATTTGAGTATTTTGAATGAAAACGAAAAATGAAAAGAATTCTATTATGATCTAAAATTTATATGTACGAACTGTATATATGAGAAAATCGTTCCATCGGGCTTATCTAATATTCTGAAATCATCTTCACATATTTTCCCTGACTATATCAAACTCTACTTGGAATCATCAGTAAAAGATTTAAAGTTTTCCGAGGAACAAACCTTTTTAAAAGTCACACTTCTAGGACGTGAACTAAAGTTGAAAAACAGCATGTCTCGCATCACAGCTGAGAGACTTCGATCCGAAGTCACCAGAATTAATTAACGACACATCAGGAGTTTAAATCTAAAATTCCATAATTTATGTGATCGCAGCTGTTGGGAGAACATGGGTAGAACGGATCTAGTCACCAATGTCTCCAAAACCACACTTAGCACTTTAGAGACTGAAGCCCTTAGCTTTGGTCTAAAGTTTGCAACTGGTTCAAAAGACCACAATATTAGCAAACTGATAAATATAAACTAGAAACACAGTGATTCTGACTTCCATAAAGGTTTTACCCAAGGCATTTTAGCTGCCTCTTTTGATGGCCAAAATATGGAATTCACTTTACCTAAGAGGTATATGAATGCCTTAAAATCCTTGTCTATGAATAATAATATTACATAGATAGAGACACTTATGAGCAGATCACCCCTATAAAAATTTCTAAGAATCTAAAAGAATTTAATCGGTCCTATAAGAAACTCATATGTAATGAAGATAAAATTTGGCTTTCCCTTATTAACTACCACCCCACCGTCCCTAAAATTTATGGCCTCCCCAAAACCCATAAGCCTAACATTCCATTAAGGCCCATCATCTCGGGTATAGGCTCAGCTCCTCATAATATCGCTAGCTATTTAACTAAATTTCTAACTCCAAGTCTGGGCACCGTAAGTAACGCACATATAAAGAATTCAGGCTCTCTTTTAAATAGGTTGAGAAATATTGATATAGGTAACAAATCCCTAGCTAGCTTAGACATCAAATCTTTATTTACTAATATACCTGTTGATAAATGTATTGAACAATTAGAGAACCACCTTACGAAAATTGACTTTAAGCTACCTATCTCTATCTCGAAATGCATCAAATTATGCATCCTTTGCACTTCACATTGTTTCTTCCAGTATAATAATATTTATTATAAACAAAAATTTGGTTTACCGATGGGGATTCCTCTCTCTGGATTCCTAGCATGCATATTTCTAGAATTTCTTGAATCTGGACCTTTTAAAAATGTCATTCCACCTGATACACATTACTTCCGATACATCGATGACATTTTATTTATCTACCCACATAAACATGATTTAAACAAGATTACTGATAGATTAAATAAAATAGAACCTACTATAGAATTTACCTATGAACTTGAGTCTAATAATTCTTTACCTTTTTTAGACATACTACTCATTAAAAATAAAAATAAATTAGAATTCAAAGTATATCGTAAATCCACATGTAAAAATGACTATTTACATTTTTACTCTCACCATGATACTATCACTAAGAGGGGTATTATTATTGGATTCTATTTAAGGGCTCTTCGCATCTGTTCAGCAAAATATTTAGATGATGAATTCACATATATTGAGGATACCTTTTCAAATCTTTCTTATCCGAGACAATTATTACAGAGAGCTAAAAATAAAGCGTTGAAAATTTACTCATCAGCGCAAAATGACACCTCGAAGGCCACTACAACTACATCAATGAAAGGTACACTTTCAGCTGCCTCTGATAATAATTCTTTTGATCGCATCTTTCTACCAAATAACCATTTGACCGAACGTATTTCCAATAATTTAAATGCGTTAAAAATTAAAACTACAATATTACCTACTAGAACTATCCGTAATTTATTAAATAGCACCAGCAAACAACATATTACACCCGATGCTTGCATCTACCAAATCTCATGCAAAAACTGTGACTTAAAATATGTGGGTGAAACATGTAGGTCCGTAAAATCTCGTGTTTTCGAACATAAACGAGATATTCGCCTCGGAAATTTAAACAATGCTTTAGTTGTACACATAATTAAAGCAGATCATAATTTCGATTTTGATTCCGTGAAGATTTTAAAATATTTTCATAATAAAAACCTTAGGAGGTATAATATCCATCTCACGCACGATGAATAATAGACCCGGCTTCTTTAGTATTTCCCCCGTTTTAGAGAGATTAATGCTCGACAAGCGTACATATAAATTTTAGATCATAATAGAATTCTTTTCATTTTTCGTTTTCATTCAAAATACTCAAATTTGAGGAATACGTTTTGAAAGCGTCGCCCATTTGACAACAACGTGACCATGCTTAAACGGAAAGCTGATCATTTAAAATTTTCAGTTATCTATTTTGGATAAGTCTTGTTTTTATGTCCATCGACTTTGTCATGTTGAACTGATTATGTTAATTGTATTTTAATTAATATTGTCCTGAAGAAGGTTTATTAAACCGAAACGTCAGACGTTGACATTTCATTCATATTAAAACAACATAATTGCATTTAAGGATTTTTGTTTGTTTTTTCCAAATAATTTTCTTCACATATATATATATATATATATATATATATATATATATATATATATATATATATATATATATATATATACACAAACTCCTGATTAAAAAATTAAGAAAGGCAAAAAAATCCTTTTTTTTTTTTTAAAAGTCTGTTTTTCATGGAAAAATTTTAAACATTTCTTACTTAAGTTTACTAAATTTTTAATCTACAAGGATATGTAGACAAAAAATTATAATCCGAACATTTTATTGTGAAATTGGTATTTTTATAAAATGAGGCATTTTACACTTGATCAAAATTATAAGACCAGTGACAAAAATTCTACGAAATTCTACGAAATGTGTACGAAAACATTCAACAACCAAATTTAATAATGAGTTATACCTCCACTGGTTTTTGTGACTTCAAACATTCTTTGGGGCATGCTAGAAATTAGTGTTTTCATTATGCTGCGAGGAATGATGCTCCAGCTTCTGAAGATAGCTTCACAAATACATTTTTTTTAATATTGTTTGCCATTTCAATAAACATCTCTAGCCACCCATCCCCAAACATTTTCATTTAGGTTCAAGTGCAGTGAGCATGCAGGATGTCTCAAGAGATGGACCCCATTTTCTTGTAGAATGGTCAAGGTCCGTCATGCATCGTGGGTTGCAGCATTATCCTGTATGAATAACCATCCATCCCCACACAAACGATGGACCTCTGTCACCAACGATGCTTTTTGTAGCATGCTAACATAACCAGCCGCTGCCTGCATCATATGGAGCTCCATCTTCCCTCTTTACGAAAAGGCACCCCATACTATTAAGGAGACCCATCACTATGACGTGTGAGGAAAATTTCAGGAGGCATGTTTTTGTTATGCCAATATCGTTGGAAGCCATCAGGACCATCTAGATTGAATTTTTTTCTCATCAGAAAACAGGACTTTCTTCCACTTCTGAATGTTCCATGTTTGGTATTCACGACCAAACCTTAAACAGTTCACTTTGTGACATGGAAGCAGTCGAGGAATTTGTTTGCGCTTTTTATTTACCATGCTTTTTTGTCGTAAGTGTCGTCTGATGGTTACTGGACTGCATCTGTGGCTGCCTTAATTCGACTAGAAGAAAGTCCACTGTCTTCCACAACAACCTGTCTTATTCTCCTACTCGATGCCGGAGAAATTTTGGGCCTACCAGTAGACATTGCGTTTCCGTAATTCTCACTGTCCTTTAGAAAGTTGTAAATCACAGTTTTACTGCGATTTACCTTAGCTGCGATCACCCGCTGTAACAAACCTTGATTATGGAAATCTAGAATTCGGACACGCTCAACTTCGGTAAGTTTGCTTGCTTTAATCATGGCGACACCTTTACGCGGTGATTGCTGATCTCTAACTGAACTAAAAACATTAGATTTACCCTAGATCTAACAATTTATACGCCCCCTAGTTTGTTTTTTTTTTTAAATTTTGATCAAATGTAAATCGCCTCATATTGCAAAAATGTCCATTTCTGAATAAATTGATCGGATTAAAATTGTATGTCTATATAACCTTTTAGATTATAGAATTAGAAACAATAAATAAGAAAAAAAGTTTATAAAGTATCCATGACAAACAGTCTCTTATAAAAAAAATTTCAAGTGTTTTTTTTTTTTTTTTTTTTTTTTTATCAGGAGTATGTGCGTGTGTGTATATATATATATATATATATATATATATATATATATATATATATATATATATATATATATATATATATATATATATACATATACATATATACAGAGAGAGAGAGAGAGTTAAACCTAGAGAGTCAGACAAACCTACCAAGGTTTCACCTAAGCGGATTATCAGGGAAGGCCGGCTGTGGCTTTTGGATACTCGCATCGGTTTTTTTTCTTTGGGGCTTGAACTCGTATGCTGGACGATTATTTTCGGTAAACGTACATGTTCTTGGTTCTTTCTTTTTATGTAACTTTATTTTACCTTTGGTATTTGCTTGTTTATTTGCAAATCAATACACCGAAGATTTTCTGAGCGAGTATAGTTTCTCATACGTATAAGATTTTTATAAAAATATATATATATATATATATATATATATATATATATATATATATATATATATATATATATATATACACATACATACACGCACACATCCATCATACATACATACATACAAACATGTGTGTGTGTAAAAAACTATGATTTAAGCCATGCTATATTTATTGGTACAATGTCACAATGTTAGGAATCGACTAAAAATTTAAAGTAAAAGTGGCCTGATATTACCTTCAAGCATATTCTCAGTGACCACTCTTTGGTCATGCATTGTTCCAAGATTTTCTCTAAGATTCTCTCATTGAATCATCGTAGAAAATGTTGTTTTACAATTCCAATAATAATGCCAAACTAACCCACAGGAGAATTGGTTTACTAGAACACAGTCAATTTTATTCTGACATGTTTGCTTATAATATCAACGCTGCACAATCGATTCTTTAGATGTTTGCGTGTAGATAATGCGTTTGTGCATGTGTTAATTTAAATTTATTGCTGTTTTCTTTATTCTGCCTTTAGAAGATATCATCTGCATTTGGACAAACGAATAATACAAAAAAAAAGGCCTTTCGCATATTTATTGTGTATTTCTTACCATTCATTCTTTTTCGGAGATAGTGTCTACAGTCGTATTCCTTATTCAAATTTGTTTGCTTTTAGGAAGCCAGATGACTATTATTCATGAACGCATCAGTCACTCTCAAAATGCCCTATTTCAGATATTTCCGTGTACAGAGTTTGTATTGTTCTATTTTTGTAACACGAGAGAATCACGGTGTTGCCTGAGTTTGCTACAACATTCATTACTTGACACAATCTTTCTTCTTTGTCAACAATGATTATGTCATTTCTTTTGGCGCCAATAGCTTGTTTTCATTGTGCCACAAAATTTCACACCTTCCTGACGCTTCTGTTATAAAGACACTGTACATAACCCACGTGTAGACTACGTTTTGCAGGTTTGAATCCGAACACTCAGTTCACAAAGGATTACGTTGTGTGTATGGGTTTTCACACAAATGTGCTTATTTCATTCCATCTTTCCTGTACTTTCTCTTTGACAGCTCAGGTCTATTGTTACGCATGTTGACACCTAATTGTCTGCATGAAATTATAAGACGAAGCCACGTGACAGCTAGTCTGCTCTAATTAGCATCTTCATTTTTAATAGTATACCTGTCTCTGTTTTAATTATTACATTTTTAATAATACAGCAGACCTCATTAAAATTAACAGCATTATAAATTAAGCTGTAGTTGTGTTCTTCATCGTGTTTTTTTATTGCCTTAAACAAATTTTTCGGGACTGTTTTCATTGTAACATACACTAACAAATCAAAAGGAAAGTGATAATTTTAAAGTAATGACAGCGCCACTATACATTGACGTCATATAAATGTTCAAACCTTTCGCACTTACGTTCCAATACATGCTGAGTCTGTTTGATCAACTGAACGTTTCTTATTTAAAGCTAACGTGAATTATAGGAGTATGAACAGTTTATGATAATGTGTTTCAGACGGATAGTACATTCAGTTTTTTCAAACTGTGGCGATATTTATCATCCCTGATCAACAGAGTTTAACACCAAAAATGACTGAGGGAAATCATTATCCCGTACGATCGATAGCGCAGTGCGCATGCAAAGGATCATTTTGATCGTTGCCAGAAAAGTGATATTGACTCAATGCATCAGTTACTAGATGCGTGTCTTCCACGACAGTTCAACATTCATTTAGGCTATATTCGATATGAGAAAAGTTTACTAACCAAAATCCCACGATAACGTACACTATTACTCATCTGGGCAAGTGAAATCGCTAATTTGAAACTGGAACTGGTAGTGATCCAATGAGCCATATTTCAAATTGTTTTGGGTAATGGAATGGTTCGAGTGTGGCGAAGACAACACATGCTATATATCCCACTTGTTCATAATACACCATAAAATCCTGAGTTTTTATAATTTGTGCTGTACTCTTATGACATGGAATTGGTTGGGTGGACAGTCTAAGCCCGTTGTTGTTCACGGACCGTTTCACTGCTATCAATTTATGGGCATTTAGTACCTTAACAATGATGTGTTCATTTTTCAGTGTCGATTACTGTACTAAAAAAAATGATATCGTGTATATGAGATATTGTCTTTTTTTTTCTTTACATAATCCTACCTGACATCCTATTTCGAGTTGTATGACATATTACAGTCCCAATGTCAAATAATTTGCGTTGGCATCGAATGAAATCTGCAGCTTTAAATGCTCAACGATTTCATCTTAATTTATTCGAGTTGTCAGTGGTGGTGGCTGTGATGCTGTGTGTGTGTGTCTGTGTGTGTCTGTGTTTAAAAATTTACAGCTATATATGTTCGCTTCGGTAAGAAGTATATCTTCTAGAAAAAGAGATATCTGAAGAAAAAAACAAAAACATCCGGAGCTCAGATGTATAATTTGGCAAGAAACGATAGAGGCTCTTTCAAGAATTTTCCTTCTAAGTAAGTTAATTTGTCTTTTACTATATATATGACATTAATATATATATATATGACATTAATTAGATTGAATTGTGGAAGAATTTATTTTTATATATGATTAATGTGTGTGACAAATCGTTTTTAACTTCATAGGTAAAGATATTCAACAGAACAATTTATAGATAAAAAAAAAAAATTACTCAGTTTTGATTATTAGACATTATTTTTCATCAGTTATCATCCCTCATAATGTACTTAGAATTTTCAGTTATCCTGAGTGATATTTATAACCATACTTTAATTTTCAAAACATCGAAAACGTAGCGACAATTTTACTACTGTTTATAAATTATTGTTGCAAAATTACATCCTTACATTTGACTTGATATTAAAAAGTGTGCTATTTTAGCTGTTAAGAATTTTTTTTACGTGCAGTAATGCTACAATAGATTTTTGAATATTATATTAATGTAGCAATTCACAAATTTCATTATTGTAATCTTTTTTTGAATAATACATTTTTGACGGGCATCACATTGTCGACTTGGATATTTACATTAAATTACCTGAAATTTAGAAAAAAAAAATAGCATTTATGTAAGAGGATTGTAAATGTTTTACCGAAAGCTTTAGGAATATGGACCGAATATCTAATCCATTTTACTATTAATAGGAACAAGGATCGTATCGCCCAGCGATTGGTCAGTGAATTAATGCATAATGTCAACGTCGGATTAGACCGAAACGTCCAACGTTAACATTATATTAACATTAAAACAGCATAATTGCATATTAGGATTTTTGCTTGTTATTTCCGTATATTTTTCTTCATATATATATATATATATATATATATATATATATATATATATATATATATATATATGTATGTATGTATGTATGTATGTATGTATGTATGTATGTATGTATGTATGTATTAGCCGAGGTGCCCAGCGTTCTCGCGTGTACAAGGCTGTATAACCATACCCACTTGTATACCCGCAACGCCTGTTTAGAACTGTCAGCCTGTGTGCCTGCATCATCCGTTGGTATAGTAAACTACTCTCTCCACTTCATCTTTTTTTATACGGTATGTCCTTCGCAATTGTTTGATTGTTCTTTATAAAGGAATTCTATGGATAAAACCTTCTTGTGTGGTTATTGGTCGGCTTAAATATTTTCAATGTTTTTGATATTCAGTATTTTTTTTTTTTTTTTATGGCCGTAATATGGCATTGTTCACAAATCTAATAATTAACCAACAACGGGTATGAAATGCCAGAGTTTGATTCAACTGCAAGTACAAACGCATGAATGTTCCCCAACCCTTCTTCGCACTTTTACTATAAAGCTGGGGTTAATAGGTTCTTCGGGATTTTTTTCCCTTTTAACGATTCACTATTACTTTTTCCAATTTTCCCTTTTAAACATCCAGTAAAAAATAGTTATCCTGTTTAAACATCCAGTAAAAAATTTGTTCGCGTGTAACATTGGCTTTTGTTTTTTTTTGTCATAAATTCGTACCCGGCTTCAGTTATATCGATTTTTCTGCCAGACCCTGGGTGGCCTTGTAATAGAAAAGTTGGTCTTGACCTAAGTTGCTTAATTTGCAACATGTGTTTATTTGAATCGAAATCGGTCGAGAAATATGGACGTGCATACATTGCATACACTCACAGACACACACGCAGACACAGATACATCTTTTGTTTTATATATATATATATATATATATATATATATATATATATATATATATATATGTTTGGTGCAAAAATAATGTCGTTTTCTCACATAGTAACATATGTGAGAAAACGACATTATTTTGCACCAACCTAATATATATATATGTATGGATGGATGGATGTGTGTGTGTGTATATATATATATATATATATATATATATATATATATATATATATATATATATATATATATATGCAAAAATTAAGATATAATTAAATCAAAATAAAGACAAGAAGAAAAATTATCTTAGCTGACGCATACCTTTTCTTGATGGACCTTATCAAGATTAAAAATAATGTTCGCCAAAATCTTCATCTTACTACTAAATTCACTAACTGGGTACTGGAGCGAGATTTTACGACTCCCGGTTGCATGTCTACGTGTATCGCCTTTGACACCATTGGACTGTTGTTCGGAGAGTTAGGCTAGTTTCCGAAGTTTATATATATATATATATATATATATATATATATATATATATATATATATCGATAGGAAAATTGTTGACGCAGCTCCGACTACACTAACACGCGCTTAATACATTTTAAATTGCATTATTATTCTCATCTCGAACTCTGTATCATTATTCTCTTCCTCCATACCGAGAAAATAATGACCCCCATGGCACTGTTCATGAACGCGGAGTACCTTCTGAGAAATCCAAATATCGAGCACCCGCCTAAGCCATTTACAATGGAGCACACAGGTTATCTGATTCTAAATTCTTTTTGACGTGATGGTCAGTGAAATATGTTCTTACCATCTGTCGCAATATTCCCAGCATACTGCAGATGAATGGTTATAGCTTGGAGAAGTAGCCCCAATAACAAGCCTAGGTCAGGCCAATTGTAGCCTAATGTCAAATGAACTTTATATGGTTTGTTTTAATCACTTTTCTTCTCTGATTACAGGAATGAAAGGAAATGGGTGGTTGTTCATTTATAGAACAGAAGAAATGCACTGTAGAGGAGATAATTGATTTGTCTTCACCAGATAACATATCAGAAAGTAGCACATCGGCGGGGTATAATGGTTAGCAAGTTTGTCTCGCTAGATCACTTACGAATGAAAAGTGAGTTCGATCCTTACAAGGTGCCTCATACCTTCGGCCGTATGCCACATCTAAGCTACGCTTAGAAAATAACGATCAGAAAATATTAAAAAGTAGTTATCTGAAATGTATTAATTTGACTAAACTAAAGAATATGAAATATAATTAAGCTAGCTAAACTATTGAGAAAGATGGTGACAAATAGGCATAAGTTTTAACGCTGTGAAATTAATAAAGGTTAAACATTTTAAGTATATTGCGTAAATTCATTTATGATAAATTTACTATAAGAGTAAGGATATTTAGTATAGAATATTGAACGATTTCCTCAAAGATGAAAAAGAGACTTGAGTCGACAGAGATATGGTTCTACACAGGGATTCTATGGATATCATCGATCGGGTGAGCAACGATGCGGTCTTAGAAAGGATGCAAACAAGGAAAAGACTTATAATTAATATCAGCAAGAGGCAGCTGAGGTTTCTGGAACAGATAATGCGGAAGGAGGGCCTGGAGAATCTGATATGCACTGGTCGAATAAAGGAAAAAAGAGACAAGGGAAAACAATGCTTGACATACCTGGCTGGCTCAAGCAAGTGGATGATGGGGGAGGAAGCAGAGGGAAGGGACTTGTTGAGAGCTGCAAGGTATAGAGGGAGATGGAGGGCCATGATCACCTACGTCCTGAAAGGACATGGCACATAAAAAAGAAAGAAAAAAGAAGGCACAATCCAAAGGAGAAAATATTGGACATGAATTATGTAGAGGTGTAACAACAAGCGATGGAGAATGTAAAATTAAAGAAAAAATGTTCTGGAAACTAAGAACAATAGTGAGGTATAGAAAAAATATCATAAAAAAAAAAGATGAAGAAAATATGGCCGAACTGATTTATGAGAAATGCTATCTTTTATCACAGGAGAAACGAAATATTTATTTTTATTTGTGTTTCTGATATGCAAATATTAAATAAATAGGTAATTTAACAACGCAAGGACACCCATTCACAAAACAGGTGCATTTAGCACTTTGTCAAATTATCTATCTTCATTTGCAAAATGTGATAATATTTAGCAATTCTTTACACCGCGAAAAAATATTATTAGTTATTGCTAAGCGTACCTTAGATATGGGAATAGACGGCTAGGAAGGAACACCCAGTGAGAATCGAAATCAGCTCTCAGTTGTCATTTCTTTAACGAAAAATATTTGTTAACCATTATATCAGGTAAATGTATCCTCCTCTCAGTTGCAAATTAAAATACAAAACCTTTATCAATATAATATTTTTTTCACATTTATTAAAGCGTCAGAAACAGAGATATAGAGAAAAGGAAAAAAGTACTTGTAATATATATATATATATATATATATATATATATATATATATATATATATATATATATATATATATATATATATATATATATAAAGAAATAATCACACATAGAATCAATCAGAAATATTAATGCGATTAATGGTGACATCCGTCACTAGAAACATAATACATGCATTAAAATACTGTTAATCCATAGAGTAAAGTGATCCTCGTTGAAACCATTGATGTCTGTAGTTTTCAGTTTATTTGATGTTAAAAATGCTACTACTTACGAATAGTCCTCTATTCATCATCAGGCATGTGTTTTTTTCCTTATAAAATCAAAAACTTGAAGACGAAATACTTGTTTGTCGACCGAAACATGGTTTCGACGAGAATCACTTCACTCTATGGACTAACAGTATTTTAATGCATATATTATGTTTCTAGTGACGGATGTCACCATTAATCGCATTAATATTTCGGATTGATTCTATGTGTGATTATTTCTTTGTATGTAAATTATATGCTTCCTAATGTTTTATGTTTATATATATATATATATATATATATATATATATATATATATATATATATATATATTTCTGTTTGATTTTTCGTTGAGTAACCATGTTGCATGTGTATTCGACATCTTTAACCAACGTTAGTATAATTAGTAGTGTTCCAAATTCAAGGAGAAGTGGAACGTCCAGTAAATGTGTCAAGAAATTAACTGCTTCTAAGCCTAACTGAGAAAAAAAAAAACTTAAATGTAGCTTTATGTATGTAAGTTTATCATAATTTTAGTTTATCTCTGGGGTATGTGTATTTGATACCAACTACTGCACACTCACACACACACACACACATGCATATATATATATATATATATATATATATATATATATATATATATATATATATGCGTGTGTGGAAGTGGGCTGTTGTGTGTAATAGTGCGTAAACAGTGAATACATGCTTTGTGGTGTGACGAAAGAATCAATTCAAATATTGGATTTAATAGGCATTCAGCAGACGTAGTTAAATAAATGTGGCCAAATGCTGAGGTTATTCAGATGGCAGACAAGCCTGGCAAACGACCTATGGACATAATTCACTGCCTTGATGTGTTCCTATTCTTACAAACACATGCTATTCTACCATGACATTATTTATTACACAGCTGAATTAAAGCGAAAACTAAAATTCCCGCACTTTCTTCTTCTTCCTCTTCTTCTTCTTCTTCTTCTTCTTCTTCTTCTTCTTCTTCTTATTATTATTATTATTATTATTATTATTATTATTCTCTTCCTTCCTCTACTCCGCCATCACTCCTCTTCTTTCTCCTCCTCCCTCTTTATCTACTTATTTCCCTCCTCATCTTCTTCATCTTCCCCAACATCTTCCTCATCCTCCACCCCGTGCTTCTTCTCTGTTTCATAATTCGTTAACACCATAATCTTATTCACTTGCCCCTGGGTCGATTTTATTTTTGCTTTATCCATAAATCGATGATTAAACAGAATCTTAGATCCACATACACTCAAAATAATATTGTTGCAATTTCAATTCCAAATGATTAATTCTGTATACGAATTTCAGTAATCAGATTCCTGGTGCGTAATTAGTCTTGGAATTGATTATCAATGAATATGCAATTCTTCACAATGATAACATTCCCAGTGAAACGAAACCGCGAAATGTTTCCGGTTGGTAAACCTCGAGTGTTACATTTACCTCAAATTGGTCGTGTTGTGGAATAAGTACGAAGCTTTGAACCAAATGTTGGTCAGCGACTTGGCGAATTTTCATAACTTTAGCTTAGTCATACAAAACAATAATATTTATATATCATTTGATAACAGAAGTCGCTATGCCAGCGAATTATTCAACTAAATGGTAAAACTAGTACTACTGGAGATTACCAACAAAGTTTAGATTAACCTGACACAAGGCCAATGATGTGGGGACATATATATAATCAAACTGGTACCAACACATAATGATAGTTCAAATAAGGCGAGTAGGGTGTTTGTTAACGAATAGAACTGCGTTAACAAATTAACTTCGAAAATAGGAAACGATGAAAACATTACACAGACGGATAACTCGTTAACCATCACGCTATGGTAAAGCTTCCCGCGCTTCGTGCCTCATAATCTTCCTTAAATATCGGTGGAGTTTTTTCGCTTTTAGTTTTGGATTTCCGTCTATATATTCATTACAATGTTTTTTGTTTTGTTTTTGTTTTTTTTTATTCTGTAAAACGCTGAAAAATTCCTTGCCTTTATTTCATCTCTAGATTCTGTATCCAATACAAATGAGTAAATAAAAAAAATATCTTTTGCTGGGTTTCAGTGACTGTCACATTGATTTAAATCATTTTTTATGGATTGATGCAACACAGCTTCAAATAGCCACGGGGTGAGTGAGTGGTCAAGATGGCGAAGAAGGAAAAGTTCGGGGCCGCATTCTTGGAGAATAAAGATAACTGCAAAATAAATCAACGTCTGTCTTCATAGTAACCCATGCAGCTAGTCAGGATAAAGAACGAAGAGAAATATGATATAAGATGATCGGGTGACTGCACTTTGTGATTTAGATAAAATGCACGCAGTAAAGGGCAGCTCTGGGCTGTGGATAGATGAGAGACTTGACCAGGATTACTGCAAACGTTAGAATCGTTTCATTGTTACCCATCTACAAACCTAACTTTACAGGCCCATCATACCACATGAAATAAACACTTCAAGTACAATAATTTATTACTCGTAAATCTATTCGATGCTATTAAATATACTTTGCTACTTTTCATATAGTTATATCCATATAACTTTTCGGAACATTTCTTCATACTTAATTCCACAGATATATATATATATATATATATATATATATATATATATATATATATATATATATATATATATATATATATATATATATGTTTGGGTGTGATAAAAATGAAGTTTTAAGTTAAGCTATATTCACGGGTGAAAGAGCTTTATGAAGATTGATAGAGCGTGTGTAAAATTTTGCATGTATGCGAACATACACAGAAAAGAATATTCTCCAGAATATATTTCAGAAGTTTTTCCAGTTGCATAATTTTGATTAATCAAACTACAATGACATAGTTGTTTATTTTCAATATTGTAATAAATGTATGCGTATACATACATACATAAATAATTAAATAATATTAATAGCAGGCCAATCGTATTCGAGGATAATCGACTATCACGGCGGATAGCCAAACCCTATTGCAGACGCACATTTGTGTTTACTCAACACTCACAGAGACCATCTGTATTGTATACTGCAACTATGCTGAGCAGACATTAGTTACAGTTTCTGGGAGAGATCATCTAGCGTGATCAACAATTTGAACAAGGTCAGAACGCTCAAGCCACGATGGCTTGTGGCTTTGTCCTAGCACAGCTATGGACGGCCCTCAAGAGATCCGTCTACCCAATTTCATTCACAAGGCGTGGTTGGTTTTCCGGCACTTTCCAAAGATACCACACGCTGGGATCGATCTCGATCTATTCCGATAACATCAGAAAAAATTCCTTCCTAACAAATCGACCATGTTGATATTCGAACCCATGTCAGGTAGCGAACGTTCTTACCACTCAGCCACGCGCCCATATACCTAGTTGCATAAATACATACATACATTAAATAGTAGGTGGTTGATCTAACATCGCATAACATCTGTAACACTGGTACACTTAACACATTTTCCATTATATATCTTCATTTACAATATACGATAAGACAATATTTATATCACTTATACTCGCTAAAATATATTAGCACCTGTTACTATTTACAAAGCGTAGTTCAGATATATCAAAAAGCCGCGAGAATAGAGTACCCAGGGAAGATCGATTTCACCACTCATGTGTAATTCATTTGGCGAAACTTATTTATTAACAATTATACCATATCAATGTATCCTCCTCTCCGTTCTTAAACATCAAGAGATATAAGGGGAATTAATTCTATGACTCTAAAATGATATAATATTATTTACAAGCTTATAGATATATGTATCTGGAATCATAGAATGGCATTATCCACATGGAAAAAAAAGTCTACAAATAGAGGAGGCATTATTAATTAAAAAAAAAAAAAGCCAACACTCAATAATATCAACTATGAACACGGCCACTATATGTTGACCGTGTTTGGAAAATTAGACCTTCCTATAATATGCATACATATATAAAACAATCCATATAATCAGTCAAAGTAAAATTAAATTCATCCTTGATAATGACTGAAAGTATAGCCGACAACGTTTGGAAAATATTCGGACAATATATAATTCATGTCATGAAATGAAACAATTGCAAACACATGAGAAATTATATAAAAGATATTAATCTACATGATCTTGGTAGCCGTTTTAAAAGAAACATCCATGAATGAGCAGTTTCTGACCACACACTCACATACATATCTCTCTCTCTCTATATATATATATGTGTGTGTGTGTGTGAAAATATATAGAAAATAGGAAAGAACTGGTTAGGTATATAATCCAAAGTTTTTTTGGTATTTTTGTTATTATTTTAAAAAAATAGTGCTCGATACAAAAGTAGAGGATAAATTTAATTATTTTATTAAAAATATGCTTCCAACATGCTACATAAGAGTTCTCATGTTTCAAAACAAGAGCCGAAAACTTCAATACAATTATTTGAATTAAATTGAATTAAAGTAAGCTCTGTTCCAGCTTCAAGCGAGATTCAAAAAAAAAATTCGCTTGAAGATGGAACAGAGCTTACTTTAATTCAATTTAATTCAAATAATTATATTGAAGTTTTCGGCTCTTGTTTTGAAACATGGGAAATCTTATGTAGCGTGTTTTAATCATATTTTAAATAAATAATTATATATATATATATATATATATATATATATATATATATATATATATATATATATATATATAAAGACAATATATATATATATATATATATATATATATATATATATATATAAAGACAATGGAAAACATTTAATTCTCAAACGAACTTTATCAAGGAAAAGGGAAGGAATTTATTTTGCTGTAAGCATATATATATATATATATATATATATATATATATATATATATATATATATATATATATATATATCGGTGAAAAATGATATCGTTTGCTATTTTTTTTTTAAATTCACTAACGGTTATAAATATTAACCACGTTAGATGAAAAGTCAGGAAGGCTATGGAGGATGCCAAGTCACACAATTCATTGATACTATATGAAAGTTAGTAAGTGATGCTATTGAAAAATTGAACAAACTAGAAGTAAATAAAATATTTCTCATCTTCCATGAAACTTCGTATAACATGTTTACGGATATCGTTTTCAACATTGGGATATTTTTTTATTGCAAAATGCATGTTAATAATTTATTTGTATTTTATGCCCAAGGCTAAGAGCAAATTTAATTACAGAAGAAAAGCTGCTGAATTTTTATGGGTCATTATTCCTCACTTTCTTTCAAGGTGACGTCAGCACATAGATGCCTCTAAAGATATATGTATAAAATTAAGAATTCGTTTCCTTACATCAGCAACTAACATTATATATATATATATATATATATATATGTGTGTGTGTGTGTGTGTGTGTGTGTGTGTGTGTGTGTGTATACATCATATATATTAGCTGTTTCTATAAAATATAAAAATGGAAAAATGATGCGTTAACTAAAGGTTAAATTAAAATGTTTCCACATCAAAACATTTTCTCAGTCATTAGCTTACGGACTTGTCATGTTGAAACCCTGGTTCCGGTACGGTCCCTGAAGTAACGCCGAGCCTGATCAGTTCCTTGATGGGTGACTACTTGGTGTTCTACATTTGAAATATACTTAAAAATGGGTATCCATCAACTAACGTTTGGAATATTCGGATACTATATATATACACACACACACATATATATATATATATATATATATATATATATATATATATATATATATATATATATATATATATATATATATATATGCATGCAGATACACACTAATAAAATAATAGCCTTAGGTCCATTCATGTTTAAAAACCGGTTCCCGTACGATCACAAATTTAAACATGGTTCGTAGCTAGTTGGCTGACTGCTTGGGCATACCTATAAGTTTGAATGCTTGTTTGGTATAACGGATGTTGACCAGGCACCTCGGCGTGGTGTAATGGTTAGAAGGCATCTCTTGCTAGACCAATTACGACTGAGTAGTGAGTTCGATCCTCATTGGGTGCCCCATAATTTCGGTCTTGTGCCATATCTAAGTCGGGCTTAAAAAATCACCATAACGGATAATGAATTGGAATTGTTAATCGAAGAGCCCGCATTCCAATCCCTGTTGGGTCCATTATATTCACTTGCACGTAAATACTGCCGGGAAAGATATTAATCCACCTCTTCTCCCCATCAGCTATGGGCTAATTAGTTAGAAATGTAAGACTATTTCATTTTTATCTACAAAGAAAAAAAAATCTTACAATCAAAAATATTTTTTGGCTTTTGATAACCTGGAAAATTTTAATAAGCGCTAAAATCAAACTTTGCACATTAGCTTTTTTAATACCTAAAATTATAATTTTTCCGTTGAACGAATTCTTTTCATTTATCCGGAATCTCTTCTAAACGAATCTATTTTCTCGTAAACTGAGATAGATTAAAGTGATGTTGGTTTAATATTTTCGTTAGAAAAATATACCTTAAAGAAAGTACATAAATTATTTTAAAATCATTTCACCCCAAGCAAGGCGATAATGCCACTATAACGCAGGTTTTACAGCGAATAAAATGAATCAGAAGATGAGAAGTGAGTAAAAGACAATGCAATGTGTGTTTATCTGCTAAATCTTAAAATAAGATAAGAGCTTAAAATATAAAATAAACTGGGAGCTCAATGCCAATGTCACCAGGGCTATATAAACTCTAATATAGTAAATAATTGTTGTGGATTCCCAGATGAAAATCGGTCTCCAATGAATGACAAAAGCAAGAAATAAAGATAAGGAATTAAATGTATTTACACAATAATACAAGGGGCAATTCTGTTATTCTGTTAGTAAATGCAGGAACGTGGTTAGTCGTAATTTTACATTGATATATATATATATATATATATATATATTGTTGAAGCACGATTTCCTTAGAGTCAGTTATAAGCAAACTGACTTCTACAAGCGGTTACCTCCAACTCAATCACAATCACTGTTCACTCTCCCAGTCTCTATCAAACTTCTGTCTCCGTATATTCTGTGGGTATTTAACGGCAGCAGTCCAAGTAACACTTTGGCCGAGTCCACTTATATGAAAAAGGGTTGGACCCCATAACAATAATTTATTAAAGACATTTTTATGTTTAACGTTCTTTTTATAGATACAAGTATTTAAGTAAATGCTCTGTTTATAATAAACAGTATTAAATAACATTTACCGGCCTGAATGTCTGAGAAATTTTCATTGGACAGGATTCGAACCTGCATCCTATACGAAACCGTCATTTACGCTGACGTGCCTAACCTCTCGGCGTAAATGAGGGTTCCGTATAGGATGCATGTTCGAATCCTGTCCAAGGACGAATATGTATTCATGTGATTTGGACTAAAGTAATATATGCATATTTTCACATACGTCTACATTAATTAAGTATAATGAGAAATATATGTCTCATATAAGAATAACTTGGGCACAGAGAAGTGGTGTAAAGGTTATTAAGCTTGACTCGCTAGAAGCATTACAAGTGATTTCGATCCACATTAGGTGTTCTATACTTTTGACTTTGAGACACATGTAAGCTACGGTTAGAAAAACGTCATACCCTTCAGGCGTCTTCACCCTTTATACGTCAGTTTTGTTCAAATTAATACAGCGTTTCTCTTTCATAATGTCTTTCCCTTCTTCAGTTGAATTATACATTCGATTTTCTCATGAAATCTCGTTGTGAGTTTTAAATGTTTCCTTTCATCAAGAATACACCTGCTAACTACAAATATCACATAGTTCAGTGGAAGACAAATTTATGAATCGTTATATACGTAATGCGTTCAAAAATGTTCAGCCTGTAATTTCCTACGTCAAAACTAATACGCGGTGAGCAAAATTCTTTGGACGTTAGGTAACAGCAAAACTCCTCTGCATGTGGAAAAGTCCTCCCGCGGGTAGACCTTGTCACTTCCCTGTTGTTAGGTTTTCCGTTTCACGCAAAATGACAGAGTTTTGGCGGTAAAAAATAAAGTCGGATAATTTTGAAGGCACTGCGTATGCCGCGTTAAACATACTCTACTGAATTACTTTTTTTTTTTGTATCTAAACTATAATATAAACTACATATTTTGAATGCTAAACAGTCATTGAATTATGGTCACATCAGCGTAAAGTGGGGCTTACAATATTTTCAGCTTAGAATTATGAATTATGATTATATCTATCACATCAGTCGACTCGCGAACATAAGGTTGCCTACGAGTGGCCCAAAATATAGGTCTAACGGAAAATGAAGTTAAGCTACTGTATACGATAACCTGTGCTGGAACTAAATGAGGTTAAACTATTTACTTGTATATTGAAACATTAATCGTAATATCCTTTTATATGCGTTGAATAGCAATCAACCTACAAGACACACCGGTATCTACCGTATATTGTATCGGTATAACTTAACGAATATTTAAAATTCGTGGGGTCTACTGATAAACAAATTAAAGTCAACATCAGCTCCTATAAATTATTAATACCATAGACTAAACATCATAACATATAGATTTTTATAGTGTGCTACCTATTGTATGCCTTTATAGAAAACAGTAAAATTAATCAGAAATTTTTCTATCAGTAATGAAAATATTGCTTCGGTCAGGGTTTACATTTAGTGTAGCTGCGGTCTGACGCGATGTGTTATGCAGCGTAATAGAATAATGGATTTGTGTTAATAATTTATTGTTTTCTATTTATTTTTGTATTAATATACCAGATATGTTAACTAAACACTAGGGACATGCCTGCTGGATGTACCGCAAATGGTGTATATTAATTGACACGAATTATGCAACACTTGTTTACAACTCGGTGGTAAAGATTTGCATTTTATACGCCCATATAAGTCGAATTAAATTAGGACAAACTCATTTTATGGTATATGGAAAAATATGCCAACTTATAATTTAAACAGGAGTATATACACTATAAAAAATGACACTGCCTTAATTATAAATTATGTGAAATCAGCAGAAAATGATTAGGAAATATTTTATCAGCAATTTTCGAAATTTACATCACGACATTCAAATGATTCTCGAAGAGAAATATGTAAGGCGGGCTAGATTTGAAATTGAACAGAGTAATATATATATATATGAAGAAAAATATACGGAAAAAACAAACAAAAATCCTTATATGCAATTATGCTGTTTTAATATATAAAATATAATTAGCATTATCAATTCAACATTTTCGTCTTTGTCATGTTGAATTGACAATGTTAATTATATTTTATGAATATGTCCTGAAGATGGTTTATTAGACCAAAACGTCCGACGTTGATATATTAACATTAAAACAGCATAATTGCATATAAGGATTTTTGTTTGTTTTTTCCGTATATTTTTCTTCATACTGTCGCATCTATATCCATATATTTGCTTACATATATATATATATATATATATATATATATATATATATATATATATAAAATGAAAGCTAATCATAACGGACGCGTTTCGTCCTCTAGGCCTAGGAAAAGTTTTCCTTCTAACGTTATTCATTGTCCTTTCACAGATAAACTCTATTTGAAATTTTACGCGCGAGCTAACGCAAACACACAGTCACATATACATACATATATATATATATATATATATATATGAGTGCGAATGAGCGTGGCTGAATATGCGAAAATTCATTGTATGCCTTAGGGTTTAAAATATATTTTTCTCGTTAAATTAACAGCAAAAACAAATTATTCTTATTTCTTGTTTGAACTGAAAAACTCGAAATGACCTTACATAAGATATATCAAATATATATATATATATATGAGAGCAAGTGAGCGTGGTTGAAAAATTGTACGCTTTAGGGTTTAAAATATATTTTTCTCGCTAAATTAACGGCAGAAATAAACAAATTAAAGTCATTTGTTGTCTGAACTAAAAACCCGGAATGACCCTCACCAATAACATATTGATAAGACACACGACGGATATCTTTGTCTGCCGAAAAGTCTAACCCCTATATGAGGTAATCGTGGATTTTATGTTTGATTATATATATATATATATATATATATATATATATGTATGTATGTATGTATAATCTCATTCACATAAAGGCCTGTTTCACTGTATCAAAGGTCATCTGTGCAGCTAGACATTCGATTTCTTCAAGCCGAGATCAAAACATCAGTCGTAGTTTCTACCCCTGAGCTATCAGCGCACGCCAGAAGGTAGGGAATTTCTATCGTATTATTATGGTTGTCTGAACTAAAAACCCGGAATGACCCTCACCATTTCCATAAGAAATATCAAAATTCAACAAACCACTTTTTTTCAACTTTCATATTTACATACGCTCTATCACTAATAATGAGCAATGATTTAACAATAAATATAGCTGACATTCAAATAAGATTTTTTTTAAATATTTATTTTACTTTCATTTGTTTCTCTGTTAGATTTTTCGTTGTTTAACTTCAATTGAAAAGACTTTTGACATACACACATTTTATATAATTTCCTCGCCATTAATATGTCCTAGATAAGCATTAATAGAAAGAGAAAAACGAATAAACCGTGTGAATTACTCGCTAGCGTTATTACCAAATAAGAAAAGACTGTCAAAAACAAAAGGCGGTTCACCGGCAGGTATCTTTTAATTATTGTTTGGTTCATTCTTTGCGGCCTTGTTCATTTGAACAGGATATGTCAGCACTTCACCTCAGGGCAGCCACAGTGAATGATGATGACGTTAATAGATTAACAGAACACCGGGTGTTACTTTTATATAAGAAAAAGCATCGTCCGAGGAATGGTGTCACCAAACAAAATCACTTTCTAACAGTGGCATCCATTAAACGTGACTTTTAATCATGAATCAGTTCACAGGATTCGGCACTTAACAAATTACGAAGAAATTGTGGATGCATTGAAGATAAAGAAACTTGTGTAGAATGTAAAAAAAAGAATAGCACGAGGCGAAGGACTCAGAGGATTGATTTTACATATATATATATATATATATATATATATATATATATATATATATATATATATATATATATGAAAGAAAATAAAAAGGAATGGAAACAGTGTTATGTCTTTCTTCTAATAAAGATATTGCTTTGCGTTACTTGGCATTACCGACTATCTATACCAACGCGATGTTGATCGCTATTTGGTAATGAAAAATGTGTGTAGGAAGCTTGTTTAATTGGTTGGCTTGCTTCGTCACTAAGAACTCTGTCATTAGATCACGAACACAATTAAGAGGAAAATGTCTTGATAGAGATTCCACAATAATGTATAATAAAATCATCTGAAGCCCGCCCAGCGGATTTCAGTTAAAAAATACGAATCAGAGAAGCGTATCACACGTAAACATACTCTTTCATCCAGGAGAAAAAATACTAACAGAAAAGCTAACGGAAATAAAATAAATATTTAAATAAACGCTTGTTTGAATGTAGGCTATATTTATGGTTAAATTATTGGTCATTATTAGTGATAGAACGTATGTAAATATGAAAGTTGAAAAAAGTGGTTTGTTGAATTTTGATATTTCTTCTGGCATTGGTGAGGGTCATTCCGGGTTTTTAGTTCAGACAACAAAAATAATACGCTAGAAATTCCCTATTCCACGATCACTTGCTCTGATATATATATATATATATATATATATATATATATATATATATATATATATATATGAGTGTGTGTGTTTAAATATAAATATATAATTATTTATATATTATATGCGCAATAGTTATTAGAAAGCGCACAATATCAGAGATAGAGCTAACATATAGACACAACACCACCCATATACATACATATGTAAAATCTCATACTGTCCACATATATTTATATCTGTATGAGCCCCGGGGGATGAGCAAGTGTGTATGTGTGTCTGCGTACCTCATCGGGTGTACGGACATGCATCTATGTTTGCGTTTGCATGAGTGTCATCACGACGACGATTTCCCCTCCCCCACTCCCATAATAACACCAATATACGCAATCTACATAAACCAAAAATTAAAAAAAAATTAATCAGTTTGTCTGACGATCGCAAAAGCGTGAATCGCAGGTTCACAAACTCACATCAATCCAACAATATATATATATATATATATATATATATGTTTGTGTGTTTGTATATATATAATATATATATATTACTCGGATCAGTTTCAAATCTACCCCGACTTAATTATTTCTGTTCTAAAATCATCAATACTTTGGTCGTTCCATATGAAATACAACGCATAATCCCATTGTCACCATCTCTGATTTAGATTAAATTTTACCATGTGATAACCACTTTACGAAAAAAGAAAACTTAAAAACAGAAGCTTAATTTTAGGTATCGTTTAAAATGTTTGGCGATGCATCTTTCTTGGGTAATCGTGTCTGTTATGACTAGTAGTATTTACGGAATTCATCAACTCTTAATATTGCAGTCTCTAAAGAAATCTGGCTGAAATATAGCATTCTTAAATAAGGTTAAACAGAGTAGGCATTTTCGTTAAACAAAGTAGAGATTTCCGGTTATTCTTATATAAGTTTACAAATAGTAAAGATTTCCGGTCATTCTTATATAAGGTTACGAATAGTAAAGTTTTCCGGTCATTCCTATAGAGGGTTAAACAGAGTAAAGATTTTCGGTCATTATCCTATAAGGTTACAAAGAGTAGAGATTTTCGGTCATTCTTAGATAAGTTTACAAAGAGTAGAGATTTCCGGTCATTCTTATATAAGGTTCAACAGAGTAGAGATTCTCGGTCATTCTTATATAAGGTTAAACAAAGTGGACATTTCCGTTCATTCTTATATATGGTTAAAATAGTAAAGTTTTCCGGTCATTCTCATATAAGATTACAAAGAGTAGAGATTTTCGGTCATTCTTACATAAGTTTACAAAGAGTAGAGATTTCCGGTCATTCTTATATAAGGTTAAATAGAGTAGAGAAACCGGGTCATTCTTACATAAGTTTACAAATAGTAAAGTTTTCCGGTCATTCTTATATAAGGGTAAACAAATTAGAGATTTTCGGTCATTTTTATACAAGGTTAAATAGACTGGCGATACCGGGTCATTCTTATATAAGGTTAAACAGAGTAGAGATTTTCGTTCATTCTTATTTAAGGCGACACAGAGTAGAGTTTTTCGTTCATTCTTATTTAAGGCGACACAGAGTAGAGTTTTTCGTTCATTCTTATTTAAGGCGACACAGAGTAGAGTTTTTCGTTCATTCTTATTTAAGGCGACACAGAGTAGAGTTTTTCGTTCATTCTTATTTAAGGCGACACAGAGTAGAGTTTTTCGTTCATTCTTATTTAAGGCGACACAGAGTTTTTCGTTCATTCTTATTTAAGGCGACACAGAGTAGAGTTTTTCGTTCATTCTTATTTAAGGCGACACAGAGTAGAGTTTTTCGTTCATTCTTATTTAAGGCGACACAGAGTAGAGTTTTTCGTTCATTCTTATTTAAGGCGACACAGAGTAGAGTTTTTCGTTCATTCTTATTTAAGGCGACACAGAGTAGAGTTTTTCGTTCATTCTTATTTAAGGCGACACAGAGTAGAAAATTCCGGTTTCAGTTTCTCACCGTTTTATGGACGTTTATATTTATTTGCGGACAATGTCTACTTTACGTGTTTTTTTCGGTGCGGGTGTTGAGTAATTTGAAACCCGTAAAAAACAAACGCATGTTCCATAAAATGATACTTGTACTTGATTAAATTCATTTAATTAATCATGTCAAATGATAAGGTATCGTGTTAATAAGGATTTAATAAATTCTCTAGGATCAAAAACTGGAACCACCGTCATAAAAATTTTCAAATTTGGTTTGTTGTTCATAGCGTGAAAAGAAGCGTAGACATTTGAATTATTGGTTCAAATTCAGTTGACATATACT
The DNA here is from genome assembly GCA_963932145.1 of Acanthosepion lycidas. Classification (NCBI taxonomy): domain Eukaryota; kingdom Metazoa; phylum Mollusca; class Cephalopoda; order Sepiida; family Sepiidae; genus Acanthosepion; species Acanthosepion lycidas. The sequence goes on along the minus strand of OZ010591.1, from coordinate 79,867,267 downwards.
TTTATTATTTTTTCATCAGAAACTTTTAGAAGATTTCTATTTTAATCTGACTTGGTATATTGTAACAGTAACTGATGATCGACTCTCCCGTCGAGATTCGACGTATGAGGGTCAAGCAGATTAGTTTCCAGGAAACCGACACCGGCACATTGAATATAGTAGTGCAGGCCTTTTTGGAGGGACGAATACAGAGAATGCCACAAGGTTCCCAAACGACCAGTTGCCATCCAAGCCTATAGAACTGCTATTTTACCGATAGCTGAAGAAGAGGATTCATACCTTTCCCAAGGGCTTAGCACGTAAGTGAATGTAATGGATTCGACTGGAATTCGAACTCGGCTCTCCGATTCCTCAATCCAAGCCGATATCCATTACCCCACCGTGCCTAACTGATACACCCTAGTAAATTAATGTGATTAAAAATTCAGACGAAAATATATTCATGTTACAAAAAATTGAAATTATATTGAAACATGTGACTATGCAATAATATCGATAATTATTAAGCTTTGACAAAGTGAAAAGGCATTTTCAGCTGCACAAATTCGCTATTATAGTAGTTGTCATCGAATGTAAGAGATTTACCAGCATCCTGAATAAAATGAATGACGCAGTGGCAATAAAATTATTATGTGCTGTGACAAAAAGATTGAAGCTTCTCAAACTGAGATAATAGCACGAACTAGATCTGAAATTGGCCCCAGTTAAATATATTGAAAATTAATTGATCACTATGGCTGCCTGGAGTTTGTTTACATTCGTAAAAAATAACACGCTAGAAATTCCCTATCCTTCTGGCGTGCGCTGATAGCTCAGGGCTAGAAACTACGACTGATGTTTTGATCCGGGCTTGAAGAAATCGGATATCTAGCCGCATTGATGACCTTTGATACAGTGAAACAGGCCTTTATGTTAATGATATATATATATATATATATATATATATATATAATGAAAAATAAAATCCAAGATTACCTCATATAGGGGATAGACTATATCGGCAGACAAAGATATCCGTCCGGTGTCTTATCAATATCAGTATGGACTGGTTCGTGTCTATGTATTTAAGGAAATAGAATTTAACTGTGAAAGCTAAAAGTTCCAGCCAGACGAAAGGCACAAGACAGGAGCGTGGAAGTTGTTAGTCTTAAAGGGAAGTAGTTTATAAAATTACTACCGAATATTAATCTTATGACCATAATTTGGTGGGTATATGAAAAATGAAATATTCATTTAAATTTAAAAGAGGAATAAAAAAGGGTTTAAAGATAAATTCAAAGTATATGGTTGAAATGATGTAAGGGTTTAATGGAATGAAAGTTGGGGCGATATTAAAATGGGGAAACGTTTATAAACTATCATTAATATATTGTAAAGAGTTTATAGAGGGGAGAAAAGAAAAATATAGAAATTAGAATTAGTTATACTTCCGACATTTGTAGAGGTAGAGGGGAGTGAATGTTTTGGGAATATAGTAGCTAATTAAGTTATGCCTATATTATGGAAAGTTGAATTTGTTATTATGTCGACATTTTAACACTAATTAATTTCTCTGATTCAATATTTGGCTTTCATTATTGTATTTTATTATTCTAATTTTTCATCTAAACATAACTCACACCTATCTCTAAGACTATTAGGAATACATGCGAAACCTATATTTATCCAAACTATGTGGGATCAAACCTTTCTCCTTTAATTCCCATTTTTTTTGGGGGGGGAGATCTGTCTGGTGTTTTAGTTTAGGGTTAGTAAATGAGTGTCTATGGGTATAAAATCTGTTTCCATACCCCTACGGAAATCCCAATGTAAACATTATAATTTTTCATATTTTCTTCGGGGGAAGTTATCGCCAGATATATAAACATAGTAGATTTGCATTTGCCCTATACTGGATAATATTCATTATATCTACAATTACAGGAAGTTTCAATACCAGGTTTGTTTTTTGTCCCATAGAAATTTCTTAAAATATGGTTATTGTGTGAGTTAATAATTTTATACATGTTGTTTATAGAAGAGTAGCTAATCTTAATCATTTTCCTATTGAAGATCTTACGCAGAGGGTTATTTTTTGTGTATATTTATTAACTTTAGAAAATGCTGTTCGATGTTGATATTTGAGAGTTTGCAGAAGTGGGATTTGAATCATGTGGTTTTTTCTTTATCTGTGTCTACATTTCATTTTAGATATGTCTGTGTTACTTATAGGGGTTAGATAAGATCATTTATTTTTCAAACCACATTTGAAGAGCACTTTCATATATTTTTTTAATATTTTTTATTAAAGATGCATTATGTTAATGTTGAATGATGATCGACTAATTCTAGTGCCTATGTTGGTAGCTATCTGTTTCAGTATAGTATTGAGGTGACTAAAATTAGCATTGACATAGGTAAGGATTTCATTGTTTTTATGGTATGGTTCAAACATCTTATTGAAGTTAAGTGTGATGTCTAGATATTCAAATACTTTAAGGTTAGCCGAAATCTCAGTTGTAAACCCTAATAATTTAAAGGTCACGATGATTTTCTTTTGGGTCTTGGCATTTAGGAGACCCTTACGACTGGGGATGAAAATGAGTCCATCATATTTGTATAGGCCTATTATTTGGGGATCTACTATACTACTATGGTTATCTATAATATAAATACGTACTAAATTAGCAATTGGGATGAATCATAAGTACCATAGGAGCATGAAATTTTAAGGCACTTAATCGAGGTGGGATTGTTAAGAGCTCGAAGTAATTTCCCAGCAGTTACGATGTTATTAATCTCATTAGTGATTTCCAAATAATTTTTGCAGCGTTAATACAATTTACCAAGAGATCCCTGGAGATGGAAGAATAGAAATCTATGCTATAATATCTAATAAATGTAGCTCTTTCCTTATCACCCATATTGACAAACAATTTGATTTTGACCGACGAATCTTTCCAGAGATTAGTACAGGTAGTAAGTAGTAATTTATCGTTTATTTTTTTATTATATTTTTTTAATATTAAACCTAATTCATTTTTTGTTGAATTTACTAAGCACAAATTCTTAGACCTGTAGGTTATTAGCGAAGTTAGGTTTGTGATCTTTAAATAAAAGGTATTCATCTTTGATATGGACGTTCCCCACTCTATCTGCAATATTTAAATTATTTGCGAAATTGGGAGCCGCATGGCCGACCTTGGAGATCATTCTGTTACATCTATCTAGTTTATACGTGCCTATTATTTTGTCAGTGATAATTTGTATGGTAGTGTGGGGTGTTACATTTATAAATGTTTCTGGATTTGTCAATATATATATATATATATATATATATATATATATATATATATATATATATATATATATATATATATATATGTGTGTGTGTGTGTGTGTGTGTTATGGTCCGGTTCCTTGTTAGAACCAATAAAGAAGAACGAGAACACAGGTATGGAATGACACAGATATATTACAAACAGGGATATATACAGGGAAGAAGAAGTTACTATGAACAATCAGGTTTAGTAGAGAGAACAATGTAGTCTCGACCGGTATCACTATTCCAGTGCCTTGCAGTAATTGTCTGAACGCGACTCTGTTTCGGACTGCCTCTGACTCGACTCTTGACTCGACTTGAACTACTGACTGGACTTGAACTACTGAGTGTCTCGAACTACTGGCTATATTTAGTCACCCCCCACCCACTGGAGCATCATGTGGCACAAGGCCGGTTATTTAATGTGGGATCTCCGAGCCCGTGGGCTCGGCCCAAAAATATGCCCATTGAACCTGTATGAACGGCTTCAAGGCCGGTTTACCTCCCCGAAAGTGACTCCGTTTCTTCGGCGTAGCGTCCTTCGGGTTCCTCCACGCCCGAAGACAGAGAATCAACCGAACAGCCAGTCAGGACTTGAGCGACTTACTATATTTACTCACGCCACCACCTGGGCTGGGTTAACGTGGAATCAGCCGGTCAGGATGTGAACGACTGACGATGTTCAGACCTCCCCCCACTAGGCCATCATGTGGCACAAGGCCATTTATTTAATGTGGGATCTCCAAGCCCGTGAGCTCGACTTAAAAATATGCCCATAAACCCGTAGAAACATGTTCAGAGTCGATTTAACTCCGCGAAAGAGACACCGCCCTTCGGCGTAGCCTAGTTCGGGTACCTCACCGCCCGAAGGCAGAGTTCAAGCGATCAACAGATCGACTTGAGCAACTCACTATATTTAGTCACCCCACCCCACGTGAGCATCATGTGGAACAAGGTCGGTTTAACGTGGGGTCTCCGAGCCCGTTGGCTCGGCCAAAGATATGCCCAATGAACCTGTATACACGCGTTCAGGGTCGGTTTACCTCCCCGAAAGAGAATCCGCCCTTCGGCGTAGCCTTCTCCGGGTTCCTCCCCGCCCGAAGGCAGATAGTTCAACCGAACAGCCGGTCAAGAAGTGAACGACTGACGATATTCAGTCACCCCTCCACTAGAGCATCATGTGGCACAAGGCCGGTTTTTAACGTGGGATCTCCAAGCCAGTGGCCTCGGTCCAAAAATATGCCCATTTAACCCGTATAAACGGGTTCAGGCTTCGTTTCCCTCGCCGAAAGAGAATCCGCCCTTCGCCGTAGCCTCTTTTGGGTTCCTCCCCTCCCGAAGTCAGAGAGTTCAACCGAACAGCTGGTCAAGACTTGAACGACTGACGATATTCAGTCCCCCCGCCCCACTGGGGCAGCATGTGACACAAGGTCGGTTATTTGTTGTGGGTCCTTCGGCGTAGCCTCGTTCGCGTTCCTCCCCGCCCGAAGGCAGAGAGTACAACCAAACAGTCGGTTCTGAAGTGAATGACGATATTCAGTCACCCCCCCCTGGGGCGTCATGTGGCACAAGACCGTTTTTAACGTGCAATCTCCGGACCTGTGGACTCGGCCCAAAAATATGCCCATTGAACCGGTATAAACGGGCTCAGGGCCGGTTTACCTTCCCGAACGAGACTCCGCCCCTCGGCGTAGCATCGTTCGGGTTCCTCTTCGCCCGAAAGTAAGGGAGTTCAACCGAACTGTCGGTTCAGAAATGAACGACAGACTCCTTGCGCACCCCTGAGTCTCAGTATTTATTAAATATGGAATAGTCCATTTTTATTATTATCGGTAAGATCCCATAACAATATATATATATATATATATATATATATATATATATATATATATATATTCAAAATCAAGCATTAAAGACGACTTTAGTCTTAGCGTAGAATTTTGAAAACTCCACATCTTTATTGATCTTTATAAAACATATATGAATTTTACAAAAGAAAATTGATAAATCAGTAATATTCACATGCCGGACGAAGCATACTGAAATTTAGATTATTAATTTCAGTTCCGCTGTTTATAGGAAAGTTGCAGATCACAGCAGGTTAAAAGGTACATTTAATAAATTACAGAGTTTTATTGTTTAATAAATATATTTCATAATTTTTAATATTGATTTATGGAGGGAAAAAATTATTGATTATTTTCGTGGATGTGAGTTTGCATTATTTTTTTCGAGCTTACGTCACTGAAATTGTTCTCCGCTTTTTTCCAAATGTTTGAGCCGTGCTACAAAAACCTCGCAGATTTGTCAATAAATGCTAGCGTGGAAATTTGAATTGGACATTCGCTTGATCCTATTTTTTCTCAGAATTGAAATCTTACTTATATTACTTTACTCTATTGATTTTTTCTACAATATATATATATATATGATTATTACCACATTTTCACTTGTTTTGCCTTCCCTCTCGTTTCAGTAATTCCAGAGCTATCATTCTTATATGACAGATAAAATCTGAATCCTTTATTGGATTGATTCTTTCTCCATACCCTGCAAATCTCCTGTGAACCATCATGTGCTTTCTCAGTCCAGATGATTTTCTGCAACCCATATTGCAAGAAACACAGTTATTGCCGACAGAATGATGAGGCCTTTTGGAATATTTGGCTTGTTTCTAGTTGTTATGATTGCTTACATAGCCTGCCTTCAGCAGCATCATTCCTCTCACACACAACATTTCAAAACCTGATTATTAGCTGGCAAATAATAGTGAATTTCGCTTCGCTGACCAGTCTTTATCTGAGAAGCATCGATCAGACATTCATCTCCAAAGGTATGGATTTCCCCGATTCTCTACAGTTTAAAATCAGTTCTCCCTAATGCTGCATCTTTATGTGCAATGCATTCAGATTATCTTTAAACCAGTTCTTACACACGCATATATACATATATAAAAAGAAATATACACGAAAAAAAAACCCTGTTCATATATTAATTATTTTATATTCAATGCGAAACGAAAGGCACATAAAATATTCGAAAATAAAAAATGCCCCCTTTTGACAAACGCAATTGCTCCGAGGAGCTGCATTCGCTGGTTCCCAGACGTCATAAGTTCAAGCGCCATACGAGGCTGGCATCCCACTCTCACCCATTCACTGTCGAAACTCCTAAATATAGCCGTCTCTTCTACTCCAATAGCTTCGTCCCGCTCCTCTCGCCTGTGGAACTCCCTTCCCTATTCCTTTTTCCCTGTGAGCTATAATCTCCAGCTACTCAAGTGTAATGTCAATCGACATCTCCAGTTGCCTTGATCTATACACTACACTCATCTTTTTTTATATCACTCCTATCTGATCTTGCTATAAATTTTCTGTAACCACTTGCGTCCTAGTGGCTCCCGCCTTGCTTGGGGTGAAATCCTTAAAAAAAAAAAAAATCAAATAATATATTGTCCTACCATCTTACACTATCACGACAACGATTGAACAGATCTTATCCATTCTCAAAATAAAATATAATGACTACATCTAAAACAACAAAAAAAAACTAACTTCGCCAATAAAAAGAAATTAATAAGAGGAATTTACTCTACCGCCCGTAATAATTGTCACAAAAGGTACATAGGTGAAACCTCAAGTAATTTAATTCGAATATACGAATGAAATGTTAGATTTTGAAAAACAATACAACAAATGCAATAGTTTCTCACCAAAATCTGCAACCGCGCCATGCCTTACATCTGACCACCTATTCCCCAGATTGCACCTCACTTGATTATTATGTGTGGAGCGCAGTTGAGCGGGAGACAAAAAAAACCTCCTTGAAACACGAAATATGAACTGAACGCAAGCATTATAACAGCATTCACCAACTTAAACAAGAACATCCAAAAGATTTGCTGGAGATTCCGAAGTTTTCTGCTGGCCCTGTTTGAAGCCAATGGTGATTTTATTGAATAAATCTACATTTTAAGATAGGTTTGTATAATTTGGGTGAATATACCGTATGTAACAGCAAAATTGTCCAAATCATGTTCCGGCATGATTATCCATCCCCATACAATTTTAAAAAAAGAAGGAACAGTAGAGAGGAAAACTGGATCAGGAGGTCACAACAAGAAGATGGATCAACATTTTAACTTAGAGCTAAAGATATAAAGTAGAAAAGATCCCACTCAATCTGTAACAGGGTTGAAACATGAGAGAGGAGTTTTATATATGGCAATCCAAAAATCAGTGAAAAAATATTGAAAATGAAATCGTACGTGAAACGTATGAGTCAACTTGTTACTCCAGGACAGAAATTTAGAAGTTTAAAGACCACGGGTAACATCTTGAATATGTTGGAAAATGATCCTGAAATAAGTTGGAAAAGGATCCTGGAATATATATATATATATATATATATATATATATATATATATATATATATATATATATACATATATATGTAATTTTTGTTTATGATCGATTTTATCAGGATTCTTCTGTACAGTAAGATATCTTTAATCATTTCTAAGATACAACAGTTCAAATGTTGATCTAACAATTGTACAATTTTGCAGTTACACCCGGTATCAATTTAGACGACAATTTATTTGTATTATTTTCACTATTTATAAGAAAGTTACAATTTCTACATTCCAGATGAAACCATCTATAATTATACTCTAAATATATTGTAAACAATGAACACTTGATTTTAAATTGATATCAGTGTAAAATGGATTGGATATTGTCTTGTCTAATGTAAAATCGTTTTCTGTAGTTTATATTTTTCCCCATCGTATAAACCCTATGATAACCACGAAGAATAAATGTCTGAAGTTTGTAATTAAACTTTTGGAGTTGAATACTATAAATAAAATATAATTTTTGTCGATTTCTCTTTCGAGGCTTTTTGCCGATCCATGCGTTTGTCGTTCATATTGATGCGGGCGATGTCTCCAGAATAGCTGTGAAAAATTCCATTACATTTATCGACACGCATTGGCTATTATACAAGGGTGTTTTATTCATCCGTAATATTTTCAGCTGTCTCCAAGTCAGTAAATCGTTATTTAACTTCCGTTTTGAGACGTCCATAAGGACAGGAAATATGAAATCTGTATGAAAAAAAAAAATACAAATGTTTCACTGGTGTCAGTTTATGCTTAACATAAATAAGTAAAGCTTTCTTCTGATTTATTTGTTTTCTTTATGTTCGTGCTACGAGTCAGACAAACAATAATAGGAATATTGTATCTTCACTAATGTAACGATTTGGAAAACACGCGATTTCTCGTCACAGAGGCAAGGCAATAACTTTTGAGCTGCAGAAAGCAAACCTCATCTACTATTTGTATTTCTGATTGTATTATTTTATCGGTGTTTAAAAATGCTTTATGCAGGAAACCAACCGAAGAGAAATAAAAGAAGAATCGAATAAAATTCCTATTGGAAAGAAAGGCCAAAAATAATAGATTGAAGAAAAAAGTAAGTATGCATTCAGGCATAGATGCATGCCTGCATACATCAGATGTCTATACATCTCAATTTTCTTCCTATTATTTTAGCCGACACATATATCTACTGAATGAAAGAATATGATATTGATATTTTTATAGTATGGAACAACCTTAGAATCGTAATCCTGAGTGTGACAATAAACGACATCAGTCTGCAAGGCTTCTGATTGGGGGATTTGAGGTTTTGAGGATAGCGGAACCACATCCTAATTTTTGTTGTTCCTGCTCTTGTCCAACCTTACCTGCGGTGTTAGCACATGTTAGGGTCCTAGCTATGGGGAAATAGTGAACCTTCAAATAAAACACTATGGTAGTATAAAAATATTTCTTTATAATAAAAATACCAGCAATATTCTTATATAATAAAATTATCAACAATACCTATTTATAGAAGAATTACCAACAATATATTTTATAGCAAAATTTTACAGCAAAATGACGAAGAATACATACAGTTGCGTTCAAAATATATTTAGATGTAGCCATAAAATTCTGTTTAAATATTTAAATGATGACATTAAATAGCCCATAGTGGTTGACATATCGCTAAATATTTACCAGCCAACCAACATGCCGTCCTGGGTATGACGATAAACTACGTCCGGTAGCAAGGGCTCTGATCAGAATGAGGAGCGTGGAACCACGTCTTCATTGCTGGTGTTCCCAGGTCCACTTTGACCCTGGGTGGTAGCACCTACTATGGTCTTAGCTATGGGTAAATAGTTAACGCCTAAACTGGGGTTAAAATTCTATGAAAGAATGAAAATAGGTTTTAATATCAAAAATTCCGTTCACAGACTTCATTCAACGTCATTCAGCATGCATGCAAATAATGACGTAATAATGTCGTTTTTTTCACGTATTTTAAACGTCAAAAAACGACATTATTACGTCATTATTTTTGCACCAACCTAATATTATGTTTCATTACCAAACTTCGTTTGATTATTCTATTCAGTAACCTTCGCTAGGTTACAACAGAGATGCATATCAAAAATAAGAAATTCTGTAGACACGATTCAGAGTAAAATAAGGAAGGAATAATGGAAGATAAAGAGTGAATGGAGAAGAAATTTGGAAGAAATGAAACATTAAAAACAAATAAATTGCTTCTTTTAAATCGGCACGGAATTGAACCTTAGTTTACTTGAAAAAAAAAAGCCCTCATCTGTTTACCTGGTTTCCGCTCGCGAAAGCTAAGTAACATTTACCTTGTATAGAGGGAGTGTCTATTGATACTACTGAATCGTTGATGACAAAATCATCAAAAGACTAAGGCAAGTCGATTCTATTCATTGAAGATCTTAAATTTCGATTCACACCATCAACGTTCTTCAAAGTTATTTCACACTGTTCCTACTCATTGAAAATAAACACAAGCGGAGTTTTTATCACAGTGGCGTCACTGAAATGATGTGCGAAAGATTACGGTTCAATATTAGTTCCAGTATCGATAAAAAAAAATAAAAACAAAAAAAAAAACTGTTAAGAATATTTTATATTTATTATGACTTTATATTATTCGGAAAACAGACCTTGAAATTTATAGAATCTATTTACCAGAATTAACATACCCAGCATGAAAACGTAGCGATGCCTTCAGAGAATGTTGTTTGTTCTTCGGTTTCAGCAAGGAAAAGCCTTCTTTCTGATAACCATCCTGAAAATTTTCAAAAAACATTGGAACAGTCAAAAATGTTTTTGATCAGTTAATTATTAAGAAATAGGAAATCAGTTTCAGAAACAAAGAAAATAGTACTGAACTGTTATGTTATATCGTTCCTCCTATATGCCAGTAAATGATGCGTAAGCCATTACATATGAAGAGGAGACTTGGGACTACAGATATGTGGTTCTGTAGAATGATTAAGTGTATACCGTGGACGACAAAGCTTTACGGATTATAGAAACAAACAGGACACAAGCATAGAATCTGAATCAGCCAGTTAAATTTTCTAAGGTACAAAATGAGGAAAGAGGGCTCTCAGAATTTGACACTGAAAGAAAATATTGAAAGCAAGGGTGACATTGTAAATCAACAAATAAACTTACTAACGAGATTGTGTACATCGATTTGAGAACAGTGCCTAGGAGTGATAGCAAAAAGCTAAAACATTCTAACAGGTGTAAAAAAAAAAATAATTGGATTTTGTGGGGAAACATTATCGACAATATCCTGAAGGGCACAAAGAAGAAGAAGAAGAAGAAGGAGAAGAAGAAGAAGAAGATGATAATGATAATGATGACGATGAGGATGATGATGAAGAAGAAGAAGAAGAAGAAATGCTTAATGCAAACATCAGCTTTCGAAACCTGCCGTTTATCAAACCTCAGAAATTCACTACTGCGTTCAATTTGTATTAAGTATCCTCAAAGATACTTTGAATATTTTTGTTTCTCTTGCAACTACATTCTTTTTTCTGTTTTAATAACTAATAAAATAAGCCAAGGAGCGCCGTAACCATACAGAAACTTAAAGAATTTGACACAAAATAAATGAATTTTTAATAAATTAAATGACAACAGGTATTCTTCGAATTTCGAGGTCACATTTCTCGACTGCAGAGAAAAGTCTCCCTACGTATTTAAATAATGTAATCATTAAATCTTAGTGAATATAAATTACATATGGAATTATACATATGGAATTGTATGGAATCGCATTGATTAGATATTTAATTTTAATCACATCAACAAAATGGCTTGAACATGGATTATCATTGTGAAACAAAAAAACGGACACATCAAGGGTACGTTTAGTCGCCTGAATAAAGATCATGTAATCGTGTCTTTAATGAAAACAAGCATTCATGCTTGGCAACGTTTGAATTCAGAGATGATTCAAGTTGTTAGACGTCGGGTTAAAGCTTTATATTTTGTTTTTGTTTTGTTTTTTCGTGCGGTATGTGGTTGACGGGAGAGTCCGTTTTGTTTCTTCTTCTCTTGTTTAATGTTTCTTCTTTTCGTTCTATATAGGAATACAGCAATCAAAGTCGATCAGAATATGATTTCGAGCTACTTAATATTTTGACATACTATTTCTCAATATAGCCAAAGGTCATATAACCGAAATTCCTCTTCCCTTTTATATCATAACAAAAAAAATGATGAGAACCATTGCGTGGATGTTTAATTATAACGATAATTGCTCATTTTCTAAATCACTAAAAACGCTTTAGAAATCAGCCCTGATATCGAAAAAATATGGTATTGGATTTAAAGGCCCTAAACTAACACTGACATCCTTCGGGAAAATTGCGTGCAAGATTTAAGTAATGGTTTGTCAAAACCTCCCGTAGTCGTGAGTTTCATATGTACACTGCTTTTGCAGGAACGAATAAAAAGCTGCAGCACAGGAAGAAAATTGCAGAAATAAAAACGCATAAGATATTGCAATATCATGGAAATATGAAGATGGCCAGAGGAAACATGATAGAAACCTAGTGTTTATAATAACAGATAAAAGAATAACTTATGAGAAAATTATTTCGATTAACTCAAATATTCGAATAATTCCTCATCTACAATATAAATAAATAATGAAATACTACTTTGACGATGTGTATAACAGTCTTTTTTATAGGCTATTTTTGCACAAGTTTGATCCATCATCGCCGGCTTCCGGATATCTCTGTACATTCAACACATAAATCTATTATGACTGATTATCGAAATAAAACGATGAAGGAAGAATTTAATATCAGAGTTCTTAAATTAATTGCGTATTTTATCGCAATGGATTATACATTAACAAATAACGTAGACAAAAGAAATAATTGTAGGAGACTGCGTATAGAATTAATTTAAGATCTCTTCTATCTGAAAGTGGACATCAGTGTCACCACCTTAGGTTAACTGAGAACACTTGCTAGGAGGACTTTGGATTCCTCTTGAGTTTTCCCTTGCGAACCAAATGCATCATACTATAATCGGCAGCAGTCTGCTAAGATTGAAAATATTCAATTTAACATAGAATTTTAACGGGTGATTCAATGGAATTTTGAAATGGATAAGATAATAATTAACAGAAAGTGAGAAACCAGTGACGACACTAATATCAGGACTCCATGCAAAACTGTTTTTCTTTTGTTCCCGGTGGTTTGTCCATTATGAACTCCTGTAACGTGGAAGGACCATAGATGCAGATGATCATTGCCCTAAACTAGATCGAGTATGCAAAGACTTATTTAGAAATTGTTCTGAAAACGCTGTATTTTCTAGTATTACAATGCAAGGGAAATCTCTATTCCCACCGCCAGGGAAACAACAGGAAAAAATAAACTAATGTTTTCAGCGTGGTATGCTATTATCCAGCTCCATAATTTAAAGAACAGTATTTCTATCGATCGAGTGAATATTTCAAAACCGATATAACATCAGAAACAAAAAGTCAGAAAATAATTTACAAAACCATGGGAAAAATAAAAAATTTCTGAAGGCGTGATATCGAGTGCTTGCTTCAGTCGTTAAAAAATCAATGTAATTATAATTTTCTTATAAATATTTAAATACATATAACTTACAGTTGTTTTTTATATTAGTTATATTCCGAACACACTAATACGACGAACAAACAAGATATACAATTTCCCCTTAGAATTCATAAAATGTAAGTCAGAAAGATAATATAACACGTTTTTAAAATCAATAGTTGCATCTACTGCAATGAAGGCGTGGACCTGTGTGGTGCCAGAATTTTTAACTCGTCAGAATCCATCTTGCACATTTACAAATATACTATCCATCCTTGCATTGAATAGTGATGTTATATATTGTCTGTTGCTCCTGTTATTCATCTCAAAGTTCTTAACAAAATCCAAAAAAGGATTTGTAATGTAATCAATTCTGTCTTGGCGTCTCGACGTCACTCACTTTCTCTCCGACGTGAAGTGTCTTCCATCTGAATATTCTACAAATATTTTCATAGCAACGGCTCTTACGAGCTTTTACCCTGTTGCCTTTTTTACAGTAAGGTTCACCTTTTACGCGGCCCGGGGACAAGTCTAGGTACAGGGTTACGCTAGAAGGCCCTTTGTGAATAAGTGTTGAAGATAATGGTTAACCTTAGACGTGAAGAGGTTATGATTATAGTGATCGGTGAAACATCCTGTTTGGAGTCGGTTCCACATGACTGTGGTTCGTAAGAAGAAGCTGCTCGAGTGGAACTTGTTTCTCACTGATGAAATGCGGAAGAGAATGGTGGGTGCTACTATGTAACTGGCATGATATGGTGGGAGCAGGTAAGGTAGTCCGTCCACGCACTTTCGTGGAGGTGACGTTAGAGCAGTGGGAGGCTTACTAAATCCCCCCTGTATAGGAGAGATTAAAGGGTAGAGAATAATTCGTTACCCACAAGGGCTTGGAGAAGCTTTTGAACACTATCAAGGCTAGAGAGTTAGGTTTGGGTAACTCCCGCCCAAATAGGACAACAGTACTCTATTTTTGGACTGATCTGACTCTTGTAAAGGTAGATGATAGCATGATGTGTCAGGTACTTGCTAGAGCGGTACATGGGTCCGACCATTTTACTTACTTCCTTAGCAATGGATCGTATATATGAATTCCACTTGAGGTCGGGTGTGAGTTTCAGGCCCAACAGTCTTTCAAGTATTGCTGCTTCCCCGAGTGGACATACGTTCATCCTAATTGCTGGGATTTCGAGCTCAGATCAGCGATGATATAATATAACTAGAGTGGTCTTCGAGGCATTGACTGTAACCAGACAGTTTTTAGCTCATTAGGTAATTTGTGCAAGATCAGATGTGTGATCGATCAGACACCAATCTCTAAACATCAAAAGTTTTAAAGGTACGCCCGTATATAACCGTACCATCGGCATGGATGTTTACAAATGATCGCAATATATTCTTAATCAGATTGTTTATATAGATTAAAAAGAGGGTTGGTCTGAGGAGTGACACCAGGCGATGGCTTGCGTCGACTGCTAGGGCTCCACCGTACTGCATATTAATAACTAACTCCAGGGACCTAACTATATGGAAGGATTTTAAGGTCGAGAATACTCTTCCAGTGATTACATAATTGGAGAGATTGTATAATAGATCTTCGTACAACAATTTGTCGATGGTCTTTGAGATATCTAATGCTATGTTCCTAGAGGTGCGTTTATCGTTAAGAGCCTCACGGGGTCTGTGAGTGATGGTAGTTAGGACGTCGGCAGTGGATCCGGTCGAGCGAAACTCATACTGCTCGTCGCTGAAGAGGTACTTTTCTAGACCTTCTTATTGATTATGGCCTCAAAAACATGCTTAGGATACCGAATAGACTGATGGGTCTGTACTGGGGTGGGAAAATTCGTTGGTCTGCTTTCTTGAAAACCGGGCATACGCATGACACTTTCCCTATGCCTGGAAAAAAATTATGCTTCAAACAGATAGATTGTAGACAGATATATGTATAGGAGTCTGAAAGGAAAAATAAGTGTTTTAACTAAATCTGTTGTATGCGAGTTCGATTCCATCCGTTTCATATTTTTCGACGTGTTTTTTTTTTTAATTTCAAATACCGTTCATGCCTTGTTTTCAATAATGTGAACCGAGAGGGTTCTGTCACAGCCTCCCACATAACTTCAAGTTACACTTATAACCTCTGAGTAGAGAAGGAGATCCACATATCGAAGTATTCTGCCAATAAAAGTAGAAAGCCTGAATCCATCGCCAGCTCTCTATCTTACAGCACAATATTTTCCAGCCATCCCTTCGCAAGTAATGAAGCTTAATGTGTCTTAACGTCGGTGACTGGAGAAGAACCGGTGTTTGCTGCGTATCCATTGACTGTAGCCCGAATTACATCAATGTAAAAAATAGTTGAAATCACGTAAAATAACTGAGAAAAAATCGCCCATGACTTCCGATGTAGAAATACAGCCAAAAGAAATCCATCATTAATTAACACGATCATAATTCCTATCAACCCCGAGAGCAGTAGTGGTGGGTTTGGGGCAAGATAGGCTGATGTATTCAAACACAATTTAGACAAACATTAAGAGCAGAAAAAATCTCAAAATGCATGAGAATGAATTGCATTAAGTCAAATAGATTTTGTTTTAGTTTTCTACGTTTTATCACCACATTCTAGGTTATTGAAATCCAGAAAATATTTTTAGAGTGTAAGAGTTTTTGGGAGCTAATCATGGTTTAGGGATACAAGTCTTATAATTAACCTATAGCTGGAAGGAGAAGTAATGGATTTATTCCTTTGCCAGGAGTAGTCGTGTATAAGGGAATATAACGAACACAACGGAACTCAATCTCCCGATTAAGAAATCTGAAATGTTATTTATTACACTACCCTCACATCCAAACATACAACAACTGAGAAGACATATACAGATATAATACAAGAAATGTAGCTTTAAAAATATGAAACTATTAAATAAATCTTACGGGTCAATAAAAGGATAATAAGACAATCAAGATACGGTGAATTTCTAAGTGTAGTTTAGATGTAGCTGAAGGCCGAAAGAATGGTGCACTCAGTAAAAATCGAAATCACTATTAACTAGCAATTTATCTAGAGAGAGCATCTTGATAACCATTACATCATGTCGAAGTTTCCGCGAAATATGGATATTTAACTGTACCGTGGGAAAATTGCTCAAGCATTCCTCTTGGGGATCCTTCAGGTTCCGGTTAACGACCCCAGTTCACCCCGGTTGGAGAGCCATTACCTGGGGAATGACCCCGTGGGGATTTATCTCAATATTATTTTGAAGCTATCCCAGTTGAAACCGGAGTTACCTCAGCTTTTAAATGATTTTCTAAGTGTTGCTTAGATGAAACGCTAGGCCGAAAATATGGTGCTTTAAATGAGAAGCACACTAACTAACCAGTGTAAATGATTTAAAAAAAAGGGAAAATTAAAAAATGCTCAAGCTCCCTAGGTACTTCCTCTTTCGGGGACGCCTTTGGTAATAACACTCAATCCCGAAAGAGGGGTACTGCCTGGGTCGAGGAATGACCCTTTCGGTTTTGAGCTAATATTATTTTAAACTTTCAGTTACCACAGTATTTACATTATGCGGACTATTGTCCTCATCTTTGTCGCCATATTTATCAAAACGTTTCGGCCGTTGTACGCTCCGGCCTTCTTCAGGTGGTTTGAATTTCGAACTGAACCCTTTATTTGGATCACTGGGGTAGACTGTTCTAGTTCCACGTGCCATGTCTAATGGATGCCAGTTATCAGTTATTTCCTGTTAATTCCCCTCTGAAAGGTCTCTACTGCCTTAACCGGGTATTGAACTCACACTCTTTGGGTTTGTCACTGGATCTAACTGCGCCATGTGTTCTCAATGACACAAGGCACAGTGGATAAAGGCGTTAGTTAGATCCAGTGACAGGACTCAAGGAGTGTGAGTTCAATACCCGGTTAAGGCAGTGGAGAACTTTCAGAGAGAAATTAACAGGAGATAACTGATAACTGACACCCATTAAAAATGGCACGTGGAACTAGAACAGTCTACCCCAGTGAGCGAAATAAAGGGTTCAGTTCGAAATTCCACCCACCTGAAGAAGGCAGAAGCGTACATCGGCCGAAACGTTGTGATAAATATGGTGACAAAGATGAGGACAATAGTCCGCATAATGTAAATACTGTACATAATACCTCACTCAGAAATATAGACAGACACTTTCAGTTACCAGTTAAGTATGTATTTTTCAAAGCATCAACGTTGCTACCGGATGTGACATAACGTCGAATTTTAAAGTGAGTTAAACGGCAATGCTGCCGAAAAATTAACTAATCGCCTAAAGGAGAATTACTGTTTGTGGGGAAGTACCCCTGGTTCTTTCGCTTAATATTTTATAAAACAGTAAAGCCATTACGACAGAAGGGGTTAATGACTGTAAAGAATAAGAAAAAAGATAAACGTCTCTTCCTTTCACTGTTGAAACGGTTACATATAGCCATCTCTCGTACAGCAACCGCCTCATGTCTCGCACTTCACGTCTGTGCGGCTCCCTTCCCCTTACTGGCTTCCCTGATCTTTATAGGCTTCAAATATCCAAATGTAATGTCAACCGACATCATCTGATAGCTTGATCTAATTCCCCGCCCTTCTCTTTATCATACCCTCAATCACGTCTCTTTACTCTTGCTCCCACTGTAAACCCTTGAGTGCTTTCAGCCTTTATCAAGGAGGAATTTAGTATTTCAATTTAATTGGGTGTATACGCTGTCTGTATTTATTTAGTGTTATAGAGATGTTTTGAAACACATTGTGGGCGTGTTTGTAGTTAATATTATTAAGTGTTTATTAACTACGGACAATGTTAATGGCTAAAATGTAGCCGAAACCCTCGGAACTATAGAACATTTGTACAGTTTCTACACATTCTGTGTCCCAAAAAGGAAAACACTGTTCAAACATATGAAAAATTAAATAAAAAGCTCAATCTTAGTATCTTGTCTGTCGTGTTTATTGAAACATGCATAAATGAAGGATTGCCTTGAAAATGCTGTCCATATATATATATATATATATATATATATATATATATATATATATATATATATGTATATATAATTAACTTATGCACAGAACATGCACTTTAGTAACACCGTGATTCCCCACCTGATGAGACGTCTAAAATAGGTTTTCACTTTTTTGACGTTGAAAGAAAAATGTACAATTTTGTAGTGGATATGTGCATGTTCTAATGTAACACTGTATCAGATAAATAAATATTTAAGGATCTATTTTGTGTATTGAGCACTATTTTTAAATTATTAATATTTTGAGCACTGTAATCATACTGTTCGTTCTCCTACACTTTGCTATATATATATATATATATATATATATATATATATATATATATATATATATATATATATATATTAAAGAATGATGAAAGTAGTATGATTCTCTTTGTCAACTAAAACTAAATCAGATGTTCTACGCAGCTTAGTGCGATCTATTTTAATTTCAAAAACTGAATCTAGCGTTATCTTTTCTCTCTGGATTTTAATGGCCTATCAACAATTTTTCAACGTTGATTCGAACACTATCAAATATTGAATCAACGACGAATAATTTTCTTTCCTTTTCTTTTAACTGGCTTTATGTCAGAGGAAACATATTAGGCACATTTTTTTTTTCTGGTGGAACAAAAAGAAAAAGAAAATATAAAAACGGATACCAACACGTCTGCCAGTTCTCATCGATATGTGAAGATGAATTATTCGCCACCTCTCTACTCTGCCAGAAAATGACCGCAGAAGCATGTTTTTTTTTCGGTCTTATATTAAAAGCGTAAACAAAAATAATTTACCACATTCAGGATTCTACATCCACCGCAGCTTCGTTTAAGTATTTCCTTGATTTCATTTAGTCATTTAATTTTATATCACGGCGTGTTCCTTCTGTGTTTGCTTGAAACATTTGTATTATTGGGATCCCATCTAGTATCAATAATTCATATATGATCTTCTCTCTATCTCGCATAAGTTTTGACTTCCAAGCTGGCACTTTTTTCTATTCCCTATTGCTAGAATCTAATGCCAAGCTTCTCAGTAGCTGCTAAAGCTTTTTGTGTATATGACATTATTTACTACTTGTCACGTACATTATTTACTGCTTGTTACGTATGACATTTATTTTTAGCTTCGTCTTCTTCTTCTTCTTCTTCTTCTTCTTCTTATTATTATTATTATTATTATTATTATTATTATTATTATTATTATTATTATTTACTTGGGTATCTTTTGTTCTCAATTATTAGTTCTTACTGGTACAGCAGAGTTTGTTATTTTTATCTCGCCTATGGATTCCGAGACAGAGAATAGGTTCACATGGAACGATTATTATATGACCACATTGAGCTCTATTTTAATATGTGAGAATATTTAGATACACGAAGAAAGAAACAAAATGGTGCTAAGACTCTGATGCTTTGTGTTTACATAAAAAAATATGATTTCCTAAGCGAGATGAATAATTCCGATGCTTGATACATCCAATTGGTGAATCAATATTTGATACCAGACCTGAATTTCTGTATATCCTTTCATTTTGCATGTCTGTTGGCCAAATTCTCTATTCATCTCACGCAATATTTATGTGATTTTCTTTGTCCAACTTTACTTCCTTGCACTGGTCTTGGTAGTTATCTCGTTTCTTGTTTTATTCATGAAATGCTCCATTTTAATAGTGTCTTCTTGATAGTATATTTTTATTAGTTTATTTTTCAAATCCCTCTGAATATTGATCATGTAAGTATATTCAATTATTGCCGCATATTCCATATCTTGATTTATACTATTAAGCATATTTTGTATCAGGTAATACCTCAATCGATAACATAGTACAATGAAATAGCAAGCCTGTGAGGTGATATCCCTTCAGATCTAGCTCTTATAGTTCACTATTTACACTATTCGGTCTATTGTCCTCATCTTTTTCGCCATATTTATTACAACGTTTCGCCCGTTGTACGCTACGGCCTTCTTCAGGCGGTTGGAATGTTGAACTGAACCCTTTATCTCGCTCACTGTGGTAGACTGTTCTAGTTCCACGTGCCATGTTTAATGGATGTCAGTTATCAGTTATTTCCTGTTAATTCCCTCTCCAAGTTCTCCACTGCCTTAACCGGGTATTGAACTCACACTCTTTGCATCATTGAGAACACATGGCACAGTGTTCTCATCTCAGAAATATAGACAGATACTCTTATAGTACATTGCAGTAAAATGTATAACTTTCAATGCTTGTATTAGGTTGGTGCAAAAATAATTTCGTTTTCTAACATATTTTACTATGTGAGAAAACGAAATTATTTTTGCACCAACCTAATAATAACTTTTTGGTAGTGCTTTATCGCTACCCAGAAGTCCCTGACTTTACCAGAGACATGATAAACGTTTGTGCTATCAGTGAAACTCCATCCGTTCAACGTCTCTAAAAATTCCAGGTTTCAAGTGGAACTCGTATATACGATCCATTTCTAAAGATGCTGGAATATATGGTCGGTTACTTGTACCACTCTAGAACGTTCTTGATTCATCCTTCTATATTTTAAACTTATACTTTATAACAGGCAGACCTGAAAAAATGGAATATTGCCTCCATAGAAGCAGTGGCTGATCTACTATGAATTTAATAAAGTTTTAGCTTCAGGCCCCTAATACCAGAGGAACCTTTTTTATTGAATGAATTTTTCAACAAAATGAATGATTTTCGCTGTTTCTTATTAAAAATAAGTATATTTTAGTGACCTAATCATATTCCAATGGGTTGTAATAGCTAATCTGGTCTTACATGCTCGAATATCCGTTTCATACGGCTGCAAATCAAATGTCAATCACTATCTGTGATATCTTCCTAATCATAATTTCCTAATTTATCCCCTTAAGTTCATATCACACGCTTCATTGTGTAAGTCTCTTTCTTTTGAGAAGCAAAAGATGTTCGAGTGAACGGATCTGTTTTTTCATT
This sequence comes from Acanthosepion lycidas, assembly GCA_963932145.1. NCBI lineage: Eukaryota > Metazoa > Mollusca > Cephalopoda > Sepiida > Sepiidae > Acanthosepion > Acanthosepion lycidas. The sequence continues at coordinate 79,845,997 of OZ010591.1, read as the reverse complement.
GCTCAAAGAAAGAGAGATCGTATTTTAAAAGGGGAGTCTTAGTTATTTTAATTATCCATTAATTCTCATATTAGTCTTTGTTTATTTTATTATATTTTTTGTTATATCATTATACATTTATAAGCTTTAATTGTCAAAATACATATTTGCTTATTTTCTATGCTAAGTCTTCCTTGAATAGTGCTTATATTGTGTGGCACATAGTAAAAGAAACCTACTGGAAACATTTAAAGAAGAAAAAAAATGCAGCAAGCGTGGTAAAGGAAATTCTAAGTTATATAAAATATTTAATTTCAAGTGATGTGAGCAATGTTACTGCAATGAAAAATGGCACAGAACTCCTCAGTTAGGATGACTGCATTACGTAAGCAATGATAGCACTGGCATATTTCCTAATGTTCATGATAGAAAAGAAATAATGTCAGCAGGAAACGCTCAAAGGCAAACATGTTTTACAAGCATGGATTCAGAGAACAATTAACCAGCAAAAACAAATGAGCACGTTTGAAATAGATGAAGTCCATAGAGAAGAAAAGATAATTGCTGATAGATTACCCGGGCATACATGCAAAGGGTGGAATAAAAATGACTTGTAATCATAGAAAGATATATCGATAAGCCTTCACAGCAAATAAATGTACAAGATAATCGGCCAAATAATTATTCTGTAAAAGACATTTGTATAAGCTAATACAATTCACAAACCAGTAAAAGGACTACAAAGAGCTATGATTGAATTGGAAACGTTATTCAACATATACAATAATAACTACGTGCTTTCAGCCTGTGAAAATATGTTCGAAAAAATATATGCATATCTGCCAGTATATAAATAATATAAATACCCGGATGTGTTGGATCTGAGAAGGAAGAGCCTAAAATTGACAGAGAAAGTGATGATATTATTATATCAGTATATTCGTTGGTAGCATCAGGATTTGGATATAACATGACATAGCATAACATATAACATAAGTAACATCTCTGGCGCACCAGAAGATCAGTTAGAATGGGTAAAGATGTAAATATTAAATTTGCAGATCTATAGAAATGTTAGGATCATCGATTGATGAGAATAAAAAGGTGGTATTTACTGCTCGCTCAGTTCTCTGGTTAAGTTCGAGAAGTTAAGGAGTTTTCTGTTGCATTTTCATATTTAAGACTGGGGATATTTTTTTTTACCTTCTCCAGGACAACTTTATCCGGACCTGATGCTTGAGCAATGCCGGTTATCTGAATATCAATGTCTGAATGGATTAAACGCGGAATGCTTTGATTTTATTGCTGTGCGTAGATTCGAATTGTAATCGTTGAAATGATTTCGACCGGGTCACTGAACATTTTGTACCTTTCCTTGTTCCTATTGCCTTTGAGACAAACTACTAATGTGTCTTCACGCTGGTGTTGATACGATGGTATCCGCAATTGTTTAATTTTATACTCAGTAAAATTTATCCTCAGTAAATCCTTCGACATACCATTAATATAAGGCGTTCTGAATCCCACGATGATAAACTCACAGATACACACACATACAAACACCCACGCATATATATATATATATATATATATATATATATATATATATATATATATATATATATATATATATATATATTAGCTTGGTGCAAAAATAATGATGTAATAATGGCGTTTTTTGACGTATTTTTTAAAGTCAAAAAACGACATTATTACCTCATTATTTTTGCACCAACCTAATATATATATATATGTATATATATATATATATATATATATATATATATATATATTACAGGCAAAGTGTTTGGGTCCACCAAGCATTTCATTACAAAACATCTTAAAATTTGTGCGTGTGTGTGTAAATGTGTGTGTATATAAATATAAATATAAATATAAATATAAATATATATATATATATATATATATATATATATATATATATATATATATATATGTGTGTGTGTGTGTGTGTGTGTGTGTGTTTTTATTATTAGTATTTATATATTACATGCGCGGTGCTTATTAGAAAGCGTTCAATATCAGAGATAGATCTAACATATTTGGTTGGATTGATTAGAGTTTGTGGCCATGGGTTTCACGCTTTTGCGATCGTCAGACAAAAGCGAGAATCCCAGTGTCACAAACTCACATCTCACATCAATACACCCAAATATATATATATATATATATATATATATATATATATATATATATATATGTGTGTGTGTGTGTGTGTGTGTGTGTGTGCGTGTGTGTGTGTGTGTAAAGATATTTGTGTAGGTACAAGATTTAATGATTGAAATAAAAGTATAAAACTTAATATTACGAGACATATTAAAAACGGGCGAAGGACCGGTTTCCCTCCCGCTCTTCAAACTTCAACGGGAGATTTAAAATTAACCCAGAAAAATGTACAATAAAAGAAAGTTATCAAAAAAAAATATGCAAAAGGAACTAGAAACAAATGACAGCGAGTCCCAACAAACACTCACGTTGTTTACACAAAGAAGGCTTACGGGACCCGATGTAAAGTGCCTCCAGAACCTTTAGATGAAATAAGGAGCGAGATCCCGGACAATACGGTGAAACAGTCAACCTGTCAACACTAAATTTGGCTGCACAATCTCTGTTCTTTAATAGGTGTTCGCATATGACGGAACTATAGGTGTTCGGGAAATATAGGTGTTTTTTTTTAACAACTTCCTTTTATTGTACATTTTTCTGTGTTAATTTTAAATCTCCTGTTGAAGCCTGAAGAGCGTGAGCGAAACCGGTTGATTCGCCCGTTTTTAATATGTCTCGTAGTATTAAGTTTTATACTTTTATTTCGATCATACATACATATATATATATATATATATATATATATATATATATATATATATATATATATATATATATATATATATATGCAGCATCTTTGTTCACATGGGAAATTGAGGGAAATTCTTGTTGAAAACAAATCTATAAATGTTTAAAAATAATAAATATAGACAAAATATTTTTGAAGGAAAAAATATAAACCAACCTTTAATGCCAGAAGAAACATTTTGAATGTAGGTATGTGTGTACGTGGGTATATGGTTATGTGTTTGTGTTGTACGACATGATTTATTCCATTGTGTATTTCTGTATTACTTAGAGATTTTGGGAATCATTTATTTAGATTATTTAGATGACTTAATCTAATTTTTAAATTCTCTTTTCTTTAAATCCCCCATCACTTAACGATATAATCCACTAGCAGGAACCGAAATTCATTTAGATACAACTATAGGCTTTGGCCATACATAAACACCTACTGCGGCATTGTCAACAACCCAGACTCTTTATCAAAACGATGCGTCCTCCCTCTGTAGAAAAAACATAGCCATGTACATAATATTAGAGAGATATTAGTTGATAATAATAATACTCGCATAAACACGCAGTAAAAAAGAAACTTCAGATATTGGAGGTCATCTACATTAATACGAAGCAACTCTCACTCAAAAAATTACATGTCAAACTAATCACAACACATTACAATGCATCTAGACATTAGTTCTGTTGGGATACTTCGGTCTATCGCGGGGTATGACGTCATAGAACCGCATCTTGAACTTAAAATCTGCACCTGCTATTCCGCGAGCGTTGTTGTCGCATAGCAATTTTCTACGTCAAAATAACAAAATATTATCTTTGACGGTGGATATATTTGTTTCATGTATGTATAACCATTCTGAGGATGGCTCATGTGAGTCGAAATCTTAGGACCAACTTATTAAAAAAATTATCCAAAGATTTGATAATTTTTGTCATTATTTTTATTTTCATGCGAAATTAAAGCCAACGTTCGAACATTAGAACGGCTCATGATCAGACATAATAGACATTCATTATTTGTAATGACATGCTAAAACAAACTTATATTTATTAGATGACCTAAAATAAAATCGCAGCTTAATAAAAATTTCAGTAACGAATATCTGTAAATTAGTTAACTCCTGCCATTCCTCGCAATGCACGATGAACAGATAAATGAGATTTACGGTTTATATTATATTTAAGAGGCTCTTTAGTATAAAGTTTTTATTGTGATATAATGGAATTCAATTAAAAGCATTTTTCTTCTATGTAACGTCTGCTTTCAAGATATTGGCTACATGGTTCTCCACAATTTCCTGTCTATTGTAGCTCTTAATAAATATTTGCCATTTCTTATCACTCCTAAACCTTGTTCCGACATCCATTTACTCAACCTCACTTGGTAGTGTATACGCTGTTTCCTCTCTCCATCATACCCTCAATCTATCCTGTGAGTATCGTATTTTCCAAGTGCACGCTCCTCAAGCACCTAGAAATATTTTTTTGTTTCTTCCTGATTTTAAGTATTAAGTGTCATTTTTGTTACCATTCCCCTAGAAGATCCTTGTTTCTCATATGTTGCGTCCATTGTATTGTCAGCATGTTTCTGTAGAACAAGCCTCTTCTTCATCTGCAATATAGGAGGACTGGTATTATTTAGCAGTTCAGTACTGTTTTCTTTGTTTCTAACGAATTCTTTTCTGTTTCTTAATAATCTGCTTGACATTTACTTTCTCAATGCGCATTCGAATATCATTATGGCGAATGTCGTTCTCTGTTAAAAGAATCTCCAGATATTTGGGATGCGACCTGTGCGGATACATTTTCGGTCGGTTATTTGATCAGTTCCGCGGTTGAGCCGGAATCTGTCGCCCGGGACGCAGAGATAAAAAAAAAATAGTTAAATATTCTTCTCTTGCTGATAATTTTTTTTTTTTACTCTTGTGGCAGTGGAGACTTCAGTCGTTATTGGCCCTCGTTGGATGGCGTTCCTTCGGGGGATTGGCGCGATTGCGTCTCAATTAAGGGACGATCCTCGCGAAACGGAGTGGCTCTTGCAGCGTGTCTCACTGGCGATGGTTCGAAGTAATGCTTTCTCAATCATTGCGGCTGGCAGAGGATAGAAAAAAATTGTTTATAGTTACGTTGTTCTGGAATTGTCATCAATGGTCAACTGAACTTGTTTTGTTTCAATAAATCTTTCTTGTTTAAATTGTTGTACTTGTTTGATTTTGGCATTTCTAATTTCTAAGTATCATGCTGAGTATTCCATTTTGCTAACAACCATATATTCTCTCTTCTTTTAGTTGATGTTTAATCCTTTCTTCTCGCTTTCCTATCTGTACCTTCTTGGGTGCTTTTGGAGTTTTCTTAGTTCCTCTGCTAAAACAATATGGCATATTCATATCTAATGTTCTTATGATTCTGACCGCTAAAAACGAATTCTGACAAGGCTTCCAATTCTCTCAGAATCGGCTTACAGTATAGGCGGAATAAACCGGGTGTAGAGACACATACATGTCGTACACCGGCTTTCTATTTTTGTATTTGTATTGAAGTCATTTTCCCTCCATGTGAATGTGGTCAGCTGCCAGTAAAATTTCCGAATTATTGTAATATAATCAATCACCTATCATACTTACTGAGTATATGCATTTTCAATCATAAGATTTAGTCAAACAACATTATTGTTTTCAAGCAATTTCTAATATTAGTACGTGCTGGTATCATGTGCTTTTATCAGTAGTATTAATAGAATCAACCATATCAAGATTCGAACATGTTTCGCGTTGTTGAAATGCTGACATTACTTGTTTTCAAGATTTAATATTTTTAAATGTACCCTTTTAACTTTTGTAAATATGTTATGTCAAAAGTACATCATATTGAAAGATTACTGAATGTAGTATGCAATATGAATATAAGAAGTACCAATAATTGCTGTTCATGAGGATAGATAAAATCTGACCTTTGATTTGATCAGTTTAAAATAATCCCCTACAAGTACGCGTAAAAGATTTTGAACTCTATCAATGTTGAACATGAGTATTTGGTAACTCCAGTTAAGATATAGAAGCGACACATATTTTTTTATTTATTTTTAAAAATAGAATATAGCAGATTGATAGATTGATCTGTTTACGGCTTATAAAACTTTTTGTAAGATGTGTAAAACAAGAAAATAGTTTTAGATTGCACCAGTTGTTGGGAAACAATAATGATTTACTGACCCAAGTCTTAGTAATTAACTCATAGCTTAGACGAGAAGACATGGATAAGTGTATTTGAGATTAAGTGAAATATAATGAACTCAACTGGAATTGTAACTCGACCCTCCGATATTCAACTCCGGGACGTTATCACTTTCACTGCCAGCACAAATAAGATTAGACAATTTTGTATTTCCAAACGATGACCTTCTAGTCAAGCCAATGCTTTTTAACTTCACTGCTCGTACGTGAATCAGTGTTTCGACCTGATATGAACGAAAGCCGAAGAAATGCCTCGTATTTTCTTGAGCTGTATAGGGAACAGAACATTTTTAGAGATTTTGCTTCCATTCTGAATCTTGTTTTTTTTGTTTTTTTGTTTTTTGTTTTTTTTTTTCCGGGCGTTTTTTTTTCAGGAAATAACAGTTTACTGTTTACTTATAACTGCACATCAGATCGATTTTATTCCAGTCTTATCATAAATTTATATACACAGTTCCATAATTCAAATTCAATTTTAATCGCTCCTGCAAATAATTTCCTAATTATCGAATTCATTAAAAATAATTATGGATGTAAGACCCTGGCTTAAATTACATCCACATATTTTGTAGAGATATACAAGCTGGTCGTTTCAGTAATTTTCCTTTCCATGGAATATCTCAGGAGACGATACCCACAATGCTCCTGTTAATACAAAAATATCAACGGCGAGTGATGGCCGATGAATAAGGCTTTCAGTTGTTTTGAACTGATGCTAGGTTTCGGATTTTACGCTGATCCAATAAGGGTGTTGTCCTTCGTTTTGAAGAGAACACTAGGAATTTCAGACGATAGGTTTGGGAAGTACCTTCGTCCCATGTGAGTACAATAGAAAATTCAATGTATATATTCAAATGCAAATGTCAGCGAGACGTGTAAATCTTTAGCTTTAGCTAAATTAATGTTAGTTTTCTAAAATCGCATTTATGTAAATATTATTATTATTATTATTATTATTATTATTATTATTATTATTATTATTATTATTATCTGCAATATTTTCATTTGCATATTCAGTCATTCTATTTCCGTTTCTAAATATTATAACATCTCGAAAAGATTCTGCTTCGAGGAATGCCGTAAGCAAACATATTTTTTGGCAAAAGTAATTATTGAAATACTTTCTCATTATTCTGGGTAATTTACGATAACGGGTGACTGAACAGAAGTCACTGACTGGAAGAAAAAGATGTTAACAATTATAGTCGTATGAGGAGATAAGTTGCCTGGGAAGCGCGAATGGTAAGTTACACTAGCAAGGGGTACTTTTACTCATTTATTTCTTACTTTTTTATTTTCTACTCAGTATCACCAACGCTAACATTTCAGGCGTTTTTCAAACTGAAAATTTTTATACGTAAGGTTTCGTCATGTGAGCACCACCGACTTAAAATATCTCGTGATTTTTTTCTATTTTCCATATAATTGTATACATATGATAAAACACAAAATGTTGAGATACCCATGATTTTATTTGAAATATTTTAAAATCTTATTTTTTTGTTAGGACAACTTGACGCTTAAACCTGGAACGTCTCCGACAACCTGTAAAATGTGTTCTTTGCGGATCTCAGTTTTCCTCTATCAATATTTGTGGTGCCACGCATCGTGTCTCAGCAATGTGAAGACAAACAGCAGCAAATGTTGGATAACTCGGCTGTCTTCGGTTTAAACAACACAATTTAATACAGCCGTACAGTCTTGAGGCCATTACCATTCGCGCAGCAGTTCTAAAAAAAACATCTGCCTTCTCCCGATATGAATATCCTGCCACTGTTAAATGGAACACTTCGCAGTTAACTCAATACTACACACGTTAAACACTGAAGAAAAACTAGCCACAAATGTACACGAATTACAGTGTGGCACCCTGCATTTTTAGAAAGACTAAAAAGAGATGTTCATAGAAATATGATTTAATTTTTATTCGGTTTATTAACCAGTTGTTAGTTATTTAGAAACGAAGAATAATTGAGTTTTGAGAATAATTCTCTAACTGTATTTAGGCGATCCAAAGAGAAAAAAAAAAAAATAATAGAAAGAAAGAGAAAGAGGAATAGATAAAACAAAACCCGGTCATAAGTAAAACTAAGACAAGACAGGTGTCAAAATATATCAGGTCAAATTACCTGACCGAAATCCAGGGAAATAGAAATTGTTATATTTGGTTGAAGAAATAGTGTTTGGAGATAATGAAATAAAACAAAGGGAAGAGGAAAGACAGAAACATAATACGAGACCAGGTCGTAAGCGAAAACACACACGTACGACCAGCACCTAACAAGTGTCAAAATTATCAGGTCAAGCACTTGAACTAATTCCGTGTCGGCGTAGGATGGAAGTTTTGTTAAGGTTGGCTGAAACAATAAAGATTTTTTTGAACAATGAAAACGAAATTTTAATCGGAGGAAAGGTGTTTTTTGTGTTGAGGTGGTGACCGGTGGAACTGTATACAGATTCTGACCTGTTAAAAATTGGAACCCCACGATGATGAAGGGGAGACATTTTCAATTCAGATAATTAAGATTTTTGACTATCAGGTCTGACCAAAAACAAAGAAGGAAAGAAAACGATTGTCTCGGCTCACAGATAGCGCCAATATTCTTTCCTGAAGTCACATCTAATTAGCGGCAGGCTGTTTTGACAGAACCCAGGTGAGAAAAAGCCAAGATTATCATTTTTCGTACGTGTGAAAAGGGCCAAATTAGATTTTGTTTTTTTTAGAACAAGACCGATGTAAGCCACGCCCGATTGGAGACGGGAGGCGTCCCACCACAGTCTCATTGGCCGAAAGCGGTCACGTGATATGCGGAAAGAGGAGGGAGAATGCTCGATCAAGAACCATTGGTCGAAAACGGTCACCTGACATACGAGAGACCGGGAGAGATGGGTATGCGTCTTCCCCCCAGAGGCACTGTGAGGAAGTAGGGGTGAAAATAATAGCGATAATGGGAAATCAGAACTAATGCGACTTTTGGGATTATCGAGAGAGCCCTGACGCCGACAGACCCACCCCGGTTTGCTGCGGCGTCAATAAAAGCAGGACCCCAATCGACAAAAGATGAGTTCAGCCCCGGACGGCAGCGAGAAGAGATCACCTCGGACGACGGAGGGTTGCGGCTGGGTAGCCGCGGAGAAGTTCCAGCCCAAGTCGAAAACAAGAAATCCTTCCAGCCCAAGTCGAAAACAAGAAGTCCTTCCAGCCCAAGTCGAAAACAAGAAATCCTTCCAGCCCAAGTCGAAAACAAGAAGTCCTTCCAGCCCAAGTCGAAAACAAGAAATCTTTCCAGCCCAAGTCGAAAACAAGAAATCCTTCCAGCCCAAGTCGAAAACAAGAAATCCTTCCGGCCCAAGTCAAAGACAAGAGAAGTTCTATCTAAGTCGACGAAGAAGAAGATTACTCGAAAGCCGCGGAGAAGTTGCAGCCAAGTCGAAGACAAGGCCAAAGAGTTACTGGACGGAAGAAGAAGAAGAAGTTAAAATCAAGCCCAGCCGAGAACAGAATTCGACCCAACCAGATCGAAGTGAAGAAATACAACCCAAGTCAAAGACAAGAGAAGTTCTATCTAAGTCGACGAAGAAGAAGATTGCTCGAAAGCCGCGGAGAAGTTGCAGCCAAGTCGAAGACAAGGCCAAAGAGTTACTGGACGGAAGAAGAAGAAGAAGTTAAAATCAAGCCCAGCCGAGAACAGAATTCGACCCAACCAGATCGAAGTGAAGAAATACAACCCAAGTCGAAGAGAAGAATCAACTGCGAATGATTGATAGAAATTAGCCCCAGTGTCGAACTAAACCACACTCCGACATACACAATTCTGGAGAGTAGACAATTCGAAATCGTTAAGTTGTATGATAGAAGCTTGGTGCCATAGTCCACAGAGCGGGTCGGGAATGAGAACAATTTTTCCTTATGTAACGGACATTAGATATAAAAGGTTGTCACCCTTTTTTTTTTATCAGTAATTTTTTGTCTCGTGAGTTTTTTTTTTCTTTTACTTGTGTTTTGCCACCCCCGTCGGACTCAACTTGCATACGGCCCAATCCCTGCTGGTCCCGTCTGTCTAAGATCTAAACACAGCGTGGGTAGACAGACCGGAGATCAGTACAGTTGCTTTAGCAACCAGGTATTGGAAGCGGGTTGGGAAAGGCGAGGCTGGTGATCATCTAACCAAGAGGTTGGAGCGGCACGCTTGGAACCAGAAGGAGCGACCAGGAGGAGCGACGTCACAGTTGGCGCCGTAACCTTAGGATTCGATCCTGGGCCAGGTGTGTACCCGTCACAATTGGTGCCAGTGACCAGGATAAACCCTGAGACAGCCGCGTCACGTCACATCGATCGACCGCCGTTGCTGAAAATTCAAATAGAACTCAAAACGACCGGGACCGAAAGGAACAAGAACAGAATCGTCTGCAATGTAGGACACATTATTTTATTTCCCAACCTCGATTGTTGCTGCATAGATTGTCTTTCTCTGTAGACATGTCGGACTATGATTCGGATAGAGCAGTGGGGGGTGAAGAGGAAGTAAGGCGGGGGTTGTCAGTGGATTTAAGGAAGCTGTTAGGTAGACCGAGGGTCCCAGTATTTGATGGCAGCGGGAAGGAGTTTAAAAACTGGCTGGCAATTCTTGAGAAGAGCCGAATCATCTACGAGCTTTCGGACCAAGAAACCCTGTATTTGGCATACGATGCCACAAAGGGAAAAGCGTCTGAGTTCGTGAGGGGGCTCTTGGAAAATCAACCCTGCTTGTCTTGGGAAGAGATAAAAAGACTGCTAACCAAAGAGTTCGCCGACGAAGGTACGGCCATAGAGGCCATGAGTGCCCTTTTAAAACTGACACAGCTACGGGATGAAACCCCGGGAAAATTGGGGACCCGAGCGGGGAAGCTATCATCGTTGGCATTCCCCGAAGTGGTCAGGGATAATGCAGTTATGCAGGCCCAACTGGCGGACCTGTATATAGAGGCGCTGAGCGACGAGCGTGTTCGTCACGACGTACTGAAGGAAGGACCGCTCAGACTGTCGGCAGCGGTGGAGCTGGCCAGGGAGAGCCAGGGCGTGTGGGATAAAGTGAAGAGGTGTGGGAAGAAGCAGATGCCAAGTCAGGAGGCTGGAAAAAGGGGGGTAGGCGGAAGACCCCCCGCGTGGAATCAGAGAGTTAAGGATGAGGTGGATCGGGCAGAATTATGGGAGGAGGACCCCAATAGAAAAGCATGGTCGACCAGGCATGGCTTTTATAAGCCTACGCCGGGTCGATACGGGCTGGTCTGCTGGACCTGTGGGCACGAGGACCACAGGGCGGCGGAATGTCCGACGAAGTGGGGGTTACCCCCAGACTTCGATCAGGACAGATGCACCAGGTGTGGTAAGAAAGGACACCTGGCCAAGTGGTGCGGGCTGAGGAAGGGTGCCCCACCGATATTAACAAAGAAGGCTGAGCCCAAGAGACCGGCCCAGGGAAAAGCCAGCGGGCCACCCCGGAATTAAGAGGGAGGGTGGCCCAGTTAAAAAGAAGAGAAATAAAAACTTGGACCAGTGGACGGGCGAACCGCTTGAATAGAGGACGGGTTCCCCCGGGAATAGACACAAGACCAACCCAGTTGAAAAGGAAAAGAGCAAAATGTTGGACATGTGGTCGGGCGGGCCACTTTGCGGCAAGCTGTCCAACAAGAAGGTGCTGGTTTTGCAGGAGGCCAGGACACCTGAAGAGAAACTGTATCCTTAGAAACGAACGCGGGAGACCGGGAGAGGTCCGGCCGGGGTCGCCCAGGTGCAGGGGGCGCAGAACTCCACCTCATGAGAAAAATGAAGGTGATTTATTACTACCGGCACCCATGGCTGGGTTGACCCAAGGGTGGAGACCCAGGAAGAAGAAAGCTCAAGTGTTCTCTTTGCTAACGCAAGAGAAAGAACTATCCTGTAGAGCAGAGATAGGGGGTAGGGAGATGAGGGCTCTGGTGGACACAGGAGCATCTGTGTCATTGATGAGAGAGGAAACATACAGGCGGGTGAAACGGAAGAGAAGGTTACGGGAAGCGGACATAGAGATCACGCAAGCAGATGGAGCCCCCCTGAAGATAAAAGGGATGGTGAGGCTCCCGGTGAGGATTGGGAAAGTAAAAAGCACCCAAAATTTTTACGTAACCCCCGACCTGTGTACGGAGGCAATCTTGGGAGAAGATTGGCTCCGGAGCCAGAGGGCCCAGATTGAGTTTAATCCTACTGTGTTGGTGGTGAACGGCGAGAGAACGCCATTGGGATGCCCACCAGAGGAAGAGATAACCATAGTGGTGGAGGAAGATGTAAAGTTACCTCCTAGAACCGCAGTGTCGGGAAAGGGTAGGTTAATGTCAGGAAAAAGGGTATGGAGAGGACCCCTGCAGTTGGTCCCTGTAGAAGGAAAGGGCCTAGAAGATAACGAGGTAACCCTGTGCGAAACGGTAGTGGAGGCAGCCGAGTTGGTGCCCATAATGATGGTGAACCAGGCCCAAAAGACTATAAAGGTTAGGAGAGGGGAGAAGATAGGGAGAGCACTTCCCCTACGAACTCTGCGTCGGGTGAGATTCGAGGAGGAACGAAGGAAGCTAGTAGAGCAAACAGAGGGAATCTTAGATGAGGATATATTAGCACCGGATCAATTTAGAACCAGAGTGGGGGGTCTGTTAAGGAACAATCGAGATGTGGTGGCCCAGTCAGACAAGGAGCTAGGTCAGACCCACACAGTCGAAATGAAAATCGACACCGGAGACCACCCCCCTGTGAAATTGAAACCCTACCGGACACCTATACATAAAAGACCACTTGTAGAAGAGGCAGTAGAGGAAATGTTGGAAGCTGGGATGATCGAAAGATCGATCTCCCCTTGGAGCTTCCCAATAGTAATAGTAGGTAAGAAAGATGGCGGGCATCGTTTCTGTGTAGATTTTAGGAAGCTAAATTCTATATCGAAGCCGTTGGCGGTGCCATTGCCATTGATAGACGACATTTTGGCATTATTAGGGAAGGCAAAGTACTTCTCTACGTTGGACTTGAGGTCCGGGTATTGGCAAGTATCCCTGGATGAGGCTGACAAGGAGAAGGCCGCATTTGCGTGTCACCTGGGACTGTTTCAGTTCAGGGTGATGCCATTCGGTCTAGCTAATGCCCCGGGAGTCTTCCAACAGCTAATGTCAATAGTGTTAGGAGGATACGAGAGCTTTGCCATGGCGTATTTGGACGATATCTTGATATTTTCGGAGACAGTGGAACAACACTTTTTTCATTTAGGACAGGTGTTGGGAAGATTGAGGAAACACGGATTAAAATTAAAATTGTCAAAGTGTCAGTTTCTGAAGGAAGAAACTAGGTATTTAGGCTTCGTCATAAACGGAGACGGTATTAAACCCGACATGGATAAGGTAAAGGTCATAAGGGAAATGCCAGAGCCTAAGACAGTGAGACAGGTAAGAGGTTTTATAGGAGCTATAGGCTACTACCGACGCTTCGTCCCGGCATTTTCAAGAATTGCCATACCACTAGTAGCCCTGACGAAGAAATACGCTAGGTTCAAGTGGACAGAGGACTGTCAACGAGCATTTGATTCGCTAAAGGGACAGTTGACAACCGTCCCACTGCTGGCGTACCCAGACCTCAGCAAGCCCATGATATTATACACGGATGCCAGTGAGCAGTGTGTAGGGGCAGTACTTACCCAGCCGTGTCCTGATAAGGAAGGACCAGTGCCTGGCATACCAGAGGAAGTACCGATATACTTCCTCTCCCATAAGCTCTCAGAGACACAACAGAGGTGGCCAGTAATAGAAAGAGAAGCATATGCCATCATGTATGCTCTCCAAAAACTGGACTACTATTTAAATGGTGCGGTCTTTACTATAAAAACAGACCACAAACCTTTGCAGTACCTATTGCAGGCAGAGTGGACAAATAATAAGAAAATTCAACAGTGGGCACTTAAGTTAAGTGGCTACCACTGTAAGATAGAGTATTTGGCAGGAAAGGAAAACACGTGCGCAGATTTACTCTCAAGAATACCGAAACAACTGGAAGAAAGATCTGTAAAGGTAGAACAGGGAGTAGATGATAAAGCCTATAGAATAGGAGTAATTAACTCTAATAAGCTAAAAGATCGCCCCATGTTAGAATCGGACGAAGAAGGGGACGCCCAGATAATAACCGATCCCTACTGGACAGAAGGAATTGAGAAGGAGCAAGCAGACAGTGAAATAGCTGAAGGTGAAGGCAGGAGAGACCACCAAGTATGCCATAATAGAGGAAAGGCTGTATTATCTCTCAGGCAGGGATGAAGAAGTCAAGCCCAAGTTGTATGTACCCAAAAGTTTAAGACCAGAGATATTGGAGCAGTGCCACGAGAGGTTGGGTCACATGGGAATTGATAGGACATGTGATCTCATAGGAAGAAAGTACTATTGGCCCAAACTGTACGGAGAGGTCACTAACTATGTTCGGAGTTGTGTAGTGTGCCAGTCGCAGAGCAGAAGGCAGGAAATGGCACCCTTGGAGGAAACAGACGTACCAAACTTTCCCTTCGAGAAGGTGAGTATGGATGTATCAGGACCATATGGAGAAACTGCACAAGGAAACAACTATATAGTGAGTTTTGTCGATTGGCTAACAAATTGGCCTGAAGCATTTGCAGTACCAGACAAGAAGGCCAGAACTGTGGCCGGGTTGATAATAAGTGAAATCTTCCCTAGGTATGGTTCCCCTGTGCAATTGGTAACAGACAATGGCACGGAGAATGTGAACAGCATCATGAGAGAAGTTTTGACAGGTTTGAATGTAGAGCACATAAAAACATCCCCATATCACCCCCAGGGAAATGCTAAAGTGGAAAGGTTTCATAAAACCTTGGGAGATGTATTGGCCAAGCTGGTCAGAGAAAACACTGGAAATTGGGACTTGTATTTGACGCAGGCTCTGGCGGCCGTGAGGTTTACGATAAACGAAACCTCCAGATTTTCTCCTTACTTTTTGTTGTTTGGCAGAGACGTGGTCCTGCCTGTGGATAACCTACTGAAGCCCCGAAGAAGGTATATGGGAGAAGATCATCATCAACTATTGCTGGAACAGCAACATAAGATATTTGTACAGGCCAGAAGAAGAATAAAGAGGGCCCAGAATATAAAATCCACCAGAGAGAGGGAAAGCTGGACCAAAGATGGGAACCGTACTACCGGATAGTAGAGCAGACGGGCCCAGTATCATATGTAATATGGGATCAAGTGGCAGGAGGAGCGAGGAGGGTTCATGCCAATGATCTGAAGAAGGCTGAAATAGCTAACCTGGAAATGAGCGAGCCGAGGCCTAAGAAGACAAGGAAAAGGAAAGTAACTCTGGTTGAACCGGAAGAAATGGAAACGGAAGAAGACTCCGAGGAGGATGCGGAGATAGGTCGACTTGGCCAGATAAACGAAGCAGTCCGAGTGACAGAGTTGGAACCCTCAGCGGGGATTGGCGATGTTCAGTCGTCGACTGAATCGGTACAGAGAAGACCCCGTGAGATCGCCATCACACCCCCATGTCCGAAGAAAAGGAAGAAAAAGACGAGGAGGTCCAATCAAGCAGTCGAAGGCTCTAAAAAGAGGCACCCTGAACAGGACGAAGGACCCAGCGAGTGGGAGGAGGAGGATCGAATACCCCTTTCCCAGCTCAAAGAAAGACTAAGAAACAGGAGAGAATTAGACATCGAGTCAAGAAGTAATGAAGACGTCCAGGGCGAGGACTCAAAACAGAAGGAAGAATCAGGAGAGGAAGAAGAGGACAACACACCTCCTGAACGGGAATTAAACACAGAAGGAAGGTTAGAGGTTGAGCAGGAACTACCTCTGAAGATGAGATTAAGAAGGGTGAAGAACCCCGAGTCTCAGTAGAACAAAGAAGGCTGTGTAGAATAGAACCACTCGGTATCGACAGATAACGACACTGGCTCATCCAAAAACCTACTGGCTGACTCTGGTGGATGTGGATGGAGGGATGGAGTAGCGAGCTGCACCTCACGAGGGACAGAAGATCATTGGCATTGTTGATTGATCACCAGTGGTGTCATGAAGTACAACCTTTGGAGTGGGCGCCACGCACACCTGACCAGACCATTCTGTCCGCTAGAGGTTAGTTAGAGGAGGGAAGAGCTGACTTAGTAAGAAGTTATAAAATAATTGAGTGATGAGTTGAGCGACACGAAGTAGTTGTGAAGAATAACAACAAAAGAATTTCGTTACCTTTCAGGAATGATCAAGATGAAAGGGTTGGTTATGACGATGATGGTGGTAGCCACGCTGATGGTGACGATGGCGGAAGCTGGGAAGCGCAGCCGAAACACCATTTTTAAAAAAAACGAGCGAAGTAATAATAACCAGGTCTAAGTGGTTGGTCACATTCGTGATAGATTTGAACCCGTATGAGTCGCTACTAAATAAGTTAGGAAACGAGCTAACGCAACTGGATGCAGCCCGGTTGAAAGTAGGACAAGATTATCCCAAGCAAAAAGGGTATCTCAGTTTATTGCACTCCCTAGAATCAGAAGCCACTATGATAGAGGCTCAATGGAAAAACATGCAAAACTACCTGCAGGGAATAGAGTTACTGCAGACGCGGGAAAGGAGATCCGTAGTCCCGATTGTGGGAAAGGTATTGAGTGTCCTGTTTGGAACAGTGACTGAAGATGACGTTAAATTCATAAGAAGGAAACTGGGAGAAGTGGAGATAAACCAGAGGACGCTTGCCCAGGTGGCAAGGGAGAGTGTGACAATATTAAATGTGACAAGGTTAGAGGTGTCCAAAAATAGAGCCAGAATCAATTGGTTAATAGACAACCTGGCGAGGTTGAGACAAGAGGTAATTACTAATACAGAAACTGTAATGATTGAATTACAGGAAATGAGCGGATTCATGCAAAAATATTTCCAGCTGATGACAATTACGAATAAGGTACGACAAACGAGTCAGTCGTTGACGACCTTGCTGGAACACGTGAGGGCGCAATTAGACATGCTGTCATTAGGACACCTCTCCCCAAGCATAGTAAACCCGGGTCACCTAAGGGAAGCGCTACTCGGAATACAGGCCGAGTTACCCCACCATTTAAGGCTGCCGGTGGACCCCACCAAAGAATTGTGGAAATATTATAATGCACTAGGATGTGTGACCTTGTTAGAAAATAGGCGACTATTGGTTGTGATATCTGTTCCGTTGTTAGATAGCGAGAGTGTATTCGAGATATACCAGGTTATAAACTTACCCATCCCCTACCCCAGAAGAGATCAAGGTTTAGGAATGATAGCAAGGTACAAGGTGGAAGCAGACTACATAGCTTTAAATTCGGGGAGAACGAAATTCATGTTGCTATCAGCTGAAGAAGCTGGAAGGTGTAGAGATGATGCTCTAGGGATTTGTACCTCGTTAAGCCCTATCTATAAAACTGGTAATCGCAGAATGTGCATACTAGAATTGTTTGATGGGAAAAGGGAAGGAATCAAAAGAATCTGCCAAGTGGAGGTATTAACAAACACGGCATTACCACAAGCTATCAGTGTTTCAGACGGGGTGTGGGCAGTAGCCACACAGAGACATATCAGCTTGTCTAGGGTATGTGGGGGAGAGTCCACAAGGACATTAAGAATAAGACCACCGTTATCCCTGGTGACGCTACCCATGGGATGTTCGGCGGTTGGAATATCCATTTCCTTACCCCACTATTACCAGGAAGAAGAAAGATATGAAGAGAAAGATTCAATCATAGAGATGATTGGTAGAGGCTTAGTCAATTGTACAGAATTATGGGAGCCGATAGTGAAGAGATTCTCTAATGTTACCTTAAATAAGATGCCAGTATTAATGAAGCCAATAGAAAAGATCGATATGGATCAATTGAGAGACAAGTTAAGTGCGTTGGGAAACGAAGGTGTGGCTTGGGAAGACGATGAGCAGATCGCGATAAGTTGGTCAATAGTAATGGGTACATTCCTAGTTATAGCCATCGGGGGTGTATTAATATGGAAGGTTAAGAGTAAGAGGAGATTAGCGAACGACAGTCTAGTGAGCGTGCAGCAACTCGAGAGGGAGATGCCGAGCAGTGTTCCTCGCTCAGACAGGACGGGCGAAGAAATTGCTGAAAGACCAACGGAGGAGGCTGGCGTGAGACCACCACGTGCGGCGGAAAAACCTCCCACAGCGGAGAGGAAAACATTGACCAAGAAGAACAAACCATAGTAAACACATCTGCACCCACAGACACACGCACATATTACTTTTGCATGTAGAACAAAAGAAGATGAAAAAGAACATTACCCTTGCATGTAGAACAGAAGAAGATGAAAAGAACATTACATCGCATGTAGAACAAAAGAAGATGAAAAAGAACATTACATTGCATGTAGAACAAAAGAAGATGAAAAAGAACATTACATTGCATGTAGAACAAAAGAAGATGAAAAAGAACATTACATTGCATGTAGAACAAAAGAAGATGAAAAAGAACATTACCCTTGCATGTAGAACAAAAGAAGATGAAAAGAACATTACATTGCATGTAGAACAAAAGAAGATGAAAAAGAACATTACATTGCATGTAGAACAAAAGAAGATGAAAAGAACATTACATTGCATGTAGAAAAAAAAAAAAAGATGAAAGGAACATTACATTGCATGTAGAACAAAAGAAGGTGAAAAGAACATTACCCTTGCATGTAAGAAAGTAGAATAGAACTGCATGAGACAAATGCATGGTGCATGTTAAATGATGTAATTGGGTTTAGGTGTCATTTACGGGTAAATGACAAATCGGTTAGGGGAGGATTGTGGCACCCTGCATTTTTAGAAAGACTAAAAAGAGATGTTCATAGAAATATGATTTAATTTTTATTCGGTTTATTAACCAGTTGTTAGTTATTTAGAAACGAAGAATAATTGAGTTTTGAGAATAATTCTCTAACTGTATTTAGGCGATCCAAAGAGAAAAAAAAAAAAATAATAGAAAGAAAGAGAAAGAGGAATAGATAAAACAAAACCCGGTCATAAGTAAAACTAAGACAAGACAGGTGTCAAAATATATCAGGTCAAATTACCTGACCGAAATCCAGGGAAATAGAAATTGTTATATTTGGTTGAAGAAATAGTGTTTGGAGATAATGAAATAAAACAAAGGGAAGAGGAAAGACAGAAACATAATACGAGACCAGGTCGTAAGCGAAAACACACACGTACGACCAGCACCTAACAAGTGTCAAAATTATCAGGTCAAGCACTTGAACTAATTCCGTGTCGGCGTAGGATGGAAGTTTTGTTAAGGTTGGCTGAAACAATAAAGATTTTTTTGAACAATGAAAACGAAATTTTAATCGGAGGAAAGGTGTTTTTTGTGTTGAGGTGGTGACCGGTGGAACTGTATACAGATTCTGACCTGTTAAAAATTGGAACCCCACGATGATGAAGGGGAGACATTTTCAATTCAGATAATTAAGATTTTTGACTATCAGGTCTGACCAAAAACAAAGAAGGAAAGAAAACGATTGTCTCGGCTCACAGATAGCGCCAATATTCTTTCCTGAAGTCACATCTAATTAGCGGCAGGCTGTTTTGACAGAACCCAGGTGAGAAAAAGCCAAGATTATCATTTTTCGTACGTGTGAAAAGGGCCAAATTAGATTTTGTTTTTTTTAGAACAAGAACGATGTAAGCCACGCCCGATTGGAGACGGGAGGCGTCCCACCACAGTCTCATTGGCCGAAAGCGGTCACGTGATATGCGGAAAGAGGAGGGAGAATGCTCGATCAAGAACCATTGGTCGAAAACGGTCACCTGACATACGAGAGACCGGGAGAGATGTGTATGCGTCTTCCCCCCAGAGGCACTGTGAGGAAGTAGGGGTGAAAATAATAGCGATAATGGGAAATCAGAACTAATGCGACTTTTGGGATTATCGAGAGAGCCCTGACGCCGACAGACCCACCCCGGTTTGCTGCGGCGTCAATAAAAGCAGGACCCCAATCGACAAAAGATGAGTTCAGCCCCGGACGGCAGCGAGAAGAGATCACCTCGGACGACGGAGGGTTGCGGCTGGGTAGCCGCGGAGAAGTTCCAGCCCAAGTCGAAAACAAGAAATCCTTCCAGCCCAAGTCGAAAACAAGAAGTCCTTCCAGCCCAAGTCGAAAACAAGAAATCCTTCCAGCCCAAGTCGAAAACAAGAAGTCCTTCCAGCCCAAGTCGAAAACAAGAAATCTTTCCAGCCCAAGTCGAAAACAAGAAATCCTTCCAGCCCAAGTCGAAAACAAGAAATCCTTCCGGCCCAAGTCAAAGACAAGAGAAGTTCTATCTAAGTCGACGAAGAAGAAGATTACTCGAAAGCCGCGGAGAAGTTGCAGCCAAGTCGAAGACAAGGCCAAAGAGTTACTGGACGGAAGAAGAAGAAGAAGTTAAAATCAAGCCCAGCCGAGAACAGAATTCGACCCAACCAGATCGAAGTGAAGAAATACAACCCAAGTCAAAGACAAGAGAAGTTCTATCTAAGTCGACGAAGAAGAAGATTGCTCGAAAGCCGCGGAGAAGTTGCAGCCAAGTCGAAGACAAGGCCAAAGAGTTACTGGACGGAAGAAGAAGAAGAAGTTAAAATCAAGCCCAGCCGAGAACAGAATTCGACCCAACCAGATCGAAGTGAAGAAATACAACCCAAGTCGAAGAGAAGAATCAACTGCGAATGATTGATAGAAATTAGCCCCAGTGTCGAACTAAACCACACTCCGACATACACAATTCTGGAGAGTAGACAATTCGAAATCGTTAAGTTGTATGATAGAAGCTTGGTGCCATAGTCCACAGAGCGGGTCGGGAATGAGAACAATTTTTCCTTATGTAACGGACATTAGATATAAAAGGTTGTCACCCTTTTTTTTTTATCAGTAATTTTTTGTCTCGTGAGTTTTTTTTTTTCTTTTACTTGTGTTTTGCCACCCCCGTCGGACTCAACTTGCATACGGCCCAATCCCTGCTGGTCCCGTCTGTCTAAGATCTAAACACAGCGTGGGTAGACAGACCGGAGATCAGTACAGTTGCTTTAGCAACCAGGTATTGGAAGCGGGTTGGGAAAGGCGAGGCTGGTGATCATCTAACTAAGAGGTTGGAGCGGCACGCTTGGAACCAGGAGGAGCGACCAGGAGGAGCGACGTCACAGTTGGCGCCGTAACCAAAGGATTCGACCCTGGGCCAGGTGTGTACCCGTCACACAGATGTAATCTAGTTCACATGGCAACACAGAGCCATCTACTTGAAATTAATAACTCAAATAGGAATGATTTGCGGATATAAGTTTATATGGACTTTTGTCCTAGTTTTGTTGTGAGGACACTCCCACAGGTTTGTTAAATATTTTTGTAACAATTAGTTTAACCCGTTCATCAATTATGTGTGTGTGTGTGTGTGTGATAGAGAGAGAGTGAGAGAGAGAGAGTGTGTAAATACATATGAGAATATGCTGGAATGTTTTCCCGACGCAAACAGTTTTTTACCTAATGCTGCAAAACCATCAGTTTCATATCTATTTTTCTTTTAGTATTCGAATTGGCGCCTTGTTCAAATCGAGAAAATCACTCTCTCCCTATCTCTCTCCCTCTCACTATTTGATACACATTCACACTCACTCACACACAAACTATAAACCCCCATACATATACAAATATATATATATTAAAGACATTTTTTATGTTTAACGTTCTTTTTATAGATACAAGTATTTAAGTAAATGATCTGTTTATAATAAACAGTATCAAATAACATCTACCGGCATGAATGTCCGAGAAATTTTCATAGAAAATATTCGTCCTTTTAATGTCTTTAATAAATAAATTGTCGGACTTTGTCTATTTCTTAATGTACAAATATATATATATATATATATATATATATATATATATATATATATATATATATATATATATTATAAATTGATTTATTTAAAATATGTTTTTTTGCTACACAGTTCTAACCATGTTTCTTTATATTTATATATATATATATATATATATATATATATATATATATATATGTAAAGTATGAAAATATCTGAATACGGAAAGGGATGGATTTTTTATTAACAGCACAGATTTGTGTTGTTTAAAAGTTATTTTACAATGAGGCTCGTATTTGAATAGACATTCCCTTTTGTTGTTAAACGGTACATTTATTTCTTTTCCGCTATCGGCCTGAATATTCGAGAAAACGTTTTAGAGAACACTATGCGCTCTTCAGGAAAATCGAACCCTACCTATTCCTAATGGAATGCTTCATAGATCTGACGTGCTTACACCTCTTGACTACAGAGTGCGTCGATGATCAAAGATACTAATAAACTTTGCTTGAAAAAACTAGAAAACTGAGACAAAATGTTATATATTCTCGTAAACTTACGGAAAATGTGGATAAACACTGATGAAGGCCCAGCACCCTAAAAATGTGATGGTGAACATTAATGATTTATATGTAGAAAATTTAATATGTGGTTTTCCTAGGATTGGAATGATTTAATAAACGATAATTAGTTTTAGCGCAAAGCTAAACATATGGGGCACGAAGTGAAGATAAAACTCACTACTGAATCGTATGGATCTAGCGAGACAAGTTTGTTAAACATTACATCACAGTGAAGGACCAAATTTTATAGGATTACTATTAGTATAAGATTTTTGGAATCTTATTATAAAGAACACCTTTAAGATATCCCTGTGAACGTAATCCCTAAGTGAACGAAAATGAGAGGCAGGATACTATATTTATGGACTATGAAAACATTTCATTCATGGGATAATGGGTATTAATTGTTTATATGTAAAAATCTCTAAGTAATATAGAATTTTTAAAAGCTAATAATTAATGCAGGTTAATACCGGTTTTTTGTTTTTTTTTTCAAACTTCAGTTTATACTATTTTTATTTTCTTTTTATATAATTAATACCGGATGGGAATAGATTAGTGAAACACTTAGCATAATTCTTATTCGAAAACATTGAACATTCTTTTCTAGAAAATGTATCACTAGCAAAGAAAAAGAGATTTATCATCAGACATATCCGAAAAGAACATCATATTTAGAGAATATAGGGGATATTACGATAACAAACTGACTTGGATGTACACTTTACATGGTGGATTCTAAATCCAATTCTATATCATTATTATTATGCTGATATAATGAAAATATATACACTCTAACAGCGGAATAGTTAAAGATCTACATGATCCCAAAGGCCAAACCGGCGAAAAAGGGTAACGCCAGTCATGCTAGTGTAATTAATGCTGATCTTGACAGAACAGGCATCTAAGAGCCTGATCAACCAGTTTTTCCAGATCTCAACTGTCTCAATAATCACTGAGCGCCGGGGGAGGCATTTCTAACCAAATGTGTGGGCTTCTCCGCCGTGAAGAGTTGGCCATCAAAATCAGATTAACGCGAATGGAGACGATAAACTTTCTCTGATTCAGTCTCCACCACCTCCACCAGTGTTTGTGGGGGAAGGAATAGGGAGAGTGAATGATGTTCCTGATGCTCGGATTCGAGGGGATGCCGACGACATTGAAAAAGATCAAAATATAAACGTTAGATCATTCCTCATGTTTTAACTGTTATACATCATGACGGTCGTCTTCGAGTATAGAATCCAGAGGTTAGCAGTGAATATTTCGAAGACAGTAGGAAAGCGTAGTTCAGGTTAGCAGTGGATATCGCAGCAAACTAGCAGAGGATAGTGCTTCCTTCTGTCAGTCAGCGCCTGGTCAAGTTGGCACTGGTCCTTCGGTAGGGTAAACAAAAATGGCCGCCTTTATACACGACGGATAGAATGTTCTGCGTTTTCTGATTGGTTAACCTTCTATTAGTAGACTATGAAGCGAGTCAAGGCATTGGGACTAACTCACTAGTTATATATATATATATATATATATATATATATATATATATATATATATATATATATATATATATATACACAAAAAACTGTAACATTAATAAAATGGATCAAAAGTATATTTTCCATGAGCATAATATCTCGATCAGTGTTTATACATGATTGAACCCCACTCTGTCCCCATCACCCTTTCCCGTGTGTGCTTTTTTTCTTTTATGTGTCCTGTTCCTTAAAGACGTAGGCTATCATGGCTCTCCACATCTTCATATACCTTGTAGCTCTTAATATTTTCTTTTTTTGCCATTTCTACCAAACCCTCTTCTAATTTCATTTTACTCGAACCAATTAAGTATGTTAAGCACTGCTTTGCTCTGTCTCTCTTTCCTGTAATCTGTCTTGTGAGTATCAGTTCTTCCACGCCTCCTTCCTCATTACCAGCCCCAGAAATATCAACTGCCTCTACCTGATGGTGAGTATATGTTTCCTTTTTGTTTCCATTTTCTCCAAAAATTCGGTCCATGATATCCTTAGAATGTTTTTGTAGAACCATATTTTTCTAGCTTCTTCTTCTTTCGGGAGAAGGTCCGGGATTTGCTGCCATATAGGCGGACAGATATCAGGTAGAAAACTATTCGACAGGAAACTAATTATTCCGAGTTAGAAACCTATAACTATTAGATATTTACGTCATGAAATAATTCACGTTTCCATTGAAAATACAGCAAATAAAAAATAGGGAAATACTCTTGAAAGAAATAAATTGCAACTATTCTATGATAGTAGACATAAGCCAGGTATATATTAAATAATTACCACAATCATTTCAATGAGTTTGATATATTATAGTATGATAAATTGAAATTAAAAAAAAATAATTTGATGGATGTATTTGATCGTTTAACAGGTTATCAGCTCCTTATGCGCCATTTACTACACCTATGCAATATTGTTGGTGGCAGTGAAGTGAGA
The DNA here is from genome assembly GCA_963932145.1 of Acanthosepion lycidas. Classification (NCBI taxonomy): domain Eukaryota; kingdom Metazoa; phylum Mollusca; class Cephalopoda; order Sepiida; family Sepiidae; genus Acanthosepion; species Acanthosepion lycidas. The sequence continues at coordinate 79,821,038 of OZ010591.1, read as the reverse complement.
AAATATATCATATACGTTATTCTGTTTTCACAGTTAAATACATGGTAGTTGATAGTCAACATTTGTGCATATATATATATATATATATATATATATATATATATATATATATATATATATATATATATATATATATATGTTTGTGTGGATGTGGTTACTAGAGACCATGATAGGTGTGCTTATGTAGTAACTTTTTGAAGTTATTCGTATGAATACAGTTTTATTTTTTTGTGATTTTTTTTTTTTTTGTGAATATTACATGGTCTAATATAACAAAGTTCATTGATGTTGATCATACGGTTGGTGGATTTTGTATGGTTGCATATAGATCTATATGGATTATTTAATGCCAAAATCTTAATATTATGTACGTAATTTAATGCTTTCAACTACAAATAATTTGCACATACATGTCTGTATAAAGATATGTCTTTTAGACAAATATTCTGTAGACCACAAAATGTTTTGTTGTCAGTTTTGCTATAAAATTTTTTTTTATATTTTTTTTTTTTTTTAATGTTTCATTGATTAATATTTTGATATAAAATGTATTGTTTTTCATTTTATTATAAAAATGTTTTGTTGATTTTTGTTTGGGTGTTCACTATTTACCGATATCTTTGACTATAACCGTTGCTACCACCCCGGGCCAGGACGAACCTGGGAATAACGGCAATTAAAGGGTAGTTCCACGCTCGTCAAGACCTCCAGTCTCGGGGTCAGAGACTTTGATGTAGTTTTTCGTCATAACGAGAAAGAAACATTTTCAGTAAAACACGTTATTTTCACTGTAAGTCCGCTTGACACTGATGGGTATTTTATTTGAGTTAGAACATACTTTTAAATTTAATACACTTTAATAAGACATTTATGAAAAGAAAATCAAGAGAATACTCAAATGAATACATAAACTTTTACACATTGTTTTATTCACCATAGAATGTTATGTTATTTTTTATCCTTCAGACGATTGGAGCCAAAAGAAAATATTGGAACCTGTGGAAATCACAGTCAGAGATGAGAACTTACTAAGCCGGAAAAGATGTGAGGTTTAGAATAGGATTATAGTTGATGACGGTCTGAGTCTATGGCGACATCTAGATGTAGTTAAATGACACTACACACATAGATTTTCTTCTCGCCATTGTAGAGCAAGAAATCTAAGAAAATCTAACGCAAGAAATCTAACGCTTTTAATATGATAAGATTATGTTATGATTAAGATTATGTTTACGAAAAACAATAATTCATTTTATTTTTCGAGGAACATTGATGAATATCTGAGAAAATGTGTTTAAAAACACATTTGATGTCATAGCAGGCTCGTTCCTCTGATCGTCACTGGATTGAAAACTTCTAGAATATTCTCAAGAGGAAATTTACGGCGAAATCAAATTTTCAGCAAAATCAAATTTGATATAATATTCTGGATGATGATGTGTAGAGCGTCTATTTTTAATAATTCTTAGGAAATTAGAAATATTGAACAATGTGAGAGACTGCGTATACAAACTTTTGCAATCAGCCTAAATAAATGAATATTAATAAAATTTTGAATTAATAAATATCATGTGAACATAGACGAATAAGATTCTTATTCGATTAATTTGCAGGATACATTTGCCTCACCTTGATATACGGACATATATTCAAAATTCTTTTGAAATCAATATATTTTCATTGTGTCATTTGACAAGTTGTAGCGTATATGTTTATATATATTTCAATAATTTCCTTCATAGATATAACCTCGACATATATTTATTAGGGTGATCATGAACTAATTCTCTGTTATCAGAACGGGTATAAAAGTCAAAATAAATTGAAATAATTTACACTGTTTGTATTCCATCTATTGTTCTCATCTTTGTTATTGGCAGAATGTTTCGGGAGTCAAGTTAGTTTTAAGGTTCCAAGTACACAACAGCAAATTTTCCTACAATCCAATGGCCTAGAGGAGTAAAAAGGGGTTCGCTGAAAAGGGTGACATACTGATACTAAGTTCTACTCCCTGGATTGAGAAGGTTCTTATTGGACTTACAAAAAGTGCGAGCAATACCTGAGCAGTACTAAATATAAAAATAAAATAGACGATATATTTATACACGAACAGTTGAAAGTGAAAATTCTAGCCCCTGGGTTGGGAAGTGGGTTCTTGGCCTTAGAAAAAGCGCTGGCAATATCTGAGCAGTACTGAATATATATATATATATATATATATATATATATATATATATATATATATATATATATATATATATATATATAAATAGCCAGAGAGGACAACGGACGAAATAGGGTGATGTGTACACTAACCTGAGTAAAACGAACGGACTTAATTAGGTAACAACTTTAAGTAGTTACAAATAATTCTCATGAACCATATTGGCAATGGTGTCTACGTGCGCCTAAAATTAGAGTTTGAAATCATGCACTGGACAAAGACACTGAATGTATAAATGAATAGAAGTATATCTGTAATCAATATAACAAAGATCCCCCATATAATAATTTGCATAATCATCTGGGAATATTAAAACTCCCAAGCCTTAAGAAAACTTCAAAATGAGAAAAACAATGATACCCTCGTGATCTTACGGAAAACTTGAATCAACAATTATGTTGATGATTGGGCAATATCCAAATATGTGATGGTGTGTATTAACGATTTATATATAAAAAGAAAACTATCATTAATACGCGATTGTCATAGGATTAGTAATTAGAGAAATAGGATTAGTTGTAGCACGGGGCCGAAATTATGGGGCAACCAGTGAGAATCAAACTCACTATTCAGTCGTAAATGATGTAATGGGAAATGTTTTCTGACCATTACACAAAATCGAAGAGCAAAATTCTTATGGGATTATAATTAACACGAGCATTTTGAAATCTTATTATAAGGATAACTTTTGAGAAGATTTTTAAGATATCAGGATTTTTCGCCCAAATATATCTGAAACCCTTTTTTTATAATTTTTTTAAATGTTCCTTTACTTATGAAAATATATAGTGATCAAAACTAAAGGAAAATTGTACGTGACAAAGTTTACGAATACAAAGCATGTGGAAATAACTGTGGAAATAACATGTGGAAATATGTTATTTCCTCTTACAAGAAATAACATATTTGTAACTTGGCTTTGTTTTTCAGAGTGTATCATTGTAATCAAACAATAAGACAATTTCTGTTTACAAAGGCAGAGAACCTTCGACATATTGCTACCTTACCCGACCAAGTTGCTTGTAACGAAAGCCTGCATTGATGATCAATGTATATTCCAATATCTTCTAATGGATAGGACATTTATATACCAGCGAACACAATTGATTCTTTCGATGGAATTCTTGATTTGGTGTTGATACTGGAAGAAAAAACAGAGCTGCGCTTAACATCATTTAGAAGGAGAGATGTATATTTTTAAAACCACCATTCAAGTAGATCATTGTTATTTAGCCTAATACAACAAATGTAAATTCTAAGGAAGCATGTAACTAAACGCGGGATAGATAGATAGATAGATAGATAGATAGAGAGAGAGAGAGAGAGAGAGAGATGAAAAGAACAAAGAGGGATAATTACATAGATAGAAATGAAAAAACAAAGATAGATTAATAGATAGAAGTGAATTAAACAAAAATAGATATATTGATAAATATAGAGAGAGATATTAATGATAAGAACAAACAAAGAAAATATTAATTAGATCGAAAGAAAGAATGAAAGAAATTTAAAATTAAAGATACATATATCGATATATATATGTGTGTGTGTGTGAGAGAGAGAGAGAGAGAGAGAGTAAAACAGTTAGAAAGGAATGAAAGAAAAGTCCCAAAATAGGTAGATTGTTTAATAGAAATGCATAGATAATACATAGGTAGAATGGAATTAAAGGAACAAAAGAAAATAGAAATAAATAGATAATAAGAACATATATAGATTATTAGATATAATGAAATGAGATGAAAGATAGATATACAGAAAATGAAAAGAGAAGGAAGAAAGAAAGAAAGAAAGAAAGAAAGAAAAGAATAAAGATAGAAAAGAAATGAAAAAAAACAAAGATAGATACCTAGATAGAAAGACAGAAAGAAATGAAGAGGCAAATGATAGACATTTCGAAATCTATCTATCTATCTATCTATCTACCTATCTATCTATCTATCTATCTCTATATATAGATATATATCTATTTATTTATTTATTTATTTATTTATATATATATATATATATATATATATATATATATATATATATATATATATATATATATATTTGGTTGGTGCAAAAATAATGACGTAATAATGTCTTTTTTGACGTATTTTTAACGTCAAAAAAAGACATTATTACGTCATTATTTTTGCACCAACCTAATATATTTACATGATATCGATATCTATCTATCTATCTATCTATATATATATATATATATATATATATATATATATATATATATATATATATATTTACACACAAAAATATATATTAGGTTGGTGCAAAAATAATGACGTAAAAATGTCGTTTTTTGACGTTAAAAATACGTCAAAAACGACATTATCACGTCATTATTTTTGCAGCAACCATATATATATATATATTCATACACGCTTCATTAAATAATATATATATATATATATATATATATATATATATATATATATATATATATGTTGATGATTTAACTAAACAGAAAGAAATGAAAAAGAATAAAAAGTCGTACATAAACAGATAGATATTTAAATAGATACATACGAAGAAAAGTAGCTACCATAAAATGATATATAGAAAAAACTGAAAAAAAAAACAGAAGGATGAAAAAATGAAATGAAAATGAAAGAATTGAAAAGAAAAAAAAAACAATGTATAGAAATAAATTAAAAGAAAAATATAGCAAATAGATAAATATTTATATACAAAGAATGATAAGAACCAAGATAGATAGATAGATAGATAGATAGATAGATAGATAGATAGATAGAAAGAAATGAATCTAAATACAGAGATTGAAAGAAATGAATGAACATAGATATAAATAAACGGAAATAAAACAAAAGAAAGATATATAGATGCAAAGAAATAATGAAGAGAACAAAGATAGATACATCGATAGATATAATGAAATTAAAAGAATAAAGACAGACAGACATACAGATAGATAGATAGATAGATAGATAGATAGAAAGAAAGAAATGAATCTAAATACAGAGATTGAAAGAAATGAATGAAGAAACATAGATATAAATAAACGGAAATAAAACAAAAGAAAGATATATAGATGCAAAGAAATAATGAAGAGAACAAAGATAGATACATCGATAGATATAATGAAATTAAAAGAATAAAGACAGACAGACATACAGATAGATAGATAGATAGATAGATAGATAGATAAAAAAATGAATGAAACGAAGAATGAAAGATACAAAAAGGACAAAAATCGATAGATTGAAAAATACAAATGAATAGAACATAAATAGATAAAAACAAAGGAACATAGATAAAAGTAATGGACGAACATAGATTGATATCTAAAATGCATATACCATAGATATATAGCTAGAAATAAATAAAAGGATCACAAATAGATAAAACGAAAGAACTAAAAGAAGAAGAATAGATCAAAAGATAGAAATAAATGAGAACAAGATAGATAGATAGATAGATAGATAGATAGATAGATAGATAGATAGATAGAAAAAAGAGAGAAACAGATAGATAGATAGATAGATAGATAGATAGATAGAAAAAAGAGAGAAACAGATAGATAGATAGATAGATAGATAGATAGAAAAAAGAGAGAAACAGATAGATAGATAGATAGATAGATAGATAGAAAAAAGAGAGAAACAGATAGATAGATAGATAGATAGATAGATAGATAGATAATGAAAAGACATGATAGATAGATAGATAGATAGATAGATAGATAGATAGATAGATAATGAATAGGCTTAGATAGATAGATAGATAGATAGATAGATAGATAGATAGATAGATAGATAGATAATGAATAGGCTTAGATAGATAGATAGATAGATAGATAGATAGATAGATAGATAGATAGATAGATAGATAGATAGATAGATATTTTTTTTGATGTCAGAAGCTCACTCGTTCTAACTTTCCTTAGGTCAACGAATGCTTTTTATCCTTTTCGAAATGCTTGTCATAGACGAGATTTGTAAATGCAGATACTGGTAATAGTAACACCTTCAAATAATACACGCACTAATAATACTATCTCAAATAGTAATCACCGAATAGTAATTCGTATGATGATCAGCAGAGAGAAATAATATAGTCGACAGTATAAAGACACGCGTTCACTTAGACGTCACGCTAATTCAGATTTATACGTTTTCTTTACGATCACGTGATCTACTTAATTAATAATGTAATTTTCCGAGTTTGCTCAAACTACGGTGTCGGAAACGACACTTTATTTCTATACAACACATACCCTTTGAAATGACTCCCCATGTAGTATATACTTTTTCAGCTTTGTTTCGATGGTTAGAAACATTATTGGCATTCTTTTCCTTTTGCCATAAACCCTTGGTTGAACTATTTCTGTTGGCATCGGTACATTAAATGTGTCGTAAAGAATTTGGGACATTTTCTGTTCGGGGACATTTTCTGTTCGGGTACTTTTGAACTCAGTGAACCTTCGTTTCAACGCATTCAGGGTCTCATGTTCCCAGCTTTGTCCCTATAACATGTACGTCAATCTGCCGATACGATTTTTAACGACACAATCTTGGCAAAATTTTATTCGGCGCTGATACATCCTGAAAAATACTTTGGCTCCAGTTTTGAAATAAATATGTGTATAGTTATTCTTTGATGTTCTCGCCCTGCGCTCAGGTAACAATTTATTGAAAACGGCCTTGATCATCCCTGCGAACATCAATTTTGCACGGGACATTCCAGACATTGTGTTAGGGCTTGGTGTAATTCGGTAAACACTTAGAAATTCTTCAATCACTTCCGCATCTGATTCCACTCCCTGCGATTTTCTTAGTACGCTCCGTTTATCGGTCCTGCGAAGTCAATATGTATTCTAGACCATGGCATATCAATTGTTGGTCAAGGTTAAACTTTGATAGGCGGTGACTTAGCTCCCAGCGTAAAACCTCTGCGTAATTTCACCAAATTTCCTATATCCTTATCCCCGTTGGGCCAGAAAGTATAACATGTCATTAAGGATTTCATCCTAGAGATAGCTGGATGTCCTCTATGAAATTCTTTGAACAAACTTATTTGTAACAATGCTGGAATAACTTCTCTTTCAGTGTACATTAGTACACCATTGCATAACGAAAAAGCCAATTGTTTCCATAGTATTTTCCATTCAGATCTTAATTTCCCTTTCATTTTCATTATGAAGTGGTTATTTTCCACCTCAATTTTTATTTCCTCTAATGTAATAGGAAGTTCTCATAAGGTATTATATTATACGTTGTTACTTACATTTTCAGTTCTTATCGCCGCAGTTGCTGTGTCTTCAAGTGGTTCACAGAAACTTGATGTTAGTCGAGACAATCCGTGTACATGACTTAAATTCTTAGATGATAGAAATTCCATTTTGTAATTGTAATTTAATAGGATGGTTCTCCAGCGCTGCATCTATTCACTATATGTGTGGGAACACCTCTTCTAGATATATATATGAACAACAACGGACGATGGTCTATTTGTAGAATAAATTCTCTAGAAAAATGTTAATAACAAAATAAGTACGTAGAAAGAAATGAAAAGAACATAAATAGATAGATTGATGAACAGAAATGAATAAAAATTAGATAGATAGATAGATAGATATATAGATAGATAGATAGATAGATAGATAGATAGATAGATAGAAATGAAAATAACAAAAAGATGAAGATAGAAATAAAAGAAAATAAGAAAAAAATAGCTATAGAAATGAATAGACATCGATAGAAATAAATGAAAATGTAGATAGGTAGAAAATTCTTATTATAGGGAGAAATTAAAAGTATAAAAATAGAGAGATTGATAAATAAAAACGAAAAGATCTTACCTTGAAAAAAATGAAAATAACAGAAATATGTCTGTTATTAACTAGAAATGAATGAAACATAGATAGATAGATAGATAGATAGATAGATAGATAGATAGATAGATAGATAGATAGATAGATAGATAGATAGATATTAGGTTGGTGCAAAAATAATATTTTTTTGACGTTAAAAATACGTCAAAAAACGATATTATTTTTGCACCAGCCTAATAGATAGATAGATAGATAGATAGATAGATAGATAAAATATCTTAACCCGTTAAATAAAACAGATATTTATTTCCGATAAATGATTCTAATTCCTTTTCCTTTTTAAATATATATTCGAGCAGCCAAAATACTATTGAGATGTTCATTAAGGAATAGTGTCACATATAGATCGGTTTGAGGGTGGTACGAGCTTATACTTGAGAAACTGCGGGAAATGAAACAAACTGAGTGAGATACATACAAATGGATGTCGTGCGAGGAATTTTTATCCCATGATTTGTTTAATTGCTTCTTATATTGATTTATTCTGAAGATAAATCATACTCGTAAATTTTATTCAACTCCTTTCCGAATAGTCAGTATACTTTTCTCTTAGAAATTACGATTTTTATGCATTTTTCATTTTTTTTCTATTTGTTAATAAGATATCATAATTCTTTTTCAAAATAACTTATTATTATTATGTTGGTGCAAAAAAATGTCGGTTTTTGACCTATTTTTTTACGTCAAAAAACGAAATTATTTTTGCACCAACCTAATATTTAATTTTTTGTTCTTATTACAACTACTGTCATTGATTGGTGATGATTCATGATATGCTAGCATTCATATGATTATTTACCCGCTGCCCCACGCAGCAAAATGTGGCACAAGGCCCAGTCTAAAGAGGGGTAACCGAGCCCGTAGGCTAGGGCAAAAATTCCCTATAGACCGCATAAAACGGAATCAGTTTCCCGAGACGAGACTCAGCTCCTCGGCAAAGCCTCGTCTAGAGTATACCCTCTGACATAAGCCAGGTAAGTATTCATATATTTTCATCCCCGTTAATAGCAAACTCTAATAATAAAGCAGCGTTGAATAGCTCAAAATTAACACTATTTTATATAAAATCATGCCTTACTTTATATAATATTATCATGGCATATAGTCTAATGAAATTTATACGGTCAAGTTAGTCATTATTTAATAGATACGTTATAGATTTCTTACACTTGTAGAGGTATAAATAACCTCTTGCTTAATTCATTTATAAAATAGATGTTATATGTTTCTGCATTCTTCTTATATGCACTGTAAAGCTTTGACACATAGGCCATTATACTTCTTCATAACCGCATATGCTTTTTAGCTCTGAGCAATGTATACTTCTTTGCTATTTTTCTAATACTGTATTCTACCAACCAGTGACAAAATCTGTTTAGACCGGTTATTCACTGCTTTCTTCTGTCCAATGTGCATTACATAACTTTCACTTCAATATATCCGGTGGGTGTCTCATTTAACCCCCTTTTTTCTCATTATATGTCCTAAAAAGGAAGCAGAAGAGATAAGAAAGTCATAAAAATATGGGAACTAAAATATTAGGTTGGTGCAAAACTAATGACGTAATAATGTCGTTTTTGACGTTAAAAAATACGTCAAAAACGACATTATTACGTCGTTATTTCTGCACCAACCAAATACTTATATTCAGAGTAAAATTATGATGTACGGTAATGGATTGCGGTTCGGATTGAGGAATTGGTAAAACCGTATTCAAATTCCAGCCGAAAACATTACATTCACTTTCGTGCATATTCTCTTGTTAAATGTATGAATCCATATCTTCTCCCACCAGCTATGGGTAGGTATCAGGACAGACTGAATTCTATAGCCTGGTTTAGGAGATGGAAAACTCTGATTTCATTACAGCCTAAAGACAGTTGGGATTCTGCAGGCTATCTTACCCAAGACACACTACGTCTACTCCTGCTGCAGTTCGTGTGAGGACTCTACGACTCTTCTGAGTTATGGGACTCGTGATCGTGATTTCGAATAAGAAAGATATAGACGGAAATTTCTTCTATATATTATGAGAAAAGAAGTTTTAACGTCCACTGAAGGTACGCATTGTGAAACAATGAGTAATCGTTGATTGAATGAATGTCAGAGTGTGGACAAAGAGAGATGAAGTATAATCAAAGGCCGCAGGGTAAGTTATAGGTCAAGTCAATTTAGAGGGCCATTATCGCCCGCAATGTACACGGGACGTTAAAGAAAATAAAAGTGATGGTGAGCTATGCGATAAACATTTTCAAATGTTTAGAAAGATTGACGCCATTTTTTCGGAGACAGAGTGGATTCCTTGTTTCTATATACGTACTTAGCGAATCAATGATTTAAATAATTACACTGGATTATTGGGTTGTAGTGTATTTCGCGCTGCAAAGAGTTTAATCATCATCATCATCAGTACCATGACACATTGAGATCGTATGATCGCTGAAAAACCTGAAAACTATCCTCCATATATCTGGGTTGTATGCCGCAGATATTAGGTTGGTGCAAAAATAATGACGTAATAATGTCGTTTTTTGACGTATTTTTTAACGTCAAAAAACGATATTAATACGTCATTATTTTTGCACCAATCTAATAGTTATTCCTTCATGCGTGTCTTGGGAATATAGACCTGGTGGTCTACTTTCTCTCCAGGCCAAATCTCAAGCTTGAAGTATCGACTTAGTTAATCAAACATGGTCGCTTATTCCATCGATAGTGGAATCTGCACCTTCATCGTTGGGTTCAATATAGTTAACACTCCTGCCAGCACATACTGAGTAGTTGATCGAATTTTTGCCTAGGTGGAAATCGAGACCCTTTCCCAGAATTCAAAAATATATTGCAATTATTACAAACATTTATACCATAGCCGGGTCAACCCACTCCGAATAAAAGTCTCTCCTGGGTATGACAATAAACTACATCCGTGTCCTGGGCAAGACGATAAAAATATATCTAGCCGCAAGCCTCTGCTCAGTCCCAGCCATAGGTAAATAGTTAACCCCCAAACTGGAGTCAAAACATTGTGAAAGTGTAAAAATAGGTTTTAATACCAAATATACTTCGTAAAAAAGATATTAACTGTAATACATTTATGAAAAAAATATTAACAGCAAGACATTTTTGAAAAAACAAAAATTACTACCAGCAATAAAAATCGTGTTGCCATTAAATAACACAATGACGTTGATATGCCGTAAAACAAACCAAACCAAACCGAATAGATGTCAATAAATATAGTATAAATTATTATATGCATGCGCTTAATCGTACTTAGGGTTCATCTCATTTCATCCCTCGGAGGTGGTTGTATTTATTTATTATTTTGCTTAAAATAAACTTCACCATATTTTCTTATTATCTTTAAAAGAAAATTCTAATGAATAAAGTGTATCTTTTGAAACGGTGTAGAACTCAGGAGATTATACAAAAGGAATCATCTAATCATAACATCCAATTTTCTTGGGCACTTCGGTGTGTTTTAATCGTTAGCAACCTTGTCTCTCTAGATCAGTTATGACTGAATAGTGAGTTCGATCTTCACTAGATGCCCCCATTTATTCTGTATTGTGACACATTTGGGCTACATTTAGAAAATCACCATACCACTCGGGGTTTTTATTTTGATGTTGCTTATATGACTGGAATAAAGTCGTCTTTTTCGATGAGCTCCATCAGGATAACTAATAGATTGACTCGAATGCATAAAGCTTCAACGTTTTCTCAATGAAAGAAAAATGTTGACCAACGATAAGGAAATGACATGATATTATATCGAGGCTCGACTTCATATGTCATGTGTTTCAAATAAAATAATGTGTTTTGCTTTGCTTCCAAGATTTCAAATACCGTAGTTAATCAACATTGCGCAGTTGGAGTACGATTTCTTCTTTTTTTCACAGAATTATAAAAAGAATATCATTTCAGTATCAGCAATGATTTCAAAACCTAAGTCGAATATTACGTTAGTGAGAAAGAAAAATGAATGTTAAAAATTGAATCAGGAAGTTACCGCAAATTTTACTACAATTAAAAAGCATATTATATATTGTCTTATGAACCAAAATAACCTTTTCAATAACTATTGGAATTACGGCCGTATCACGATGAAACACCGGTCCTCGTATGATCAGCGAAGTTAAGAGAATTACACAGATGGTTGAACAATTGGGAAAATCAAGTACTGTAATATTGGATGAGCGATTTCCAATTCAAGTCGGCTTTTTTATATCCACTTATGTACAAATACTAATGAGAAATATAAGAATCTATCTCCTCCGCCTGTTATGGGTTAATTAGTGTCAGTAAATCCTTATCGTCTCTCAAAATTTGTTAACATCTAAAAATATATTTCGGCTTAAATAACCTGCAAATAAAAAAATGAATCAATAAATAAGTATTTCTCTTTCAGCTTTAAAACAACCTGGATCAATTAATAATTTTCTACAAAGTGCAGTAATTTAAAAGACATTGGTGAAAGAATAAGAATCTTTCAGCAAATTAGAAACTTAGGACCCGAAATCTTCATTCATGCTTGCGATTAGGCCATTAAAAATGTCATCAACGAGTTTCTTTATCGCTTTTAGCTTAAAAAAATGATTCTCCTCATCCCTTTTAGTTTAAATAGAAGAATGCATTGCACTCAATACTCGAGGGTAACAACCAATTTAAGTGAAATGAAGTTCTGGAATTCAAACCATTGAAAAGGTAATAAGTAATTAATTAATGATCCCATTAAACAAGGCAGGATAATAAAAAAAAGATATGAAGAGAATTCAGGTCCCTCCTTCTTAGAAATATCGCTTATTTCAAGAAAATAATAGAATAAAAGACTAAAATTAAATAAGTATTTCATTCCAATATATAGTAGTAAATATAATCACAATGTTATAATAGCAAGTAATATAAATAAAGAAAGAACTACATGTAAATGTTATGGGTTAGACCATGACATTGGATAGACATGATACAGGAACCTACTTAAGTGCTGTGGCCTGTTTAGGGGGCAGGAAGAAACACACGGAACTCGAAGGTAGGTTGAATGGTTGAAAATATATACTGAAGATATATACAAAACAATAGTGTTAGCAATAAGTAGATTAGCACTGCGTCTATTGCTCTGCCACTCAGCGCTCTCCAACTCTTGCAGTTTGTATTTATGACAGAAGGAAGTGTTCATTCTACTGTAAGAGGGTTTACCACAACATTAAGATGCAAATAAGGCCTTTTTAATGAGTCAAAAAGAAGCTTTAAAAATCACGGGGTGGAATTTTAAAATCCGAAACACTTTAAATACCACGACATATGGATGAGTTATAACAAATTTAGTATAGTAGAAAAAGAATATTGGACATAGAACAAACTGACCGTGAGATAGTTTCGCCCAACACCGCAAATTGTAAAAAGAAAACACGTAGTATTAATTTGGACATCGAGTCATATTCTGAAATAGCCTTGTCAGTTCGAAACTTTCATATGGATGTCATGCATGGCGATACACCCGTTCAGAAATATCTAAACTGTCCGCTGTATTCGCTTTCTAAGATCAATTTTTAAAAATGGTTTTGAGCGAGGTAGGTAGGCTTGGCAAATATCCTTCATTGAAAATTGTGGACATGCGCTGGAGAATCGCAAACGAAGACCTAGACTAAATCACAGAAAGGAAGTCACTAGTGGACTGTCATCAGTGGCAATAATTAAAGTGAATAGCACATGTAATTTGAAAAATTTGACATTGAATATAATGATAATCAAGGTGTTGGCATTCCACACGACTTTAATAAATTTAAATGATAGGTTAGGAAGGAAAGAAAACACCAGTAGTGAAAAAGCTATAAAATCTACTGGACTGAGAAAACAATTTTCTTGAAATTTGTTTTAAGATAAATATTTTATGGAATTAAAACAACAGAGAGAAAATCCTAGTCACTCATGAATCGAAAGAGACATGACCGCGCAAGCATGTATCACGTATTGTAATTACCTACCTGATATGAGGTAAAGAATTTGAACTTAGAATATGTTGCACTGGAGGTAGGAAATCAACTCTTAAAACAAATTTTATACAAGGATACTGCCCAATAGCGGGTTTCGTGATTACTTTTTAACCTAAATTTAATAACTGCGATCTCTACCTGGATCTGATATCAGTTGACATAGCATCCAGTTCGAAACGACAACACTTGCACGAAGTCAACATTTTGTATGCAATGTGTTTCTGTGTGTTTCAATGATATTTTATCGATATTTCTTAATATGGTTATTCAAGACGACATCAGCGTGTGTATATCGGATCTGAACGCTATGTTTATTAGCTGCAATGATAATATCTATGTAAGGCGAAATAATAATAAACCTTGATAAAAGCATTTATATTACTGTGATTAATGGCACTTAATTGGTCCACATAGCGCAAGGATGACAATTAATAATTATGTTATAGATGAACGTTAATATTCATTGGCATTTTCTGTTACAATGAGAACTCATCTACGTATTTCACGAATGCAAATTCTACCTTATTTTTTGTTCATTCCTTTCATGAAATGAAGATAGTGAATAATGACGCAGAACCAAAAACGCTCAAGTTAATAAGTGCAATCAGATAAATAAGGTAAGTATATGGAGCGAACTTTGATAAATAATAAATAGATAATTGCAGTAATGATTAAGGTGATGATTATTATTAGGTTGGTGCAAAAATAATGACGTTAAAAAAATACGTCAAAAACCGACATTATTTTTGCACCAACCTAATATTAGGTTGGCGCGAAAATAATGACGTAATAATGTCGTTTTTTGACGTATTTCTAAACGACAAAAAACGACATAAATACGTCATTATTTTTGCACCAACCTAATAATTGGAGATAAACATAAAGCTAAAATAGACTGAATATGAGAAAATATTCTTATCAATTTAGCTTAAATAGCTACACCGATTTCTAGTAAAAATGAATGAAAATAAATGGATATTGTAAAAAAAGCAATAATAATAATAATTGTCCTATGTTGTTTCATCGTATTTATTTATTTTTTTATATTTTTTTTATTTTTATTTCATTTTATTCATTTATTTTTGCTTTGTGTTGAAGCTCTTTGGACTTTGGAGAAAAGAGAAAAGGTTTAATATTTAAAAAGGAAAGTGTTCTTGACATTATCAATCATTAACACTTATCTCGTGTGGCCTTAGGTCCACATTGGCATGTCATTTTAGAGATTATATATCTTCATTGCGGGGAATTCACATTATCCTTCTGTAGAACCACATTTCTGTTGCCTGAAATCTCTACTTTATCTGTGAGTAGATTGCCCAGTATTCACTACCATAGAGAGAAACCGACAATAAATAGCAGAGCAGTGTTCCTTTGTTAGTATTAGTAACACTAATGACAACAATAAGAGTAGTAGTATAGTAGTACTAATAATATTAATAGTAAGAATAATAATAAATATTATTGGTAGTAATCTTATAGGATGTTTCATTAAGACGGATCAAAGTTAGCAGTAAACAAATCAGATTTATTGGTGGAAATTTATATATTTCTCTATTGAATCATGTTACTTAAGTCATGGCAATTATGTGTGAAAAAGATATATCGCCCAAATGTCTGCCAAGACTTCGGTGGCATACTTCCACTCGATGGTCAAAATTTTTGATGACGTCTCTGGGTAGTTGATACTCCATCTCACCAATATGCCTTATTATCTCATCCTTCAGCTGTTGAATTGCTGTTGGCTTGTTAGCATAGAATTTACTTTTGAGATGATCCCAAAGGAAGAAATCTAAAAGCCTTAAGTAACACGATCGTGGTGGCCAATTGACTTCGTTGTTACGAGACATGATGTGACCTGGGAACTTCTCATTCAAATTCTGTGTGAACTTCTATTTTCGTAATAGGCTTCGAAAACTTTAACACGTTGTTAGATTGTTAATATTTCTATGGTCGAAATTGCCAAAGACTTAAGTTGTTAAATGTGAAAGAAAAAGAAAAAATCCGTAAACGTTTAAACTTAATTCACATTTAAAATCAGGTCAAAGGTTATGGAACACGCTTTATTGATAAAAAAAATATTGACAAATAAATTTCCCTCAACAAAGTGAAAGTGACTCCGTTACAAGTTGTTGTGACCAAGTAAATGGTTATCGAATTAACAAAACAGCCGTTGCAGATGTATCATATATTGAACAGTAAGTACAACAGAAAAGTATTACATTACAATTACGTGTGTGTTGGTTGACCCAGTGTTCAATCTATACGACTGTTCCCCCAAGGCCTTCTCTCCTACTAATCTTATAGTAGGCGGAAGAGTCCAATATAGACTCTTTAGAGGGAGGACATCACAACAGAAATAGAGAGATTAAGTTATATATACAAGACTGATACACATATCAATCCTATGGAATATATCAATTTTGGTATATGTCGAAATATATGGAAATCTATAATAGTTGAATTATTTATTAAGAGTCTTGGTGTGTGCGTAATCTGAGAAACAGACTTGAAAAAAACAGAGATATGGTTCAATGCTGTGAATACGCTAAACAGAATATATGACTAAAGAGAAAGGCTTAAGAAAAATAGATACTGCTAACAATAAAAAAAGACGGCTAAATTCTCCAGCGCGGAATAACGCTAATTCTATAACGTGGAATTTGTTTTTAAATGTTAGACAAACGGGGTATCTCTAAGAAAAGAAAAGTAAATGGAACGAGTGAACAATCCCCTTGAAGAGTTACGTGAACAGGTGATAGAAAACTGAAAAAGTGAAATAGTACATAGGTAATTGCAAATAGCAATTGCTGACCGACAAACTATCACAAAATAGACTGTGCAACATGAGAGTGTGAGCATCCCAGGACCACGTTTTTAACATCTTCAGGTCAAAATCAGCACGCATGCGTCCCCTTCGTGACCATACCGCCACTGAATTAGGTAGGGTGTAGAAAGCTAATGTGCCGGCACTCTAACCGAATCACTGCTCAGATCCCATTCGTGACCATAGCGCCACTGAATAAGGTCGGGTGTAGAAAGCTAATGTGTCGGAACTCTAACCGAATCACTGCTCAGATCTCCATTCGTGACCATAGCGCCACTGAATTAGGTCGGCTGTAGAAAGCTAATGTTTCGGAACTCTAACCGAATCACTGCTCAGATCCCAGTCGTGACCATAGCGCCACTGAATTAGGTCGGCTGTAGAAAGCTAATGTGTCGGAACTCTAACCGAATCACTGCTCAGATCTCATTCGTGATCATAGCGCCACTGAATTAGGTCGGTTCTAGAATGCTCATGTGTAGGCACTCTAACCCAATCACTGCTCGGATGGCACTATCTTAAAATCTCTATACGTGCGCTTAGGTAAGACTTATGAATCCTAATTCTCACTGAAATTCTTAATATGAATTTGCACGTACAAATGAATGCGGACTCTGCTATGGTATCCACGGGGACCGTTCGAATCGTCATTGAGACTGCGCATATTCAGAATTCACCGTTGGAACCGTATTGGTTAGCTTAATCGCATCCGACCACCAGGCTTCGTCGGTTTTCCTCCGGGATGTAGCAAATCCGTTCCACGGAGCTGTCTCAATAGATCCCTAGTAAAAGTTCCAAATAAATAATTAGTCTAAGCAATAAAATATATGAATCTTGAATCAATGTGAATAGGGATGGACTCCGTCAGGTTAATTTACTGTAGCCACAGTTGCAGTACATTACAATCCTAATGTACAAGGGATTCGTGATCATTATTGAATGAAAAAACATGAACCATAACATCATTCATTTTACAGGATTAAACTAAAACTAGCATTTAGCCGAAAACATGTTAACGTTTCTTAAAGCCTACGCGTGGACTGTTATCAAGGCAGGGTAGGTAGGCCATTCGGTCCTTTATTTATCGTATATAACCCATCCTGTCACAAGCTTTAAGCCTTAGGCATAATGGGAACGGTAATTTTCAATATATCCAAACATTTACCGATATGTCACCGACGCCTACGTTCGTATGATATTTAACACCATAGTACCTCATGTTATTCTTCTTAGAGAGAATACGATTATATCTTTGAACCCTGCATTTATGTTATTTTGCCAATTTTATCCTAAGCGTGGAAAATAGTTGCGTATCCTTGTTTCAGAAGTATTTAGATTTAGTCATAAATCTCCAGTCTTTCCTTCTTTTAGCATCATATCGCTTTCCTTCATATTAATATTAGTAAGCGACAGTGGAATGATGTCGCTACTGACTAGAGAGTTGCTGTCTTGCCCCACATGCACTCGTATCTATTCACCCTACCCCGTCCACAGATGTTACATTTGGGCACGCAGTCGTTGATCGTGCAAAGCATTCCTCTTCCTAAATCTTCGAGTTTAGACAATACAAATTTAATTAGTACTTTAATAGAACCATTGTTATAGCTTAACTAATTTGGGCTAAAAGAAATAAGAATCAGGATACTTCGTTTATAAGCCATGTTCATAAATCATGGCTCTTCACTGTTTTTCTTTTACTTGTAGTTCTAAACATCCTTTGGTATTTTACCATCCCTCTCAGAACTCGTTTATTGATACTAAACAGCATTAGTATCAATGACAATGTATCATCTAAACTGATATTGTCCGCCGGATAGAATACTAATGGAAACATTGCAATGAATAAAAAAAATCATATTACCTCGCTTCAAAGAATGGGACCGAAGTAACGAACGGAGAATACACGCTCGGGAAATTGTGATAGCAACAATAATTATAGGGATATTGATTTTATTAAATATTCTATAGAACGACGAAGCGAGACAAAATGGAACTCACGAATTTGAAATAAACAACGCCAATGAAAAGGAAAATAAATTAACTCCGCAATCCATAAACTTAAATTGTTAATTAACTATGAAAAAAAATATTTAAAAAAAAAATAAAACTAGAGTAGAGCTACTTAAGAGAAAATCATTTCAATTTTCTCTAAGGGCAGATAACTCCTGTTTTGACTTGCTTCTTTTTCGATGTTCTTCTTTGAACTTCCATTTGCGAAAGGAGACGAAATCTAAAAATCAAATAGCGTATATAAAATATACATATAAATAAATCCATTTTGTTAATTCCGCGGAAATAACAATAAAATGCGGAAGTAGAAAATACTTAACGAAAAGAGAACGAAGTAAAACACAGAGAGAGAGAGGGAGAGAAAGAGAGAGAGAGAGAGAGAGAGAGAAAGAGAGAAAGATTGGGGAACGAAAATATATTGTAGCCGGAATAAGTGATGCAAATGTAGAAAAATCTCAAAAAACTCGTAGTGAATAAAAATTGAAAAATGATGAAACGAAATAAAAAAAATAAAATAATGAAAAAATGTAGAAAAAAGAAAGGAATAAATAAATGAAGGAGACAAATTGAAAAAAAGCGAAAATAACAAAAAAATATATAAAACATAATCTTCAAAAATAATGATTACATTTTATTACAAAACATCATCAACTATAGTAAATACTTGGAATTATTTAAAGTCTAAATGCAATTGTGAAGAAAACAATTTTAATGGCATAGCGGCGTATACATGTGACTGTGTGTGTATGATTCTGAATGCAAATTTATATGATTAATATACAGGGATGTGTACTCTTGTTGATACTGCTTCTATTCTGAGCAGACGTTAGTTAAATTTTCTGGGAGAAATTTCATACTTTGTTTGGATCATCACTTGATAAAGGTCAGTAACCTCGAATTCTATGTTATGATGATATGAGACATTATGCAAGCCTAAGTTTCCTCTACCCAGTTTCGCTTGTATGACTTGGGGGAAAATATATGGCACATTTTTATGGCTCATCCCTAAAATGCCATACGCTAAGATCCGACCGTAAGGCCTTTATTATCAAGAAGTTACACATTAGCAATTCGACAATGGTGAGATACGAAAACGGATCTCCTTGGAAATGCACTTGGCTACGGGCTCATTCTTCTTTAACCTATTATTCGTTAACTACTTGCTCCCCAACTATCGATTAAATAGCAGATTAGATTGAACTCGCTACGCTTGAGTGTTAGTCAGTCCAGAAGAAAGAATTCCAACCCATGTAGAAGGTAAAAGAAAGACTATGTTTCCTCAAAGGGAAATTCACTGGTATTAGATAAAAGGACATTGGCGAGGAATACGAAGGTCCTGAATAAAAATGCCATAAAAATAGTAGTAGTAGTGTATACTTTCATCTTTAAAGCAACTGACATTATTCAAAGTCTGATTTTTGGCCACTATATATTGAATAGATCGTCGAAAACCGACTAAGTAATATTCTCTATTCGGTTTTCATTTCTTTCGTACCCGAGGGAGCAATATAAAAATTGCAGTGGACAATACACATGTTGCGGAAACAGGGTGAGATGCATTCTGTATTCAGTGTTCAATTATCTTTTACTGAGGGAACAAAATCGTTAGAAAATGCACATATGCAACATTACATGTGCTTTCTTTCCAAGCTATCCCTAAATATAAGTGACAAAAGAACATCGTTGAAGTTTACGGAGAATATTCTTATAGCAGTACATCAAATGTTGCCTCACGTCTGCTGCTTCTGCTATATATCTAGATATTTCAGTCAATATTCAAAGAGGTATATCCAACTTTACATCTCGATTACAATCAATTTCCGACTTACGTAAAAATTAGTTTACTGGTGGTTTATCTATAAATATTCAGGTTATTGTTTGACAGATTATTTCTCTTTGGTACCTGATTATTGGCAAGTAAGTCTCATATTTTCACTCTTAAAATTAATAATTGTTTTGTAAGCTCTATGCTAACAGTTTCTTCTTGCGTACTACTTCTTTGTGGATATCTCTTCCGGTTTTTTGCTTTTTGCTTTCATGTCGACCATGATCATTTGAAGTTTGAATGGACGAGGATCACTCGAAAAGTTTTGAGACTTTTTCAGGAGAGACATTTAATTATTTCAAAGGCTTTCAATTAGTATCCGCTTCAATGCCTTTTTTATAGCAGTCCGGCCATTTTGTGAAGGCTACATGGAACTCATCAAAAGTTAAGGTATTCAGGAGTCTTGTCATAGCCTCCTTTGCCCTCCTCAATATCTTTAAAACGACTTCCCCTGGAAGTCTCCTTTATCATGGGTAACAACTAAGTCACAGGGAGCAAGGTCTTGAATGTAGGGAAGGTGAAATATAGTTTCGCTTTGCTGTCAGGAACGGATTGTTTTCCATTCCGTTTTCATCAACATGAGAATAAACATAGAACAATATTTGCCTATGATTCAGATCTTCATGCATAATTCTGCATGCATTTGCAACACCAACTTCAAACAATATGCTTATTGTCTTTATAGATTCACGACGGAAAACTGCGACATTTCTCAACTAGCTCCGATGCTCCAACCTCCCTCTAAACTCCTACATCTCTCACCACTCTTCTACAATACTTGATCCTTTTGTACCAACAAGATATATGTACTCGGATCATAAAAGTTAATCCATAAGTGTTTGGGATTACTTGATAAATGTCTCTTCTTTTTCCTTCCAGTTTTGCACAAACTATTATTGCATACATAGCTTACAAATTGTCTTCCCGTCCTATTCCTTTCTACAAACTAGGCAGCAGTGACAAGCAGGTTTTAGTAGTGTACACTCCAAGAGTTAACAGTTGTCTTCTTCAATCTGCAATAAAAAAAAAAGTTGGCAAGACATCTTATTACAGGTATAGTAATGTTACGCTAATATGACAATAACCATGGGCAGTGATAACTTTTTATTCTTTGGTTTGGTTCGGTTTATTTTACGGCATATCAACTTCAATGGGTCACTTAATGCTAACAGTTTTTCCTGGTAATGTTTTGTTTTGTCAAAAATCTATTTCTGGTAATATTTTTCCTCCAAAATGTATTGCTTGTAATCTTTTTTCCTCTAAAATTTATTGCTGGTAATATTTTTTTACAAATTATTTCTGGTATTAAAACCTATTTTTACACTTTCGTAGTGTTTTGACTCCAGTTTCGAGATTAAGTATTTGCCCATACGTTGGACCATAACAGGTAGTACCACCCAGGGTCGGGTGGACCTGGTAACACCAGCAATTAAGAGGTGGTTCCACCCTCCCCAAACCTGATCAGTGGTCTTGCTGTTGGACGTTGTTTATCGTCTTACCCAGAACGCGGATGTAGTTTATCGTCATACCCCGGACGTCAACTTCTAATTCTAAAAAGAGTCTCAAAATATCTGCATTGAATATAGTATTCTCAATCGCCATCTTCGGACACCTTGAATTCTATACTTTTATTGTATTCTCTATTACTTTTATTCCTAGTTACTCCTTGAATCTTAGTGGTTTCTATCAAATGGCGTGTGGTGAAACGATTGTATTTAAAAGATCTTGCCATAAATTCTGTAGCAATATTTAGAAGTTTGCTTTTAACTTGAAGTACAAATTAATCAACGGTAGACCGCAATAATTTCGGCTTGCAAGTTGACTTACAAAACAGTCGTGATGGAAAAAGAACGCCTTCAAAGAAGACGCGAACTTGGTTTTCATACCAAGTGTAGCAGAGTGTGCTTCATAATTCACTTGATTTCTATGGTTCTGTTTCGAATATATGTAAGGGCTTACGGATTACACGACTCTATTGGGCACGATCAGCCCACAATTCCTTACGTAATATTTGTACTTCATCCCCCCGTTGAACACTCATCTGCTAACGGATTCAGGAACGTGATTTTCTCGGCAATATGGCTATCGACATGTTTGGCAAGCTGGATGTATGTATGTATGTATGTATGCATGCATGCATGTATGTATAAGGTACTTCCGATGCCTAAAGTTAAAGTGAATGAGTTAAAATAAACAAAATCTGTCTTTAAGCTTTTAATTTTAACTTAATAGATTAAATTTAATAACCAAAATAATTTGGTGTCTATCAAAACTAATTCAAATTGACTAGAAAGCGTTTTTTTTTTAATCGCCAAAAATCGCTGGTTTTAGCCATCTTCTCAGCACAGTGTAATTCCTTTATATTAACAAAAAATTCTTGGAAAATAATATATATTTTTCGGAAACTATTTTTCGGGAAATATTAGCGGATTTAAACGTCAATTAATCTGATTTGTTGTTTATTCAACCGTGTTGATAGTCTGATTAAGAACCGGGTATTTAACTATTAACTATTAGGTTGGTGCAAAAATAATATCGTTCTTTGACGTATAACGTCAAAAAACGATATTATTTTTGCACCAACCTAATATTTAACTGTTTTAATTACTTGAGTAATCTAACGTGGGCTCGTTTTCCAGTAATCTAAAAAAAGTAGGTAAATATTTTCTGTAATCTAATGTTCTACCGAATGTTAGGTACTTTGACTTTAAATTTACTATAATTACCTTTTTTCTTTTTCTAATAATGCCTGTAAGGGCGTCCATATTTACAAAAATCGGCACATTTATGCACACACAAAAATTAAACAATTTTTTTTCAAATATCGGTAGAAGTTTAATTGTAGTAAGCTTTTCTATTATGATTATTAAATACAGTGTAACCCGGATATAAGAGAGTTATCGGGACCGGATACGAAGTCTCTTATATCCGGGTTTGGTCTATTTTGTTTAGGTAAGTATGGCTCTAACTTGGGACCAGAGAAAATCTCTCTTATATCGGGTTTCTCTTATATCCGGGTCTCTTATATCCGGGTTACACTGTATATTTATTTTTTACTTAATAGCAATAACACCTAATCGGTAGAAATTAATAAAGAATTTTGAAAAGATTTAAAACTTTATCAATTATTATAATTATATATTAAAAATGAAAAAAAAAAATAATATAATCATTTATGCATCGTAATAAAAATTTCTTTGACAATTTGTCCCATAATATATTTTATATACGATTCAGAACAGATATTCGGTGAATTTCATGATATAAATTCTCCAGGGAGTTCTGCATAAGCAATATAAACATTGAGCTGTACAAAAATTAACTCAAAATTACATAAAATGAAATAAATAGGAGGGCGAAGCGATGTAAAACATGTCTTTACCAAGATTATCTAAAAACGAAACAGTTCTAAAATTATTTAATTCTTTTGCGAATAAGTACAGAAAGTTTCATAAATATCCAACATTTATTTGAATTTTAGATAGAGAGAGTGGGGAATGATTAATGTTTTGATATCAATATGTGTAAACAAAACCACACAGGTATACATAAATAATATACTTCACGCGCAGACACAAACACGCATACACTCACCCTGAAATGACGTAGTTTAAACTATACATTTGTGTAGGGGTACGTACAAATATAATATATTGTACATAGGTAAAGCCTTGCATATGTAATATTACAGAGCATATAATATTCGTATTTATTAATTCATTGTATTAATATAGAGAAATTTGCTTTTTATTTTCCGCTCGTTCGCATTTTCCTTCTATTTCTGTGACAAATAATTTCAAATTAAATATTTAAAATAATAAAATCAGAATTACCAAGTCTGTCTTAATAATAATTAAATCTACATAAATACGGCCCATAAGGAAGATTGAATTAATTTTTTTTATTAACTTTTTCAAGGATCCTATCATTTTTCCCTTTTGCAAGAGTTAATGAATATGAAAATTATCCATACATTTATATTGTATCAAACGCTTTCGGCCATTTTTTTTTAGCCAATTTCATGTCTCTAGTGATGTTATTTTTTCCACAAGTTTTGCCTACTCTGGAAATTTTTTAGGTTCCTTATGTACTACAAAATGGGAAAATATTTGGAAGATGGAAAAAAAATTAAAAAAAAGGAATTCAGTCTTTTTTGTCAGCCGTATTCAATGAAAAATGGTCCCAACAATGGTTTCTGACAAATTATATAATAAAGATGTATGTATATGATTGTTTATCAGTCTCTCCCTTCCTATCTATCTACTATCCACACACACACACACACACACAAACACACACACACACACACACATATATATATATATATATATATATATATATATATATATGCTTTACTTTTACTACCACTCCTGATAATAATAGATAAAAAGAAAAACTGGAAAACGGGCTAGCTAACGGGTTTTGAAACTCAACAGAGTTAAATCGATGCTAATGAATTAAATAGAATTATCACTAAAAAAAAATGAACAATATGTATTGGGGGGGGAATATTGCTTAGATGGAAATTGGTTGGAGGCTCAGTACGAAGTTCACCTGTTTACACAGAAAGGGCTTCAACGATAAAATATAAATGGCCTCCAACACTTTTAAGTGGTAATTCGTGTGGCACTTGCTAAGAATGCCGCATCCTCCCAGGGGAACCTAAAAACCTTTACTACCCTAACCAGTGGAGGGCACGACAGGAAAACACCCCAATGTGAAATAAGTAGAGCTTAAAGTGAAAATCAAGATAGCCTCGTTCACACGGAGCAAGCTCGCCTCATCACCCAGCTTTCGCTAAATTCTGTCGAAATTCTATTAGTTCTAATCTTCATCTTGAGCTGATGCTCAAAAAATTGGATCAGATGCTGATGAGAAAGACGGTTGCCTCACAAGACTCCCTGTGGACGTGGGCTATTAATTGGTCTTCTATCCAGGTGGTTAGCTACCTAAATAGAATGTTCTTTAGAGGCGAGATTTAGATTCACTAGATAGTAACATCGTTCCCCTGGTTAGGCTATTCGGACCACAATCTCGTTTGTACCGGGGTGGCATTAGATTGTAGGCCGAGAATGGCTGGCTAATGGAAGTTCAATCTGTCTTTAATGGACAGACTGGACTTCCAGCAACAGCTGACTGGTATAGTGCAGCGGGAACTCGTGGATTGGTTTGGGGGAATAGGTGATGGGAGAGGCTTAAAAATAGAATTAGGTCCTTCACCATCGAGTTTAGCAAACGGCACGTGCTAGATAAGGCTAACAAGGTCAACGCTCTTCAGGATAATCTTTCCCGGCGATGGCTGGGGGATCCCTTACAGATAGACAGCTAGGTGGGGGTGGGGACTGGAGCGTTTGACAAAAGAGCGCTACATGGGCCAGGTAATTAGATATAAGTTAAGCAAGAAGTATTTCGTAGCTGTGAATATAGGCGTAGAATTGCGCAAGGAAAAGATCAGTCGAGGTTCTGGTCGTTACATTCGTGAGGTCAAAACCCCGGAAGGGGCACACTCTTAGGGTCACTGATGACATTTCGAGAGCCGGTTTACCAAATAGCCTAATCTCCCTGACGAGGAGTTTTGTAGCTATTTGGCTGATTTTCCTCGGCTTTCGCCGACTGCGAGTGGTAGGACACGGGGGCGAAGTCTACGCGGCATTAATGACGGTCAGCAGAGGCAAGTCACCCGGTCAGTATAATTTGCCCTATGAATTGTAATTAAGACTGTCGCATATGTTTATCCCGATTTTGACTGTCGTGTTCAACAACTGATTCCGCCAAAGTTTCGTCCCCGACCAGTTCACCAGGAGTGTGAAACGCTTTTGAAAAAATCAAGGGTGTTGGGCGAGATTTGATGACTATAGGCTCATAACTTTGTTAAACAGAGAGTTAAAGATTTTGGCCAAGATCGTGCCGGAGCGTTTGCAGTCCGTTGCCGAGTATCTATTGTGTCATGAGGAGACTTTCGATGTGAAGGGCGGAACAATTCAGAGCAACCTGCATCTGATCCGCACGATCATAGAGGGTGTAAAAGACGACGATGAGGCCGCGCTGATGAATTTAGATCAGTGGAAGGCATTTGATGGTTTTGATCATCACTACCGTGCAGATGCCCTGCAGACCGCCGGATTTGAACCCGACTTCTGCCGCTGGAATAGCTTGATGTATCGCTCCCACAGTGCTGTGGTACAGGTGAACTGGTAGCTGTAGAGCGCTTCTGCACTTTCTCGGTTGGCTCGTCATGCTTGTCCACTGATTCCCCTACTTTACACTTTGGCGTTTGGGCCTCTCCTTCGAAGGCTAAGGGAAAGGGGGTGCAGTCCGGTCCTACGTGGAATCGCTGTCCCCGGAAGAGGCTCGAGCCGATGATGTATCTACTTTCGTGTCGTCCCGCAGCGATATTGAGGTGGAACTGAAGGCGCATGAACAGTATGAAAAGGTGAAAGGGATCAAGATTAACCGCGAAAAGACTTGCGGTTAGGTGCCTGGAAGGGGGTCGATCTTCACAAGCTCCCCTCGAAGTTGGATTTCCTGCGCCGCGCATTGACAGGCGATTTGATTATGGCAGGCATTGCAAGAGACGCCTTCCCTTTCCTTACTATAACTCATCTCACGTGTTGAGACGCCATTTTAAACCCCGGCATCAATCGGATTCCCCACGCCAGTGTCGATGTGCCTTCATGACTATTCCTCGATCCAATGTCATTTCTCAGCATAGGAAACTCTTTTACCAGGAACTAGTGTAGGGAGCCGCGAAGTATTCACTACATGAGCGGCTCGACTTGTCGGAAGAGGAGTTTCACTCTTTCTGGTCTTGGGCGGCAGCGGCGCATTACCTCAGCAAACCTGAGTTTTCACTTACTTGACGACTGATTCGGTATGTGACATCCAAACCCGATCCAGAGTCTTATCCCGGTCACGGCGCCAACTGCGACGTCGGCCACTCCCGTTCGTTCGTTCGGGTGGGTGTCGCTCCAATCTTTTGGCGATTTGGATGGGAATCGGGTTAAATCCGATAACAGCCTCGTCGTTCCCAACTCGCCTCCAACGCCTGGTTACCGAAGTAACTACTTTGATTCCCAGTCTGCCTACCCACATTGTGAATTTATCTAGGCAGAGGAAATCAATCAGTCGTCCTGGCCGTAATGCAAGCTGAGTTCGAATGAGGGTGGTATCACACAAATAGACGTGAGAGAAAATAAAATAACAACACGAAAAGTTATAAGTTATTAAAAAAAAAAAGGATAACAATACATTATATCTGTTGCTGGATACAGGGTCACGTCTATCTCCCAACCCGCTATGTGGATTCGTGACACGTTTTTTTTTTTTTGTTAGGCGAGTCTTAACATCTAAGCTGTCTGTCCTTTAAGAAACTGGTTCTTGGTGTGTCTTCAGGAGAAATTCACAAAACTTATTTTGGTGGTGTGAGTCTAAGTCGTTCTTCAAAAAAATAAATTGTTCTTGGTTAGAAGATGAGTTCGGAATTTGCACGAATCTTGGTCAGCTCTTCGTGGTGAGTCTTCAGAGCTCTCAACTGGAACTCTCTCTCCAACTCTCCAACTCTCCAACTGCTTTTCGCTCGCTGCGACTTTGCTTATATGGACGCCGACCCAAACCGGGGTGGTCTCGTCGGGGTTTGAGGTTACTTGATAATTCTAAATTCATAGTCCACTTCTTTATTTTCGGTCAGGAATTTTCCACTCCTTTCAATTTTTGAAAGTCTTCTCTTACCCCCACCTTCTCTTATTCTCATATGGATATCTCACCATACTTCAGAGGTGCGTCAACGGTTTTCACACTTCCTCGCAGAGACTTCTCATACCTACCTCTTAATGGGCGGCGGCGGGCTCCCTCCTTGCGTCACATGATCACCTCCGCCTGGATTTCGTTAACATTCAGCCAATGGCGTTCAACAGTGTGGGCGTGACCAGACTAGCCTTGTTCTTAAAAAAATATATATTTTGCTCAAAGAAAAAAAATTATCTTTTTCTTTTCTTTTTCTTTATTTTGTTTCTCTCTTCTTCTCTGGCCGCCAAGAGTACAATACGACCCGTAGAGTGATAATATCAATTCTTATCCTAACGTCACGGCATGTGGAATTCTTCAGTTAGATTTTCACCAGCACCAAGATGCTAGTCAACCAGACACACTCATTCTTCGGCGCCAATGAAATATTGTTTCGCTGTCATATTCAAATTCCAACACAGCCCAGATGGGTTTTCTCTCAATGACACTTCCCATCGACAAAGACCCAACCTAGAGATGGCTCTCTTTGTGTGTGATCAACAGATGACCTATTAAATTGTTTGCCACCATGACACAAGTAAATCTTTATCTATTTAAAACTCTGTAACCACCTGGCGTTTGTCAATTAGCTTTATGACAATGGCCATAAGAATTTTCACCATTCTTCATTTATCAAAATAACATCGCCAAATGTCTCTGTCGTGGGTGGCTTTCCTAAGTCTCGCCTCTCTTATCCATTCTTTTTTCCTCACAGGGAATTTTCACCAACCGATAATTTGCTTGCCATCATAACACAGTTAATTCTTTATCTATTTAAAAAAAAAAAAACTATGTATCAACCTGGACTTTGTCAGCTAGCCCTACGACAATGGTCGTCAGAATTTTCACCATTTTTTCCATTATCAAAATAACATTTCCAAATGTCTCTGTCGTGGGTGGCCTCACTTTATCATATAAGTTAAGTCTCGCCTCTCTTTTTCTTTCTTTTCTTTCTCTTTTCCCTTTCCTTCTTTTTCCCTCTTTTTGCGCCCCTAAATGGTGTCACAGTATGTTGAGATTCCCAATCTCCTCATTTTCTTTTTTTTGGTCCCCTTTCATTTGAACTGTGTTAGATTTATTTATTCCCCATGTCCGTATATATTTTCTGCTTTACCTCTCCCTCCGCGATAGAGATTCTTGATACTGTCGTAGGGCAGAATACAACGACCTCTTTTTTCTATTGTTGGACGGGTCCTACTAACACCAGTTATGTTTATTTTGCTTAGTTTTTATATTTAGTTTCTTTTAGGGTTCACCCACTCTACTTTCATTGCCATTCATTAGATTTTTATCTATGAAATTTTTATTATCAATTTTTTTTTTTTTTTTTTTTTTTTTTGCGCGCGGTGTGCTTTTTGTAGTTTCCCCTGGGAGGATGCGCCATTATAGTATATGGAGGATTGATTGATGACTGGTGAGTTATTATAGTGAATGTGTAACTTGTAATGAGTCTTGAATCGGATTAGCTAGGTATAAGTTGTCAGTAAAGACCATCCTCAACTCATACTCCCTTTTCGGTCTTGTGCCATAATTGTATTTTTATGCAATAAATATCATGAAACTAATTCCCACACGAATTTCCACTTCAAAGTGTTGGAAGCCATTTATATTTTATCGTTGAAGCCCTCGCTGTATAAACAGAAGGACTTCGTACTAGGCCTCCAACCAATTTCCATCTAAGCAATATTCCCCAACAATACATTTTGTTCATGCTTTTAGTGATAATTCTATTTAATTCATTAGCATGGTTGAGCGAGGTTTGAAACCTGTTAGATAGCCCGTTACCATCATGAGTGTTAAATAAAAATAAATTTTGTCTTTTCATAGCGATCATAAAATTTTCTACCACAAATCATATCTTTAAATATATATATATATATATATATACATATATATGTGTGTGTGTGTGTGTATTTATATATTAATATATATATATATATATATATATATATATATATATATATATATATATATATATATATATATATTAAACTAAATCTCAGAATTAATATTTAGAAAAAGGCAATATGTATTAAGAATAAAAGACAATAGGAAGACTGTATTTAGTTTTACTCGACGCGTTTCATCCACTAGACTTTTTAAGGTAAAAAACAAAATTAATTTTTTGGACAATATATCTATAATAAAAAAAAATGTTGTTAGTTACTAGAAGAGTTTATAAATACTCATATTTATTCAAAAGATCAACAAATGAATTACGTTATTTACTATGAAGAAATATTGTTTGGATAGTTGTCATGAAAGATTCAACTGTTTTCTTTTGATTTCTTTTATATATTTGTTGTGTATGTTGGCTTGGGAGAGTAGTGATTCATTTAGTAAAGGGGAGATTGCGAAAAAAAAACGAAGCATACATTAATATTTGAATAATATTCAATGGCGACAATCTCGAGGATTTTCTTTCTGAGTGAATTATTATTAGTGTGAGCTTTTTAATATCAAAAACAAATAAAGAACTCAGTTTTGAATTTTATAGCAAATCTGCCAACAAAAATGACCTGGTCAGCTTCTCTTCATACGACTCCTATAAAATTCAATCTGGTAAAATTACAGGCTTATATTTAAAAGCATTAACAATTTGCAGCCCATAATATTTACCCAAAGAAGAAACATACATAGAAAACACATTCTAAAACCTACAATCTCCATATCAATTCATCCACAACGCAAGAAAATAGGCATACAAAATTAACATCATTCATAATAATAAATTATACAAGAACAGACACACAATTCTACCGACCAATTCCGTAACGTCCACTATCCATAACAATATAAACAACATCAAAATAATCACGACTTCCAAAACAATTATGGGTGTAATCAGATCTAAAAACACCCAAGAGAATAACATTTCTGAAGCAGACATATATAAAATATATTGCCGAAATTGTTTGTCACAATACATTGGAGAAATATGCAGAGATTTAAAAAAAAAAGCATGTATGAACACAAAAGTTAACTCATAAATAACAATTTGCAAAATCACTGGTCATAAACTGAAATAAATTCAACCACAAAAAAAACTAATTAACCGTTCAAAAATTATTTCAAAACAACACATCTTTTTTACAGTGAACTAAAATATAAAAAACAAAACTTTAATAATCGTAAATTCCTTAATTATATTGTTGAGGAACAAATAAAATGTTCTATCAGAAATTTTAATAGAAAGCTTACAGAATATGTTTCTTCAACTAAACGCAGACATATAAATCTTTTTTTTTTTATATTGCAAACATATACATTCTAATTATGAACAAAACGAAAATATACTAAAACAATTAATAAATACTAACATTTCCACTACAGAACCTATTAAAAAAATACAACTAATTATATAATTATATATTATATATAAATATATACTACACTAAATCTAGTATGTTTGAGTGAATCATTTATAACGACTCTGCTGCAGCAACTAACGTGTGACAGAACACCGATATTGTTTATAAATTTAAATGTCCTCTAGATTGTACCTTCAACGGAAAAAAATAATAATACAAGTATTTACGTTGGCCATATTCCGACCATGTTTTCTGGATGGATGAGTTTTTATTTGAATGATGCGTCCAACTTTTATAAATATTCACAACAGGACACCTGTCCACATTCACAATATTAGAAAAATATATGTTGAAAATACAACTATACATTTTCATGAAAATAATAAACATAAAATAAAATTTATTAGAGCTATCAATATTAAAAAATTGAAACCAAACTTTAACAAAATTTATTTTGACTACTAAGCAAATTTTTTAAAATATTTAGAGTAGATAGTTTAAAATATCGAGGTTTGTACTATTAGTTTTGAAACTTATCTCTTAACAAAAAACAAAAATCTCGAGAATACTATACCTTCTCCACTGAAGAGTTACTGAAGCCAATCACACAGTAAACGAATCAGCGTTCTTCATTTCACAATAAAAAAAGTAACATTCAGATGAAAACAGCTATTTTGACTTTGAAATTAACAAATCCCTGACGATGTCGAAACACTCGAAATAAAATAATATGCATAAACACGATAATTGAGACCAAAAATAATTGTCCATGAATATAAATGTAATAAAAGTATCCAAGTGAAAATAATATATATATATATATATATATATATATATATATATATATATATATATATATATATATATATATATATATATATATATATATATATATATATATATATATATATATATATATATATATATATATATATATATATATATATATATATATATATATATATATATATATATATATATATATATATATATATATATATATATATATATATATATATATATATATATATATATATATATATATATATATATATATATATGCGAATTGAGTCACTGTCGGTCACTGGGCGTGTTTCCTAAAAAATACGCTAAAAATCCACCTTCGTCCCGACCGTGCGCCGACAGCTTAGTGGTAGAATATCCGCCTGATACCAATTCAGTCGGGTTTCGATCCTAGCTAGAGGCAACCGGATGTCTAGCCGCACTGATGAGCTGTGATACAGCGAAACAGTCTGTCTGTGGATGACATTATATTAGCTCCTGAATTAAATTTAATTCTAGTTATTCTGAGGTATGGGTTTGTAAACAGTGACTATTATAGCTATTTAGCGAGACTCTTCGCAAGCCGAATTGAGTCACTGTCGGTCACTGGGCGTGTTTCCTAAAAAATACGCTAAAAATCCACCTTCGTCCCGACAGCTTAGTGGTAGAATATCCGCCTGATACCAATTCAGTCGGGTTTCGATCCTAGCTAGAGGCAACCGGATGTCTGATGAGCTGTGATACAGCGAAACAGTCTGTCTGTGGATGACATTATATATATATATATATATATATGTATATATATATATATATATATATATATATATATATATACATAATAGATAGATTGATAGATAGATAGTAAATATGTAAATCCACAATGTGTTGTTACTGACGAATTCACGCCTTCAAAGAGCAGCGAATGATTTCTGGGTCGATATCTAAAAACGAAAAAAATTTCTCCATAAATATAGAAAATTTTACTCGATGTAACAACATATACAGTGTAACGCGGATATAAGAGAGTAGTCGGGACCGGATAAGAATTATCTTATATCCGGGTTTGGTCTATTTTGTTTACGTAAGTATGACTCTAATTTGGGACCAGATAAAATCTCTCTTATATCCGGGTTTCTCTTATATCCGGGTTACACTGTATGTATATATATATATATATATATATATATATATATATATATATATATATTTTTCTATCTCTCTCTCGGTCTCTGTCTGTCTTTCTCCCTGTCTCTCTCTCACTACACACACACACACACACACATACATACATATATATATATATATATATATATATATATATATATATATATATATATATATATATATATGGGTATACCAAGAAGGTCACACGTAATTGTTAAAAGTCATTTATTTTACACAATTTTTTAATGCATATTTAATGTTTGATTGATTTGTTTTCGTACGACTTCTTGGTCCTTTGTAGTTTATTTCAAGCTTAACCCTATTCCGGTTTGAATGAAGCTGTTTACAAAAATGATGTTCCCAATTGGTCTACCATTTACTCCCTATTCAATATACATCTAATATTACATAATCATTATTTCAGATCAAAATCCATCTCATGGAAAACGTGTCCGTTTATAGATATAATGGGCAAACCTTGTGCAATCAAGTGTGTAATTTTTGCCCGAGTAGGCATACTTCATTGGCTTCAATTGGCTTCATTATTTGCATTCATGAATTATTCTGGATATTTCTCGTTGAGTCAAATTTTCCATCAAAATCACAACCTTTATTTTTTTCTTCAGCAGAAATTGTATCTATTATTTTCGTGTAAAAACAAATAAACCAATATTCAACGAATATAACTTGGCAATGTAACTTAGAAGCATATTAATAAGATGGAATAATTTCTACTAAGATTTTTTCATAGTTTAATGATTTTACCATCACAGAAGATTCATCGGCCTCATATGTTTGCATACCTTATTTTTCAGCTTCAAGTTATTTCAAGTGGTGTAGTCTCTGTTACACGGCACCTATGAAAACGAAACAAATCTTTTTTTTTTTTTCCAGTAATCAAGTTCCTGAGATAAAAGCGTACTGCTGGACAATTTTAATGTCTAAGTCGTATAAAACATTTTGTATATTTGACCCAAAACTTTTCAGCACCGGTGTATTTACAATTTATTCCGCAATAAAAAACGAAACATTATCAAAATGTGCATTTTTGGGTAAGTGGAAATGGTTGTAAGTTACAATATATTACAGTACAATTAAAATTCCTCAAATTTCTCTACATTGTATTAAGCAAAATTAAGAAAATAAAAGTAAGAATTAATGCAGATATCAATCTTCAAATAATTCATTCAGATTTTCAGAGATAGATAGATAGATAGATAGATATGAACAGACTGAGATAGATAGATAGATAGATAGATATGAACAGATTGAGATAGATAGATAGATAGATAGATAGATAGATAGATAGATATGAACAGACTGAGATAGATAGATGGATAGATAGATTGAAAGTAAGATGTTAAATTGCCTATATTTATAGAGGTTATCAATGAAATATATATACAGGGTGCGATTTAACTCGACATCATTACCCAACATAAAACCGAAACACACACTCTGAAATATGTTATATAATGAAAGTTAGAAAATTTCATGAAAGAGAAAAAATCGTTCTTATATATATATATATATATATATATATATGGTAAGATGGATGAAATATCATCGAAATTACGCAAAAATTAAAATAACACTGACCTCTCAATTTCACAGATGTATTTATCAAAACAACACAGAAATATCTTGAAATACAAAACAGTAAATTTATTACATAATTTATTCTATTGGCTTGAACCACACCTTCCCGATGATTTCGGATACTCCTGCAAATCTCCTGGACTGTTTCCTTGTTTAAGTTGGTAAACGCTGTCATGACCTGTGCCTTAAGTTCGGCTTGGCTGTTAAAAGAAATGTTCTTGGTCTTTCACCCAACTTCGGCCCGTACATAATAATCAATGGGCTTGCATTCTGGGGAGATATTTAGCTAGATATCAGTGAGGTGATGTGGTCGCAGAAATTATCTGACAAGCATGACTGGGTTCTCCTACTTATGTGGCATGTTGCAAAGTCCTCTTGCCAGTTATATGTTCTTTCAGCAGCCATCCTATTGAACTATGTCAGAACTACCACATCATATCACTTGATGTAGAATTCCGTGTTGATTCTGAGGCACTGTTGGAAGATGAATGGAGGCATAACGTCTCCATTGCTAGTGATCACTCCAAGCACATTCGTAATCACTATTACACTAATGTAACTCTTTCCGAATCCTCTTCACTGTCCACAGATTCACACCCAAACACTCTGAATTATTCTGTTCTGAAATTGTTCATCTGAAAGTATTTTTTAACTGTGAAGTGAAAAAAGCTAAGTTTATGTATGCACGATTTAACTTTCACACTCAAGGTAGATAACTAAGTTTCGAAATGTCTATATATTTCACGTCAGGGGAGGTAACTAAGTTTCGAAATGTCTATGTGTTTCTTTTTAATGTTCTCTTACAAAAACACCTGATGATGTAATTGTGCTAAATGCTGAAAGTACACGGAATAAATGAATATGAATCAACACGGTAATTTTCTCTCTTGCTTTAATAAGGATACTAAGAAGCTTGTCCGAGAATATGAGAGGATCCTATAGAAAATAAGAAGACAAAATTTGTCTAATTAATTCAATGAGACATGCGACAATAAACAATTATACAGATTGTGTATAGTACTAAATGGAACAAGAATTGAATAATATATACATACATATAACGCGCACACACACAACACACACACACACACACATATATATATATATATATATATATATATATATATATTTATATTTATTTATATATATGTATATGTATATATATAATTCTTTATTTAAAAATATGATTCCAACTCGCTACATAACAGGTCTCATGTTTCAAAACAAGAGCCGAAAACATCAAAATAATATTTGAATTAACTTGAGTTAAAGTAGGCTCTGTTCCATCTTCAAGCGAAATTTTTTGGGGGAATGACTTATTTCTGAAATTTATGAGTTTTAATAGTATAGTCATATATATATATATATATATATATATATATATATATATATATATATATATATATATATATATATAAACCCTCGTTTACTTTGGACCATAGATAATATATGCACTGTGCAAGGGGCAGAATTATAAGGCAAGAATATTGCTGACTATTCACGTTCATCTCATGTGCTTGCTTCTGTATTTGATAACACGTGTTTTATTAGAAAGAAGAATTGAGAAGAATATTGAGGTCCAAACTGTTATCAGTATTCTTTCTTGCGTATCGCTTGAATCTCGATCAATAACATTCTAGCTGTCTTCACCAATGCTAAAATGCCGTACGCTCAAAATACAGTGGTAACCGGAGCTCCCAGTTAATTGTATGTGAAAGAGACCTCATTTTATCTTTTGACCTTTTATATGCAATTCATGGCCGGACATATGTCGATTCAACGTGACTACGTTTTTATTGGCGTTTAATTTGTTTATTTACTTATGTTTATTGAATAGAAATCAAGGAGAAATTAGTTTCATGAATATATTCTACCGGTGATGACTTTTGAAAATGCTTCCTGAACAGCCATATTTGAAATAGCCAAACGTAAGATGGATTGATTCATGCTCGGTATCACACTTCGTGAGAGGAAGTACAAAAACTGGATTTTACAGCAGACCGGTGTGTAATTCATAGTGAAGTGTAAAAAATAGTGTCGCCGTGTTTCTTGTTTCAGAGATAACAGTTAGATTATTAGAGCGACTGTTTGAACGCCTAGAGAGTCGAAAAGAAATATAGAGTGGACAAAGACAATATCATATGAGAATAGCATGCGATATCCTGGCCATATACGTCTCAGTACGGTAGAGATAGGAAGTGGTCGAGGTCAACCAGGAAGGGTTTCCTCCAACATGAGTGAGAAAGCCTTAGATTTAAATTCGGATTTGGTCTGGATTCGACAGTAGAATCGTTTGATAATGCAATCTCGGAGCCCCTTTGTTTAATCAACGTTCCTGTATCATTTAAGTCTGCGTAAATGCTTCCGTCGTAAAGATAACTTCATAAGTTTATATGAAAATTCTCAGTATAATTCCTGATAAAGATTTTCCATATCATATCGTTTTAATGTTGCCATCAAGAGAAACAACTGAAGGTATAAAAGAGAAAAAAGCAGAATTAGTGAAAGACGTGTAATTATATAAAATTTATTTATTAAATAACTTGTTTCTTCAGGATGTAGGCAATCATGGCTTTCCAAAATTCCAAGTTATTTCTTTTATCTGTTTATTCTATGACTAATTTAGAAAAGTTGTGTTGTGGCTTCCAAACTGCTTTTTTACGGTATTGAATTCAGAGGAATCCTTCCTCGAACGTGGCTATCACCCAAACATTTAGAGGGCAGCGTACCTTTCGATTAACAAATGACTGTTTGTAGAAAAATGGATTAACGTATTTCCCAAGACCAATACAGCAAAAGTAAACCCAACAGAGGAGAAAAGAAATGTAAATCAGCTCATCCGACTGATAAAACGTTTCTTTTGATAAATTCACCGCCAAGCAAAGTGATTAAGCAACTATTACGAAACGAGTTATTGAGAAAGAAACAATGCGAAAAAAATAACGTTATGAAGAGGAGACGACAATTATTAGGTTCGTGCGAAAATAATGACGTAATAATGTCGTTTTTTGACGTTAAAAAATAGGTCAAAAAACGACATTACTACGTCATTATTTTTGCACCAACCTAATAATAAAATGTATTGTTGGACATAGAAATTGACGATTTTAGTTGCATTTGCATTTCTATATATCTTTATGGACAGGATAGTAAGAATCTGTAAGTGGGTTACACAATAGAGAAATGCGATAGAAGAAACTGTTAGCTATAATCTCATGGTTACCTATAGATCTAGCAACAGTAAAATGATATTAAAATCAACAGAGACAGAAGAAACATCAACTAATATGGCTAAGGATGAGCTTAGAATGGATGGCAGAATATAACTTGGGAGGGTTAGTAAAGCGATAAATATTGCTTAGAGCCACAAATGATAAGAAGTCGTAGAGAGCCATGTTCTATCATATTTCGAAGGAAAATAAAAGATATAAACATATTTGAATGGAATTTAAATGTATTCATCTCAGATTTAGAAAAAAACAAGGACATATTTCAGATTAATCTATTTCTCAATACAATATTAATCTCAAGATTTACACGTTTTCTGATAAACGTGTACGTGCTTTTTTCTTCGCCTTATTTAAAAAGTGTCTCTTTATTTACTGTTTGATCTTGTTGCCGAAACAGTGGTGATGTTTTTTTATAGCCGATGTGAGTATATTATATCTGTAAATTGTATAGGAAAAGTGAATGAGACAAGAAAAATTGAAGGAATTTGAGAAAGCGTGGAAACACACGAATCATTATAGAGCAAAACAATATTGTTTTTCATTCAAAAGCAGTCGTGACTTTGTTGAAACTTCAGTGGATAAGATAAAAACTACTAAAAAACTAACATTGTTATTCGACTGAAGGTTGTAATAATATTGAGACCCCATTAGAAACTCTCAGATTATTTTATAGCTTTATCTTTATTATGGGTCAATTGTTAGAAAAATACATTATATTAGGTTGGTGCAAAAATAATGACGTAATAATGTCGTTTTTTGACGTTAAAAAATACGTCAAAAACGACATGATTACGTCATTATTTTTGCACGAACCTAATAAAAACACGATTATTGCTCACAGAGTATTCATTATATTACATTTATTTTATGAAAAAATCGACATTGCTTGTTTTTGAAAACCATAAACTGGAATCACATTTAAACAAATGGTATTTCCTAGAAACATTAACGCAAAATATAATTGACATCATGTAATCAAAGTTCACTATATACAATAAAAGCTCCAAATGTCCACTGACTAAATATTACGAATTATAAATATTTTATATATTATTTAAAGCCGGGATGAACTATAAGAATATATTTTATTTTTGCTTTTGTTTTTGCGAGTGAATATTGTATTAAAATTTTTTGAGAGTAACAAAGATTTTCCAGACAAAAAACCTTCTATTTAACCCATAGATAGAGGGAGGAAAAAAGATTCATACCTTTATTATTGGTATTCGTGCGTAAGTGAAAATAACGGATTCGATTGGAATTCGAGCACGTCTCTCGTTACGATTTCTCATTACGCTATCAGTTACACCCCCCCCACAGACACATCCATATTTAATTAAATTTGATATAAATTTAAATAATTCCAATATGAAATTTCTGCAAACATTATGAAATCAGTTAAATATAGTCAATGTATTTTTTAATTCAGAAGCAAGAGTCATTCGATAAAATGAAAAGCGATATATATATATATATATATATATATATATATATATATATATATATATATATAGCGACAGGCCTGTGTGCGGCTAGACATCCGATTGCTTCGGAGCCATGATCGGAACCCGACCAATTTGGCATCCGTCTGAGTTTCTACTCATGAGCTATCAGCGCACCGGAAAGGCAAGTTTTAGCGTATTAGTGCAAACAAACGCCAGACAGCCATAGTTGTCAATCCATTAAATGAAGAGCGTTGTGTATATATATATATATATATATATATATATATATATATATATATATATATATATATAGTAACCCGGATATAAGAGAGTTGTCGGAACCGGAGAAGAAATCTCTTATATCCGGGTTTCTCTTCTATCCGGGTTTTGTCCTTTTTGTTTAAGTAAGTATGGCTGTAATTTGGGACCAGAGAAAATCGCTCTTATATCCGGGTCTCTTATATCCGGGTTACACTGTATATCAAATGTATCAAAGTAATATTTATTCAGCAAGAAGCACGTTTATAACAAGAAGAAGGACAACTTCTTGAGCAGGAAGCAGTACAGATGTAAATCGACCAAGTCCACTGCGGATACCCTAACTGTCCTTACTCGCAGAATCATTTACTCAAAATAAAATGTATCGCATTTGATATTTCAAAGGATCTTTTATATGCGCCATAGAATTTTCGACACAATCTCTCCATTTATGAAATCAAATGAAAAGTGTTTTCAATTATCATGTCATTCCTAACGTGTAGGTCCAAGAAATTAGTTTTTAAATCTAAGTTATCCGACGTGCAAATGGTAATGCAGGCGCTACCAAGGCCCTATTTCTAGTTTATATAAATTATCTGCCTAAGAGTATTCTCAGATATTTTGTTTGATTGATTTACTTGATTTTGTTTATCGGCATATCAACATCTATGTGTTATTTAATGTCGTAATTTAAATATATTAAACACCATTTTATGGCTTATATATATATATATATATATATATATAAGTTATTGTGACAATGCATTTATGCTATTAATGAAAATAATTTACATCCAAATCAAGTTTAATCTATGAGGTAAGGAAAGTAAATCATAACACAAATATATTAAATATGAAGTTAAAAATTAAATATATGCTTTCATGTAAAGTGTGACACCATTTAGGGGCGCAAAAAGAAGGAAAGAAAAAAGATCAAGAAAAGAAAGAAAAAAGAGAGGCGAAACTTAACTTATATGATAACGGGTGGCCACCCACGAGAAATACCATTTGAAAATGTTATTTTGATAATGGAAGACACTGGTGAGGGTTCTGTCGGCCATTGTCTTGGGGCTGGCTGGCAGGGCCCAGGTTGATACATTGTTTTGTTTAGATAGATAAAAAATTAACTGATTGTCGGGAGTGGTGAAATTCCCCGCAAGGAAATTTTAAAGATAAAGTCACCTACGAGAAGAGACATTTGAAAATGTTGTTTTGATCAATGAAGAATGGTGAAAATTCTTATGGCCATTGTCATAAAGCTAATTGACAAGCACCAGGTGATACAGAGTTTTAAATAGATAAAGGTTTACTTGTCTCATGATGCTGTCTGAAAACAATTTAATAGGTCATCTGTTGACCACACACAAAGAGAGTCATCCCTAGGTTGGGTCTTTGTCGATGGGAGGTGTCATTGAGAGAAAACACATCTGGGCTGTGTTGGAATTTGAATATGACAGCGAAACAATATTTCGTTGGCGCCGAAGAATAAGTGTGTCTGGTTGACTAGCCGCTTGGTGCTGGCGAAAATCTGGTTGAAGA
Source organism: Acanthosepion lycidas (assembly GCA_963932145.1). Lineage (NCBI taxonomy): Eukaryota > Metazoa > Mollusca > Cephalopoda > Sepiida > Sepiidae > Acanthosepion > Acanthosepion lycidas. The sequence continues at coordinate 79,779,200 of OZ010591.1, read as the reverse complement.
ATTCCATATGCCGTGACGTTAGGATAAGAATTGAGATTGTCACTCTACGGGTCGTATTGTCTTCTTGGCGGTCAGAGAAGAAGAGAGAAACAAAAGAAAGAAAAGGAAAGGAAACAGATTTTTTTTTTTCTTTGAACAAAATATATACTTTTTTAAGAACAAGGCTAGTCTAGTCACGCCCACATTGTTGATCGACCATTGGTTGAACGCTAACCAGCTAGACGGAGGTGATCATGTGACGCAAGGAGGCAGCCGCAGTGAGTAAAAGTATGAGGGATTACAACGAAGAAGTGGGAAGATGTCCATATGAAAATAAGAGAAGGTGGGAGTAAGAGAAGACTTCCAAAAATGGAAATAATGAATTTTTCCTGACCGAAAAACAAAAGAAGGGGTTTATGGATTTAGACTTATCAAGGAACCTCAGGCCCCGACGAGTCCACCTCTGGTTTTGAATCGGCGTCCATATAAGCAAAGTCGCAGCGAGCAAAAATCAGTTGGTGTTTAGTTTAGTTAGTTTTGAGTTAGTTCTCAGTTGAGTTCGAGTGAGTTCCAGTTGAGAGCTCTGAAACCACGCTACTAAGAAGCTGACCAAGATTCGCGCAACTTCCGAACTCATCTTCTAACCAAGAACAATTTATTTTTTTTGAAGAACGACTTAGACTCCCACCACCAAAATAAGCTTTGTGAATTTCGCCTGAAAACCACGTGTCACAATCCATATAGCGGGTCGGGAGATAGACGCAGTCCTATGTATCCAGCAACCAGATATAAAGTATTGCTATCCTTTTTTTGATACCATTTTCGACTTATTATTTTATTTTCTTTTGCCCGTACTTGTGCGATACCACCCTCATTCGAACTCAAGCTTGCAGTACGGCCCCAACGCTGATTGATTTCGTCTGCCTAAGATCAAGTCACAACGTGGGTAGGCAGACTTGAGATCAAAGTAGTTACTTCGGTAACCAGACGTTGGAAGCGAGTTGGGAACGACGAGGCTGATATCGAATCTAACCAGATTCCCATCCGAATCACTTAAAGGTTAGATCAACACAATTGGCGCCGCGACCGGGATAAGACTCTGGATCGGCTGACGTCACAATTTGACGTAACGGTTGGATGCCACAATTGGTGCCGTGACAGCAGGATAAGTCTCTGGATCGGTTTTGGATGCCACAAAAGAATATTTTTTCTCTTTACTTTTGTTAATTATACAGTTTTCTCCCTTTGTACTCCAAAGTAATCTGCCATCATTCATCTCACTTGCTATTTGTTCTATTTGACTTTTATATCCTGATGATCTTCATTTATATTACTACAGTTTATCTAGTTTTATACTCAAGCTCCCGGTAATTTTCTAACTGCTAACATCCTTTCTTGAGACCAGCAAGAAAGTTTTTTTGTTTTTTTTACTACAGCAACAAATTATATCCGGGTATTTCATTCAGTAACATTCACAGAGTTGATAAAGTTATCATTATTGATGAGTTTCTAAATGTCAGGTCCAACAAATATACTTTGTTTCAATTTTGTACGCTGAAAGCAAATGCTTTCTTTGCCAAGCACTTTTACAAACTGCTTCATGAAACCTTGTTTGATATGGAGAGGAGGGAAATTGATTTGGTCTCTGGGGAATAGCGGATCAGTTATCACAATTTTCTCTCCAACATTGATTTCTACTCTGAACGGCCATTCTCATCTACCGCAATATTGATCTCTGACTCTACCACCTCATAAACAAAGGAAACATGGGGACTTTGTGTAGCCTGATTGTTGCCCAAGTAAAAAGTTAAACATTTTCAGGTCAACACAAATGACCCAGTCAAGATGAAAGTAATTTATTCTTTCGATTACTTCATTGATGGGCTCAGGTTTTTCTTTCATCGTTATGGAGTGTCCAATTAGTAGAGATGCGTATACATTGGTGCCCTGCAGCAAAACAAATTTTACAATACGATTTGAGCTATCAAAGTATAGCCTCCATGAATTTGCATCATACTCCTGAATACCAAGAAGCAGCAATATTCTTTCAGCATCATTATAATATCCAAGTTAGTTTGTTTTGTTTTTTTAGTGTAGGAGACGTATTCAGCTTCTTTATTTAGATAAAATGTAATATTTGTTGCTTCCTTCAGATTTTCGCCTTTTACACTTGATGTTTCAGTCGATTCTTTTCATGAACTCAGATTACTGCTTGTTGCATGATCTTGAACAAACATTAACAGTTCAGATGAGAATCTTTCAAAAACTGTCATTTTCGGTCATGTTGACGAATTTTATTCGCATCATCATTTTCCGATTCTGCCAAGTTACTGGACGTAACGCCTCTGAAAACAAGAAACAGGATTCCACTGGTGTGTGTTACAGGTCCGATAGCTGAATGATGAGAGGGATAGTTCACAGTTTTGCGTTTCTTTTTTAGGCCAGCAATGAAGTATCAGTGTGTGATTTGATTTTGTGGCTCGCGCCAAATCATCTGAATACCAAACTTATGTGAAGTTCGAGTATTGTAGTCAACTGGTGTAAGTTTTCCTGACATTATTCGAAGTCAATGTGTGGCGCCCATAAAGTGTCCTGATCGCCTAGCTTCATATCAAAGTAAGGATCATTACCTTTTCTGAAAAAAATCATTAATCGTTTTTCTGTTATTCATTAGTGCAAACTCACCACAGGTTATTATAACAGAAGTTGCCTGGATTTGAAGTCATTGCCTTGGTATTAAGGTTTAGAAATAAAGCAAAGTGTGATAATAACATTTTATTTGGACACGAAATAAAAGAAGACTTTATTATTTCCTCGATTCATAATTAACCCTACACATTACATATAAACTAAATTCAATAAACTCATGTAAAACACCAAACCTAAATCATGTATATAATTAATTGCATAAAATATATGCTTGAGAATACTACTGATAAAAATATGAATATTTTGATTATGGTCAACATTTAATAGTTTCAATACCGATGTGCACTGTGATATCTGCACACATTTTTAGTCATTTATGTCTGTATTGGCTGTATTTGGTCATAATTATTCATTCATACAATTTTGTAAAAAATATCAATGGAAGTTAATTGTTAAGGAATTTTCATTTATTTTTTTTTTATACTTCGGACCATTTTTTTGGTTTCAGGTACATTTTGGTTTTAGTGCACTATCGGTTTCATTGTTTTCAAATGACGCTTTATTGTGTTTGAGCGAAACAGTTTGTATTATTAGGTGTTTTTTTTTTTCATTGAAATAATTACTGAAAAATACGCTAGACATATTTAATTAATAAACATTCAACCGTTGTAACATATTAAAGCGTTGCCATTACTTCGCAAAGACCTGACTGAGATTCATTGAGATAAAGTGCCCTGATACTCTTTGGGCGCTGATGTTTTGAATATCCTCGGTAATCAGAGATCTAAGGCATAACTATTCACTTTTTCTCACAGGCAGGAACCTCACTTTGAGTTTTTGCACTCTTATGAGGAACTGTGGTATTAATTGTGTCATAAGTCGTGAATGCGGATAGAAATCAGTGAGGAAACATATATTTATATGAATATATATTTACACAATTTACATTATTCGGAATATTGTCCTCATCTTTATCTAAACGTTTCAGCTGTTGTACGCTGCGGCCTTCTTCAGGTGCTTGGAATGTCGAACTGACTCCTTTATTTCGCTCGCTGGAGTAGAATGTTCTATATCCACGTGACATGCCTAATGGATGGCAGTTAATTCCCGTCTCCTAGTTCTCCACCGCCTTAACCAGATATTGAACTCACACTCTTTGCGTCTGCTCACTGTATCTAACTAACGCCTTTATCCACTCCGTCATGCCTCCTTGAGACAGGTACTGAATATATATATTCGTTAGAGGTACTTGTCAATGACTTTTTATGCATGCATATTATTTTATTCTTGTTAAGTCTTTAGCGTTGATGCATCTTTCTTTCTATCTATCTATCTATCTATCTATCTAACAGTCTGTTCATATATATATGTCTACCTGTGTGTCTGTCTATCCGTCTGTCTGTCGATGTATGTCTATCTCCCTAATTATGTGTTCATATCTACCTATTGTACTATATGTCTATCTAGTCTGTTCATATCTATCTATATATCTATCTATATACATATATATCTATTACCTCACATGTGTTTTGTGGGTAATATATTTATTTCTATTCATATTTATCTCACGTTTTCTTATCTATCTAGAAAGAAAGAAAGTGCGAAAGAGATGATGATGATGATGATGATGATGTGTTATGTTTTATGAAATGTTTTCTTCATCCAATTATTAAAATACATAATGATTCTTAAAAAACAAAAAAACAAAATGAAACAATTATAATGTTTATGCATGTATAAAAGTTACATATCGGTAAGTAGCTAATTTCTCCTTTTTGAAGGACCTTTTTCCATTTTAAGGAATCGTATTTGCGTTAACATGCGATATGCAAAATGAATCCGCCTAAATCTCAATGTTAATTTTCCCATCATGCACATCGGCAGCGGCAAAGATTTCGTTATTAAGCCGCTTAACAATGTAGCGCTTCCTAATCTCTTGTTTTAAGAGCCACAAAGAGTAAAATATATACAACAATGGAAGCTAGGATCAGCTATCAAGCAAGATTTGCTTTTTTATTAAATCGAACCCATGTCATTTGTCTGACAGATATTAAAGATTTCGTTGTATTATGAACTTTTTAATCACCCAATTTCACGTTCATTCTTCTAGCTTCCATTTTGTTTAGTGCAGGCCTCAAATAATAACGTTAAATACGGAGACATTTATACGGTGGTGTCGACCTTATTTAACGTATTATATTACGAATATTTTTTTCATTTGAACCCTTTTGTCTTTCACTGGAGTTCAAATCGATCAATTGTTTCCACCTCCTTGTTTTTTTGTTGTTTTTTTTTTTACTTTATGCTTCATCAGAAATAAAATGCACAGGAGAGATCGTTACGACCGGAGAAATATAATTACCATAAAAAGGAAATAAGTGACATTAATGACCTGAACTTTGAAGAGCTTCATACTTATTTATTTTGGGGCCAAGGACAATTTTCCTGTATTAATGATTAAAGGAATGATTTCAATGACAATGGTGGGAAGGAATTATGCAAGAAAGCCTGAGTGAAAATAAATAATTCTTAGAACCATTCAAGATATTTTGAACAGAAAAAAACATTCAGAACAAAGAATTACGATACAGGAATTGGTTCAATCCATTGTTATATGGAATTAATTTCGTGGCCAATCAGAAAATTTCAAACACTGAGTAATATTTTGGGAAGAATGAAATTTCGATAGTGAATTCTTCAATAATATTTTCATTGGCGTCTTTTCCTAAAGTATTTATTTTATTTCTGGCAAAACAATAAAATCAGAAAGGAAAGGCCGTCTCATTTTCATTGCAGATCATTTTTATTCTATGAAAATAAATGATGAAGAGAACTCTTTAGCGTAGGTGGGGATCTAAGAATATTGATGTTGAAAATCTTATGTAGTGGCAGAACTGGTACAAATATCCAAACAGCCAAGCGAAAAACATGAAGAATAAAAGCCACTTTCAATAAAAGAATATTACAAGAAAACACGAATTGCTTACGAACTCTCATAGATTTACATGCACAGAAATACTTGAAGGATAAACTGAATCTTTATTAAATGTATCTTAAAATAATTTCATAAGACACTTGTAAAAACCAAAGTGTTCAGAATTCCATAATATAGGAAACCCCATTCATAAAGAAATGATAACAAAACTTCAGTAATATATTAATCGAATACAGTATGTTTAGTGAGAAGTAGAACAGATTTGATATAAGTAAATTTAATTTTGTTTGAAATTTAATGCGATATTTTAGGTTGAGACATAATTATAAAAATCAGTGTCGCATAGCGTGGCACAGAAGGAGGGTGCGTCGGAGCCTGATCAGCTCTGACGGGGGTCGATTCAGCGAGGATGGTATGATGTTGCAAGGCCCGAAACTACCCAATGACCTGAGTAATTACATCACTGACGAAACCCTCCTGCGCAATAAAAGTTCGTATTTCCGAAAAAGTTATATTTACCAATAATCATACGGAAATGTGTTTTAGATATATTAGCCGATATGATACTGTTAATATTAGCCGATATGATAATGGTAATATTAGCCGTTATGATAATGGTATTATTAGCCGATATGATAATGGTAATATTAATCGATATGATAATGGTATTATTAATCGATATGATAATGGTATTATTAGCCGATATGATACTAATTTTAATATTAATCGATATGATAATGGTATTATTAGCCGATATGATACTGTTAATATTAGCCGTTATGATAATGGTAATATTAATCGATATGATAATGGTATTATTAGCCGATATGCTAATGGTAATATTAGCCGTTATGATAATGGTAATATTAATCGATATGATATTGGTATTATTAGCCGATATGATAATGGTATTATTAGCCGATATGATAATGGTAATATTAGCCGTTATGATAATCGTAATATTAATCGATATGATAATGGTATTATTAATCGATATGATAATGGTAATATTAGCCGTTATGATAATCGTAATATTAATCGATATGATAATGGTATTATTAATCGATATGATAATGGTAATATTAGCCGTTATGATAATCGTAATATTAATCGATATGATAATGGTATTATTAGCCGTTATGATAATGGTAATATTAGCCGTTATGATAATGGTAATATTAATCGATATGATAATGGTATTATTAGCCGATATGATAATGGTAATATTAGCCGTTATGATAATGGTAATATTAATCGATATGATAATGGTATTATTAGCCGTTATGATAATGGTAATATTAGCCGATATGATAATGGTAATATTAATCGATATGATAATGGTATTATTAGCCGATATGATAATGTTATTATTAGCCGATATGATAATGGTAATATTAGCCGTTTCCTTGTAAAGAAATATTCGGCAGCTATTAAGCAAGCATCCAGTCTCACTTTTGGTTAAAATTCATAAATTTTTTCTCTTAAAATACGTTTTCAGGAAAATAGGTTTCTCAAGTCCATTAATGGTTATCCTTCATTCCACTAATAATGGGGAATGCAGACATCACACACCCGTTCAAGATCGAATCCTCTGTCAGCACGTGGCGTAAGAAAGCCAAACTCAATGTGGTGACTCGACAATTGTGGCATTCCCACCCCGCCCATGACACGGACGTTCGGCACAGACATCTCTATCGACGTGATGCATGCGACCACCCCACAAGATGGAGGAGAACAAGCATTCGAACGCCTTCTTATGTTCCTCACGGAGAGGAAGTACAGCCGGTAAAGGATAAGGGGGAAGTCGTAAGTGTGCCACGCCTCAGCCCTACTCTTCAATGACAACGACCTTCGGCGACAAATCTTGACCAACACGCCGATCTTTGATTGCACTTGCGACCAATTTTTCTCCAGCTCGAGTCCGGGCCCCAACCACACTTCGAGAATGCGGACGATCCCAGGAGTCCAATCAAAGGACCCCTGAATATCGTCCTCCTTCCAGGCACCTAAGCGCAAGTCGGAAGATTTGTTACGGTTAATCTTGGTCCCCGTAACCTTTTTTGTACCGTTCAAGCAACACCTTGTCTTGTAATGAAAAAGTGGCTGTATTAGTAATGAACGCGTCAAAACGAATGAAACGGAAAAATCATTAATACGATGGTGGTTTTGTTCGTCTTGATATTGTCCATTAGTTGATTAGTTACTAAGAGGAATTAATCAAACAGCTTAGTATAAAACGTATGGAACTCTCCTGCCATTTTGTTCATTTCGCTGGACTTCGTGCATTGTTTTACAGATCGAAAAGTCTGTAGATTCTGAAATTATTTGCAAAATTTGCACCTTAAGATGCTTGTGCAAGCTCCGTTTATGTAACATTGTTGTGTCTGACGTCATACCTGTGGCCATTAGTCTTTTATTTATTTTTTCTTTTGTGCTACCGACATAAGTCAAGTTGTGTTTGGTACATTGGATGGTGCATATTGTATGGGAATCAATACAATTGCTACGCTCTATAGAAATCGTGATATTTGTCTTTGAATTTTGGACAGAATCAACTTGAATCGGGTTATTTCACAACGTACAGGGTTTTTCTCTTCATAGACACTGGTGGGATGTCAGACACAACAAATGGACCTCAAAGGAACTTGCAGATCTTCTTTCTTTTTTTCTTTTTTTAAATATCGAACTCTTCCATTGGCTGCTGAAAAATTATGGAAGAATAATGTCAATCATTTTTTAAATAATGTTCTGCGAAGAACTTTATTTGTATTTTTGTCATATAATTATCTTAGGATTAATTAAGTGCAAAGGATCACATGCTTCGCTTGCCCGTTGGACATTTTTTTTTTGTGATAATAAAACAAATGTTGTTTAGGAAGCATTTTTAAATAGCAATAAGAGTAGCAACAACAGCAACAACAATAATAATAATAATATTAATAATAATAATAACGACACAACTATGACACCCCATTACCAAATATTAGATCATTAATACCCATTGCAAAATCCCTTATTAGTTGTAATAATTTTAATAAAATCCGGTCTTAATTATTGCTTTTAAAATACGGTATCATTTGTAGGTTTCTATAAAGGGCAGTATTAATTATAGGTTTTTACTAATAATTCAGTTGTATCAAAAAATGATTTAAGGAAATGAATCCAAGATTATTGATTATTTTTAAAAGACGTATGTAAATATATGTAAATTGTTATACTTTGTCATTTTGTTGAGAGATACTCTAGGCACTTCTTCAAATGGATAAATAACACGATCAGAAACGTGTTTAAAAGACTATTAAATAATTAGAAAGCAATATTTACTGCTGCATTAAGATGATATTAACAGACTATATGAGAAAAGGAGAACAGAAGGAAGAGAAGTAAGGAAACGTGGAAGAAGAGGAGTAAAAAACGTGGAGGAAGAAGACAAATGAAAAGAGGACGAAGCGGACTAAGGAAAAGAAAAGAATGAGGACTAAGGGAAAGCAGAGGAAGGAGGCAAATTTAAAGTGGAAAGAGATAAAGTAAAAGAGGAGGAAGAGGGCAATTAAAAGAGGAGGAAGAGGACTAAGGAAAAGTGAAAGAAGAGGAGTGAAAAAAAAGTGGGCGAAGACGACAAAGGAAAAGAGGACGAATAAGACTACGGAAAAAGGGAAGAAAGAGGACTAAGTATAGGCGGAGGAGGAAGACAAAGTAAAAGAAGTGCAAAGAGATAAAGTAAAAGAGGAAGGAGACAAAGTAAATGAGGAGGAAGAGGAGTAAGGGAAAGAGAAGGAGGGTTGAGAAAGAAAAGAGGAAAAAGTGCACCAAGGAAAAGAAAATGAAGAGGACAATGTAGAATAGGTCGAAGAGAACTAAATAAAAAATAGGAAGGAGGTTAAAGAGAAGATGATAACGAGGATGGGAAAAGAGGAGGAAAGGGACTAATGAAATGAGGAGGAAATAAAATATGAAAAAGAGGAGGAAGGGGGCTAATGAAATGAGGAGGAAGAAGAAAAAGTCATTCTAATTCAATTGCCTAATAACTGAGTCAAGGCGTAGAAAGAGCAGGAAACACAAGAAAATGAGCAAATGTATTGTCACAACACAAGTAGAACAATAAGAAAAAGAGATGTGCACTTCACATGATACCTTGAAATAAAAACAGATATTTCGACCAAGATATGATTGAGTAAAGGAAACCTATATATGCAAAGCTAGTCGCTGCTAAGTTCGGCCCATAAATACGCAATATAATCTATACAAATTCTAAACAGATAAAACACGAAATAATATCAAAACGTTGACGTGTGAAAAGAAAAACTGAGACAGTAAATCCTACACCGAATTTAGCAAATTGGAACAAAACAATTCAAAGAATAGCCAAGTCACTTTGGGATAGTTACTTCCCATGGAATATACATAATAATCTAAAAAATAAAATAACTGGGAGAAGAAAACGGAGAAGATGTCTTGAACAGTGCTATCAGAAAAATAAGCCGGACAACCATACTGATGGTGTTTCCGATTTGGTTCAAATAAAAAACAGCTTCAGTATCTGTGTATATTTCTGAGATGAGGCATTATGTACACTATTTACATTATTCGGACTATTGTCCTCATCTTTGTCGCCTTATTTATTACAACGTTTCGGCCCTTCACTATCTGTCTATATTTCTGAGATGAGACATTATGTACACTATTTACATTATTCGGACTATTGTCCTCATCTTTGTCGCCTTATTTATTACAACGTTTCGGCCCTTCACTATCTGTCTATATTTCTGAGATGAGGCATTATGTACACTATTTACATTATTCGGACTATTGTCCTCATCTTTGTCGCCTTATTTATTACAACGTTTCGGTCGTTGTACGTTCCGGCCTATTCAGGTGGTTGGAATGTTGAACTGAAACCTTTGTTATTCTCGCTTTTTTCGCTGATCGCATATTGAGAGAAAAGTGAGATCACTGCCCTCTGTGTGATCAGGTTGAGATCATAGACAAAGAACACCATTGGAAAATTCGTAAACTTAAGGAATCAGCACATATGGGTACCAGTAATAAGGAGTGCTAGCGATAATGACAACAATAATTGCAATATGAGCTCTGGTAAAAACGTGGAATGATAACCACAGAAATTGCAATATGAGCACTGGTAACAATTGTTGCTGATGACATTAGGTTTATAATGCCCAGAAATTCATACACATATGTCCTCAAGGACACATGGTACAGATAATAAAGATAAAAGCGTTAGTTAGATCCCGAGACAGGACCCAAAGTGTGTGAGTTCAATATATGCTTAAGGAGGTGGAAAACTTGGAGAGAGGAATTAACAGGAGATAAATGATAACTGACATCCATTAATCCTGGCACGTGGAACTAGAAAAGTCTACCCCATTGTGTGAAATAAAGGGTTCAGTTCTACATTCCAACCGCCTGAACAAGGCCGGAGCATACAACGGCCGAAACGTTGTAATAAATATGGCGACAAAGAAGAGGACAATTGTCCGAATGATATAAAATACAGCTTCGTAAATTATTGGTACTATTTTAGCTGGAGATAGTAACTGATATACTG
>OZ010591.1:79738071-79763071 GCA_963932145.1 Acanthosepion lycidas | reverse complement strand
TCTATAGACTTGCTCCAATTTTACGACAGCTACTAATACGTGTTGGCACATCTGAGACCACATCTGTTTGTATCTATGCTGTGGACAGTGTACGGTTTGATATCGCTGCAATAATACTGTGTCGATCTTGGATAGCATCAGTACTACGTGTCCTTCCAGGAAATATTTTAAGTATATAGGGATACACATTTGATCAATACTGCCTGACACTTGCGCAGATCCTCGGAAGCATATTTAATCACGGAACGTATAGAAATTCCTCGACGCGTGTAGGAATTTTCATTTGACTAATTATAGCAACAATGAATTACCACTGACGCGTTAGCAAGACCTGCAATTCTCTAAAATGAACGAACATTGACCATCGCGAAGGCCAACTAACCGATCCATAGTAAACGGACTTAATTTAACAGTAGATTACGTCTGTTACTTCGTAGCATCATATTGGCTTAATTTATGCCCTCTACGCAAAATTAAAGTTGATATGCCTCGTGCCTCACCATTATAACGCACGGACACAGTCCGTGCCTGTTTCTCTTAATAGATTATAAGATGCATATTTTAAAATATATATCCGAATAGCACAATCAGAAAGAGACAGCTGGAATTTCTAGGGCGCGTAATGTGAGAGGATATCTTTGAAATCACACCAACAATCCAAGACAAAAGAGACTTGCTTATATGAATTGATGGGAGAATGGGTAGTGTGAAGCAAAGTAAAAAGCAAAAAAACTACTAATCCTTAGAAAGGATAAGACATTGTGGAGAGCCGTGATCACTCACGCCCTGAACGGATACGGCACACAGAATACCATCTGCTGAAGTATAAATTATTCAGGCACTTATAGTTTTATATTCTTTCAATGTTTGTGTAGACATATTATTGCATTTTCCATTGGCTTCTGTTTCTAGCTGTACATTAAAGTAGACACTAACCAATGATAACGGATTTTTCGCTTATTTACTTCCTTATACGGACACACGCACAATTTCATGCACCAAGTCATGTTATAAATCAAATAAAAAACATGTAATATCACGTGATTTATGTATTACGATGAGTCCTCAATCTTCCCATTTAAATATTTGTTTGTACATTCCCTCTTTTGTTTTATTTCTGTGCGATCTTGGACGGTTATTGCAAACAAAAGGCGTTCTTTAAATGCTATGCAATTTACTGAATTCATAACGACATTAGAACCAACTGGAAAATATGACCTTACAAGTCACTAAATATGTGCAATGTTTTTATTGCTTCAGATTTATTCGCTGAATGTTCCAGAAACTAGTTTTGCAAAAAATAGAAATGAAAAAAAAACAAACAAACAAAAAAAAACATTATGTATTTGTGGTGATGATTTATTAATCTTCGTTTGTTTCAGGAATGCAAATTTCAGTTGGAGAGACAAAAGATGTGTAGCCGTTGACTTCATTTCTGAGTTTCAAATTATTTCTCGCATTTCTTGAAAAAAATGTATCACATTAATAGATTCATAAATTATATATGCTACTTACCATAAGCTCCTTGATAAGATCCAAAGTAGAATCTGCAATATTTTGTTATTATCTGGCGGCTTAGGTCCAGTCGCCTTAAGGTTGTCTGTCAATGTTTTTTTGTTTTTTTTGTTTTTTTTCTGTAAATACTTCCATAGTAATTGTTGGGATGAGCTATTCGTTATGGTACATAAAGTTTGTTTTTTTTCTTAATTTAAACGCAGCAGGAGACAGGCATTGAAATCTCATGAATATACACACTCACACATAGACGAAAAAAATGGGTTTTCGTTATTTACTATTCAACATTTAGATTCTGGTTTGTCTTACATTAAACCCCTCTGAACGTAACATATATATCATTCCTTGCATTCACCATTTATTATAATTGAATAAAATACGATTTTTCTTAATCTGTTTATAAAATATCTTTGATAATAGACATCATAATTTAACTGGGAAACCCCCAATATAAATATAACTCCCACAAAATGAACTTTATTTAAATTTAGTTCAAAATATTTGAAGTTGCTATCCAGCATAAAATATATATATATATATACATATATATATATATATATATATATATATATATAAAAGTGAACATAGAAGTCAACACTTAGAGGCGACAATCTGATTCATGCTATATGCAATCGTCAGGCCACATATGTGACCACATATGTGGCCTGACGATTGCATATAGCATGAAACAGACTGTCACCTCTAAGTGTTGACTTTTATGTTCACCTTTATATTTACACACGCTCTATCTCTGATATTGAGCACTTTATTCCATAAATATAGCTCACCTTAAGACTATATTTCTTTATATATATATATATATATATATATATATATATATATATATATATATATATATATATATATAATCTTTTTATTTGTAAGTGATGGTATGTTCTCAAGGATGTAATAATGTAATAATATAAATAGTCTATATAATATTTCATCTCAGAAATATAAACAGTGATGTGTTAAATGATTTATTTTTTCAGTTAAGAAAGCGGTTAAATTAAAACGTACCTCTAATCGAAAAAATTTGACTCGTTTATATTACATTAGTGTGTGACTTTGATCATGTAATTAGCTGTAAAACAACCACGTTTTTTTTACAGCTATTTTGCAGCAGCTAGCTTCGTTGCAACTAGCTTGCGGGAGGTATTCAGCTTTTGACACATACGATTTCAAATAAGGAATAGTTTCTTTTCTTACATGTTTTGAATCAATGGACCTTTGTCCACGTCTAGGCCCACTATTCTTTCATTCATACAAATGTAAGAGATAAGAAGTTATTGACACAGCACTTCTTTGCCTGGTCCTAACCTTTACGCATATCTACATACCTTGCAAAATCTCCTCGTATATCATCGGATACCTGAAAAGAAAATTTGTTTAAGAAGTCGTATATAGTCTTAAATAAACCAGAATTAAAACAGTGTGCAATACATCATGTAACCTCGAGAACAGTCTTAGAATTGGAAGCATTTGTACAAAACTCCAAATCAAATATGCTGTTATCTCGAATCAGTTGGCTAATCCCAATATGTTGGTGTAAAATATTTCGCAATGTTTAATCGAACTGCTGAGTTCCAGTTACTGTTGTGTTCGTTATATTCACTTACGCCCGAATAGCTTGGTGAAAGGTATAGATCCGCCGCTTCTACCCCAGCTATGAGTTAATTAGTAATAAAATTACAAGTTTATTATTATAAAAAAAAAAAAAAAAAATTAGTAAAAATATTTACATTTCGCACTTAAATTGCCCATAGAGGTGTTGATATGCCGCTAAACAAAAACAACCAGCCAGCAGGTGCCATGTGTAATAAGTTCCCTTTTATGCCAAGGATAACAATTTTAAAAAAAGTCAACGTTAACTTATCTCTCTATGGTAATAAGTAGAAGACAACTTTCGATTTGCGAATTTGTAATGGTTAAAAAAGTAGATATTATTCTATATGACGTGACAATGGAAGACCTTTTCGATAATGAATCTCCACAATTTATTTTCTTTTATTATAACGCTTACTTAATTTGTCTTTTTTATTTACTCTACCTAACCTTGTTCTGGCAGACTTTTACTCAACTTCGCAAGGTAGGGTATGCTAGGTTTTCTTTTGGCACTCAAGACGTCAGTTAAATTCTTCAAGACCACTTATATCATTATGTATCCAGGAAATTTCAATTATCTCTTTCTGGGGTTAAATATATGCGTCCTTTTTTTCCATTTTATCTAAAACTAGGTCGTTGATAATATTTTCGGTCCATGCTATTCTCAGCATCCTTCTGTAGAATCACATTTCTGTTATGTTTGTGTCCCCTAGGGGTATACAATTTGGGATGTTTTTTTAGATAGTCTCCGTTGAGCAACAACGGGACGACACGAGATGCAATAGATTTGTATATGTCGCAAACGCCTTGATAATCTTGAGGAACTTGAAATTCTAAATTCAAATGTCCATAGAGAAACACATTGTCTCTCCCAAAGTGTCATATCGTTAGTGTCCAGAGCAATTTATAATAGGATATGTACATGTGCAATGGTATTGTGTTCAGCTGCAAACGGTAGAGCTTACGGAGGCCTACTGGAGAACAAGATCACATAGTTAAAGAGAAAGATTGATTCTCAAAACCGGATGTAGCTTTTTCACCAAACTGTCAGGTATTGAAGGTTTCTAAAAAATCATGCTGAAAACACTGGTTGTCCTAAGCATTGTCGAGCCTAGTCAATACTTAGATGATGAAGCGTCTGTGAATCCCGAGTACAATAAGCAGCTTCCTTCAATATGAAATAGTTTTCGGTTTGGAATAGACCGCATTAGGTTGTATGCCGTAAAAACGAATCAATCGATCAGCATTCTTAGAAAGAAGCACTACAATAATTTATTGACATAAAACTTAGTTTCCATAACAAAGAATTTCAAGAATAAAATATATAGTATGTTTAATTTATAAAGTTATGTGTATTGGAAGAAGCAAACTTCGACACAAAATCCTTTCATAATATTTGAAGAATAAATTCAATACGTTTCATCGCTAAGATTACCTACATCGTTCGATACCTAGATTTTTTTCAAAACAAATATCCATATATTTAAATTTCAATCCAATATATATTTAATAGAATTTTTATTGATTTTACATTATACTTAATAAGGTCGTACAGATCGAAAAATATGGAAATCCCACCAACGGCTTTGCAACTTTAATTGGAATGAGGCTTAGACGATTTTATTACGTAGGTCAATGTGTAGGATAAATTTAGCGTTATCCCTATGGCCAGTTTTATAATCAACTCTCCGTTTATATCAATGCTATTTTTATATTTCTTTTAATATTGTTAGAAAAACAATAGAGTAACGGTTGTCGGCACCAAAAGTAAAATCGACGAGTCTATTTCCTTCATTCATCACTAATACATGAAAAGCATTAATCTTCCACCTGATATGGGTTAAATGCAATCGAGCCATTGCTGTAGCCTTGCAAGGAGAAGGACAACTATTAATAAATAATTGTGGGGAAGGTAACGAGAATCGAATGCACTATATTTACCTAGATGTATTGCCAATTCCAAAGAATGGGAAAGGGGTAATTGTAATAGCAATAACATTAGCCTTTTCCTTATCAGTAAACACCAGACACTCATTAAACGAGCAGCTTATTCTACTCTCGATTGAAATCCATAAAATCTTTCTCTTAAAAGACGTTTTCAGGAAAAATAAGTTCCTCAAGTACAGTAGCTGTTATCGCTCTTTCTAGTCTCTTTCTAGTATTGCTGGGTGCTTTCTTCCTATCATTTTATTTGAATCTTAAGAAATTTCGACATCTTGATTTTGTCATTATTTTTTCCTCGAATTACAGTTATTATGCATTTTAGCTGTCGCTGCTGGTGAAAGCCTTCAAGTGATGTGCTTTCTGTTATTTGGAAATGTTCTTTGTGGTCCTGTAGTTCTATTCCATGTAATTAAAGAAAGTGCAGTCTTCACTAAGACCATTTAGGTTTCACTCGCTCAAAGCCATTTTAAGCCTTGATTTTAGAACGTGGTTGTATGCAGCAGACAGTTCATATATTTCTGAACAGATTTAACGCCATGACTGACGTCAATATTAAAGTTTGAAACTGACAAACTACTTAAATACATCACTCAACTTTTGAGTTTAGTGTTTTGGCTTTGTAGCAATTTGACGTGTTCAGCGAATCATGTTCAATTTCCTTATCTCCTCTAATATCTTTATCATAACTGACCCATTTACTTATGTTTTCGATGTGGTTAGTATCTACTAATAGCAGATCTTGAATTTTTATGATGGATTCAGGTTAGTTGCCATCACTACATTCATTTCAATTACAAAAAATATTTTCTGCCTTGGTAAATTATATTTTGAGTCCTATTTCTTGAAACACCGTTCAAGTTTAATCTTATTCCTACTATGAATAACTATGTCATAAGAATATCCTCATCATCACCTTAGGGTGGGAAGAATAGATATGGAATGGTTGTTGTATTATCAAAATATTATCTCAAATCTGAGGAAGACCAGAGTGTGTTTAGTCGAAACGTTATGTGTATAACAACATCTAGATAATTTGCTGGTGTCCCCAAATCAGCCCTGACCAGGGGTGGCAGCACCTGTTAGGGTGCCAGCTATGGGGGAATAGTTAACCCCCAAACCAGGGTCAAAACACTATGAAAGTATAAAAATAGGCTATCAGAAATTATTAACAGTAATAAATTTTAGAAGAAAAAATGATTACAATCACTACATTATTATCAGCAATACTTTGTGAAAAAAAATTACTAGTAATACTTTTTTGATAAAAAATACCAGCTATATGATTTATGAAAAATATTACCAGCAAACATTTTTGGAAAAAAATATATTATCAGCTATAACAATTTTGTCGGCATTAAATAACCTATTGATTTTGATATCCCGTAAAACCAAACAATCTAGAGCGTTAAAAGAGGAGAAATATTCTTGAAGTGCGGTGAAATATAGTGACAGCTACTTATCGAAAAAGAATGAGAAAAAATTACTTTTCTAAATTTGTGTATTTTATTTGGAATTAGTTTTCAATTTTTTTATAAATCGGAGAGTCGAGTTCGAATTTCGTTCATATGAATCTACATATTTTCTGACAGATATCTATTAAATACTAGCATTGCATCTGGAAAATCATTGTTATCACAAAATGTTGTTAATGCTATATTTACTCATTAAAAACTTATGATTCTTACAATCGAAAAAGTTTTCGTTTTAAATAACACACAAAGGCTTCATTGATAAGACGTTTAAACCAAATCAATCAGTCAATCCAGTATCTATTAGGTTGGTGCAAAAATAATGTCGTTTTTGACGTTTTTTTTAACGTCAAAAAACGACATTTTTCTTTTGCACCAACCTAATAACTTCAGTGAAATATTTCCTAGTAATCATATTCTGGTAGGCAAACTCTATGCTGATCGTCGGTGTTATAGAATGTCAAAATTCATGCATTCATATTCAGCGAATCCCTGATGATAATTTTGGAATATCTTCGAACAGGAAGCCGTATGCTTGGCGTAACATTACACCCTGGTTTGCAAAACAGCCACAGCTACATAAAAAGTCTCACAAGAGTAAATCAAGCCAAACGCTTATGATGTTTTAAAGAATGCCTGAAATAGTCATGTTATACCCAGTTTTAGTTTCAAAAAAAGATTTATCCCAGAAACGGTTCTCAATATTGTTGTTTTGGCAGCCATGCAAGTGTGGCCAGAATCGCTTGATACGTTTATCAAATGTAAATGCTCTCGTATACTTGATGGGAAAATTACATGAAACATGATTTTAAATACGTTGAAAATTATCACTGTAGTTCAGATATGAGCACAGTTTTAATTTGTACACTAAGAAACATTAATACATTCTACTGGTCATGTTACTGATGGTTAGATTATGTGCTTCTTTGTACTAAAAACATTCGGCACTCATTAAACAAAAACTTAAGCAATACTGTAAAAGGGGAATAAATAAAATAGTTCTCTTAAAAGAGTTTTCCAAGATAATAGCTTTCTTAAGTCTTATGCTATAGATCTGTTTCGTATTGATAGAGATTTCTTGTCTAAACTTTCGTTTCAAACAGGATAGAAAGTTGAACATCTTGATTATGTTATTATTTTCTCTTCGAGTTACACGTTGTATCAATTTTAGTTCCTACTGCTGTTGAGAGCCTCCAAGAGAGGTGAGCTCATTAGAATACTGGCTATGAAAATACTTATAGAAAAGACAGAGTGAAACAATTTTACGGCGATGAGAAAATGACTGAAAACATTTTTTTTAGGTCAGATCCGATAACAGTAGAGAAAGTTCTTTGTCAAAAATCTAGAGATATATTAGAGGAATACCAAACCAGATATGGTAACAATGTTCAATGTGGTGAAGGGATGATATATTTATAAATGAGCAATATTTATTCTAGTTAGAAATATTCTCTTTCACGACACAACTCACTTTCCTATCAGCCGAGCTAGCAACTGATTGAATATAATTATTCCTATGCTAGTGTAGCCGTGGCGCCAAAAATGACGGCAAGAATGACTGTATAATATTCGTTATATTGTAAGTAATTTTCTTTTAATTGTGTTAATTAATATTAATTCGTTGTCAATCTTAATAATTGAACAGTGTACAATTTATAAATACCTAAGGAAAGATATCCGTATATTATCTTCATAAATATTACATATTTACAACCAAAATTATGTTTACTAAAAAATTTCCGAAGCAAACATTTTTTTTTATGTAAACATTGGAAGGGTCTGATTAATGTTTGCAGTCCGCAGATCCATCTGTAATTCCAGAGTCTGCTTATTTCTAGTTTTACTAAGAGTAACGTATCATGAGATATATTATTATTTTTAATTTATTTTCGCCCTTATATCTTCTTTTTAATTGGAATTTTTAAAGATTTAAATAAATTTCTATGAATAAACAAAATGTTATTGAAGATATATGTGGCTTATTATATATTTATGAAAATTATTCGAAGGCGATATCAATACGCTTCAACGAGTCCAAGTTGGCAGAGCACCGGATGAGTCATCGTCATTTTGTACACTACTCCTCAATTATTACACACACAAAAAACGTATATATATATATATATATATATATATATATATATATATATATATATACATTCGTACATATATATATATATATACATATGTACATATATATATATATATACATATATACATATATATATATACATACATACGTACATATATATATATATATACATACGTACATATATATATAGATACATACATACGTACATATATATATATATATATATATAGATACATACGTACATATATATATAGATACATACGTACATATATATATACATACATACGTACATATATATATACATACATACGTACATATATATATATATATACATACATACGTACATATATATATATATATACATACGTACATATATATATATATATATACATACATACGTACATATATATATATATACATACGTACATATATATATATATATATACATACATACGTACACATATATATACATACATACGTACACATATATATATATATACATATGTACATATATATATATACATACATACGTACATATATATATATATACATACATACGTACATATATATATATGCATACATACGTACATATATATATACATACATACGTACATGTATATATGCATACATACGTACATATATATATACATACATACGTACATATATATATATATATATATATATATGTATATACATAAATACATATATATATATGCATGCATACATACATATATATATATATAAATATATATATATATATATATATATATATATATATATATATATATATATATATATATATACGAATATGAGGATGTCTGTGTGTGTGTGTGTGTGTGTGTGTGTGTGTCACAAGTGACCAATTAGTAACGACCTAGGCCACTTCCTCCTCAGCCAAGACGATACAAAAAGGGAATTGAAAGCATGCTCATCTTTTTTTAATCTTAGGTCCAACACACGGAAAGAACCACATTCTCAAATAACAGTTTAACATAATAGGTAAGCAATGGCTTGAAAATTTTGTATGCATGTATGTATGTGTGTGTGGCGTATTATATATATATATATATATATATATATATATATATATATATATATATAGAGAGAGAGAGAGAGAGAGAGAGGGAGAGAGGTAAACACTTTTGTCTCTCGCATATACATATTTTATGAATTTTTGTGTTAAGCTGAATGTCTTCTACTGATCTTCAAATTTGCTGTCTATTAAATATCAATTCATTTTATAACAATTGCAATCACAGCGTTCCAAAATTGCCTATATTTTTTGCCCTTATGAATTTTGTAATATTCATCGTAACTTTTTGCAGTTTTTCTACCATCCATTCGTATAAACTTGAGAAGTTACACGCTCCTTTTCTGTACTGCTCTTGCTTTCAGTATATCCTCTAATTTGAAATATTGACCATCTTTCCTCTCTATAAATCTCAGAAATTTCAGTTGTCACTTCCTGCTTGTAAGTATACGTTCAATTGATTTTCCTAATTACCTTAAGTCTTGCACTTTACTCAAGGATTCTATTTATGGTGGCTTAGTATTCGTCATTAGAATCGCTTATCTGTTGCTTCAAGTCCTTTCTGCACGTGTCGAGATTTTCCAGCAATCCCTACCATAACGGTGTTTTATATTTTTATTACAGAAGAGTTCATTCATTTTCGTCTCAAATGCATTTTCCTACGACGTAGCACTTGCATATTTTCTGAGGGTTTACAGATATATCTATACACAGTTGAATTTCTGTGTGAGATTATCCTTCTTCTCTAATGTTAAGCATTAAAATAATAATCAAGTGAACATGATTTAAACTGACAACTGAAAAAATATCTGTTTTATACATTCTCAATTTTAAAAGAGAAATCTTCGATTTATTTTCTGCGATTACATAGGGAACTTATTTTTTATATAGTTTTTGCATCAATGTTCACTGGAAATAAAACATTAGTTATTCTTTCACTTAATCATCAAGCCTGTTTGTACATCCTGCATCGAATTCGATATTTTTTTTTACTTTGTTATTTAATGCGTTTAAATCCTTTAATAGAGCGAGGTTAATTACTAAACAGAAAAGAACCGAATGAATAAACAAATAAACTCAAAGTTGTTGCATTTAATACGCATCCGTCTTGTTTTACAACAAATAAATATTTTGTATAATTGAACGTTAAATAAATCTAAAGATGTTCGGTTTGAATGTATTTGGCTAGAGGCAATAAATATTTGTTGTTAGAGAAAACAGTTTCAGATAAGTTCAGATCAGATAAATGAGTAGCGCTTACGCTTTTAGCCTGGAGCCCATCCATTGCGATGCATCCTTTTTATTGTGAGAAGTTTATTAAATATTGATTGAATTGCAAACACAGAGATAACTGATAGACATTAGATTTCAACACATTTATAAGGAAGCACTTCATTGCGTGTATGAACGGGACCAAATTGGCAGGGCAACTGCGTGAAGCAGTGTGCGCACCAGAAGTTTGAAAATGAGTTCGTCAGTTAGAAGAATTTCTGGCTGAATTAGTTGATTGGTTTCCTAATTTCATTAATGTTACTTTTTTTTTAAAACACATGTAAATGTTCAAGATTTTCATAAGCGTATTTCACAGAAAGAAATTGCCAGTGCCTTTTGTATTAGACGCAACACATACTTTCCTTCCGTGCAAGTAGGAGTGTAAATCAGCAATGAAGAAAATGTGATCTGTTAAAGAATAACGAATTCCGTTTGGGAATGTTATATTCATTATTTTTCATGAGAAAATCATGAATTATTCTGACCCTTGACATCAGATGATAATTCAGTAAATGATCAAATAAAAAAAAGAAAGATAATCCTGAGCAGGTGATACCAGCAAAATATTCCAAGATACATTGGCAACCGTGACACTATGTAAACAATATACAAACTATAGTCTATAGAGATATTCACGTATTCTATTCTTACATCATCTGTTGCTTTGTTTTGTAAATTCTTTTTCTCTCGTCTTTATGTTGGTTTATCTATTTAACAAGAAGTGCACTTTTTACCAGTGAAACCTGTTGTCTCTTTCTTTCTTGGGACCTAGCAAATTGTTCTTGGCTATACCCAATGTTTGTCCAGTAGGTCTGATCGATTTTCCTTCTTTTCTCAGCTTCAACTTTTCATGATTTCTCTCCCATTGGCCAACCCCAACGTCTTTATTTTGGCTTATCCATTGAACAACAAATGCAGTATTTCCGGGTAAAACGAAGGCTAAAACCAAGAGTAGTTATTCAGAGCTATTTAATGGTTAAACAATCTATCTAAAAGACAAGTGATCCAAAGGGATACTTATGAGTCACAGGCCCCAATAGCCTTGCACACTAGTAAAGATATTCCATGACACATCTAATTATAAATATAAGTAAATAAAAGCTGAAATTCGAAAGTATTGTATTATATTCATATTTCGAACTGAAACCTAAATGTCTTCGGTGAACAAAAAGAAAGGAACTGGAATTTCCGTTCCAATACCCTTGGAGTGGACTTCGTACATATATATATGTATATATATATATATATATATATATATATATATATATATATATATATATATGTAGACTCCTTCAAAAGTATTGTAACGGAAAGTGTAATTCCTTTGTTTTTGTTGTTCACTGAATATATTTTGGTTTAAGGTCAAATTATAAATATGTGACAGGTGTTCAGAATTCCCTCTTGTATTTCCTAGTAATTTTATTTAGATCTATTAAATTGAGTAGGCCATACCAGATTTTGTATAACATCGCCCGCTATTCAGGTGAGCAAAGTAAAGTAATAAATAATCTTAAATGAAATAGCATTTGATATCTGGATGCATGCATATTCGCCTGCAGTAACTGCATCAATCTGTGATCCAGTGACATCAGCAAACTGTTGCAGCCTTCATTTATGATAATTTGTTCAAACTTTTAACCCAACTGCTTCCAGTTCTTTTTTGCTTAGGTCTGGTGGCACTCTACAGTGAGAGGAAATGCATGCTCTATTTGAGTGACGTCCGGTAATTGGCTTGACAAGTTTAAAAATGTTCACTTGTTCCCTCTGATGAAGTCCGTTTTGTGCTGACAGCTTGTCTGTGGTCATTATCCAGCTTTATTGTAAAAATTCTTCCGATTAGTTTGGATGCATTCTTTGTTTATTGCCAGACAAATGCTTCTGTAGAATTCTGCAGCTGCCATCATGGGTTATATCATCAATAAATATGAACTAGTCTATTCCAGAAAAAACTATGAATGTCCAAGGCAAGACACTACCACTATCATGCTTCAGAGATGAGCTTTTATGTTTTGGATGATATGCAGATCCTTTCCATCCTCGCACTTTGGCATTTCCATCACTTTGGTAGAGATTAATATTTTGATCTCAACAGTCCAGAAAAGTTTATTCCAGAACATTTATATCTCGTCTCTGTAGCTAATTTCAAAATCGACTCTGGTCTTTCGATGCTTACGACTGATGAGAGATTGCATCTCGTGGTATGTATATTACTGTGCTGAAGGTTTATTTTTCGAATGGTGGATAGTAAACCTTCACACCTATATTGTAGATGTTCTTGCACACACACACACACACATATATATATATATATATATATATATATATATATATATATATATATATATACACAAAATATATATATACATATATATACATATATATACGCACATATATATACACATATATATACATATATGTACACACATATATACACAAGTATATACATATATATACATACATATATATATAAATATCTATATATACATATATATATACAAATACATATACATGCACACACATATATATGCACACACACACACACATATATATATATATATATATATATATATATATATATATATATATATATATATATATATATATATATATATATATATATACATATATATATATATATGGGCGCGAGGTTAGAACGTTAGCCTACTGACCTGGTTCGAATCTCCCCACGGTTAATTTGTTAGGTAGTAGACTTCCTGAAATTAACGGTCTGCAGGAGACGATCCCAACGTGTGGCAATTTTTTAAAGTGCCTGAAAACCATACTACGGGTTGACCCAAGCCTTGTGAGTTAAATTTGGTAGTCGGAACCCGTAGGGGCCGTCGATAGCTGTTCTAGCATGAAGTCACGAGTTATCTTGTGCTGGGCATGGTCATATAACATACTCTTTCCCAGAAACTGTAACTAAGGTCTGCTTAGCATAGTAGGATAGTTCGCATGCACCTTAATTTCAGCTTTTATAGTCGCAGTTTAAAGCACAGTTTCGCTCTGTTGGTGTTGAACAAACACAAATGTGCCTGAGAGAGCGTTTCCAATAGTGATTGGCTCACCGTCCTAATTGACGGGTATCCTCGAATACGTTTGCCAAGCTATAATTATATATATATATATATATATATATATATATATATATATATATATATATATATATATATATATATATATATTTGTTGTGTATTTTGGGCATCAATTCCTGTTTTGTAGAAGTTTCGTTAAAGACCCCTGACAATGGACTGCGATTAAGCTCTTTATTTACTTTTTCTCGTATTTGACAAAAAACATTCTTTTCTGGACCCTAAGTGTGTAAAGTGCTTCCAAAAGTTATGTACAACCGAGCTATTGCGGCTATTCTTGTTATTTATTATGAAGGAATATTTTTATTTTTTTAATTTCAACTCAATATGTGGGTTTCATTATTTATGTAGCTGAAGTTAAAAAAATGTTTTATTTTACAAAGACGGTCAGCACATTGTGACAGTGTTCAAAGTTAATGTTATTGATTCTTGGCTTTTTCTTTTTATCATTAGTATTTCCATTATTCTTAATCGTTTTTTTAAGGTGGATAAAGCTCTTATACTTGTATTTCTATTTAGTATGTTGCGGATGGATAATGGTAGTTCACATGCCTTTTAATTATCTGTGATCCTGATCAAACGAAATCAAGAATAATTATATTGGTCATACCACTGAATGCCTAGCTAAACAACTCTCATTACAACTATATGACCACAGTTCAATTATGACTCATTAAGACATTCACGGAACTTATCAGTCTCTATTCGCAAAATAAAAGTAAAAATTCTGCTAAATTATTATATTTAATAACCCGAGAGCCAACAATGAAAGTTGCAGTACAACATTCAGAAAAAAATCTCATCTTACGAGCCAAAAGCACTAAAAATGGTCAGCGACACTAAAAGGACTTTGAACAAACCCGAATATAAGGAGCACTGCTTCATGTTACCTTTAGTTTTAACGAAGATTAACTGACACGCAGACAATGATTACAAAAATGCTTAACAATTTATACCAAGAAAAATGTAGCGATACATATATAACCCAATCCAGTCTCAAATTAACAGAAGACCATAATCATTTTCGTATATGTATGTCCAGATTATCATCTCCAAACTTAATTTGACCTCCTTACAAAGAAGACTGGAGGAGTAATAACAATCCATCCAGATCTGAGAAATCCCCTCAAGGTAGAAAGCCTAAAAGACCGAACTCCTTGCAATATCCATCGCCATATTGTAAAAACAAATCTCAGATCTGCTGCAAAAGACTTGAAAAACAATCCAATGTCCTATCAGACTAACCGAGAAAGGTAACGCATACATAATTTTGGACAAAGGCGATTATTATAAAATTTAAAATATGTCATTGTTGACAGATCTAAATTTTGCTAAATTGATTGAAAATACCACGGAGACTCTAGCAAGATTCGTCATAAAATTTATGGCATCAAAAAAAAAATGGCGTTAGTTCCTTGAAAATCAACAATATCTTCGGAGATTTCCAACTAGGATAAATATATGGAAATATTAAAATACATAAAACCACTACAACCCATCATTTCACAGATCCCAAATTTACTCACAAGCTGGCAAAATCATTTAATGATGTAATTACTCCATATATATTTACACATTTTAGCATCACATCATTTCATGTATTTCTCTAACTTAAAACTACACAACCAAACCAAATTTTTTAACGTCACTCCGCGTTAAATATTATTTACATACTTCCTTATCTATGAATACATCGACATAATAATTAACTTTGTTTGTAAACATAATTTCATTCCATCTCTATCCATCAAACCTAATATTATCAAAATATTAGTGCATGCCTGCACAACTAAAGTTCCCTTCTAAGACCATAATATCAATATCTATACTCAAATTAATGTCGGTTTTGTAGGAAATCTCTTCGGCTCATGTTTCTCCAACTACTATATGCCTCACGTAGAAAACCCGATATTTATAACATTTACTAAAGTCAAAATATAGGTCCGCTCTATAGATGCCTGTTTTATCTTAACGAAAAAAAGAATAAGATTGATCATCTAGAAACGACATTCGAAAAAACTCCTTAACTTACCTGTCCTTAACTTAACAGCGAACTTAGTCAAAATAATTAACTCGCGTTCTTAGACGTTCTCGTAGAATTCGGTAATAAAAACATTCGTTATCCAATAAACCCCCTAGCAGAAAGTCTTGCAAATTTAATTTTATAAAAGCATATAAATTTAACTATCAGCAAAGTTATATGGATTTATACCTTTCCCAAGTTAATTTGTAATCTAATCTAATAACATTTTTCTAGTATTCTAACTCGGCTGTATTAGCTGTTATTCTCTACACCATCTACTCATCTAAAATTTATGAAATAACTCTGAATTCAAAAAATATGTTTGGAAACTTCGGAATATACTATGTGCATATGCTGTATATTTTCTGTTTTTTTTTTTTTATTTTGTTTTGTTTTTTTCTGGAAAATGCGTATGCTTCTGCACAAGACCACACCGCTATAATCTAATATCTGAAAGCTGAATTGTAACACTTTTTTCTCACTTTCCTTTACTCACTTATCTAAGAGTTTCTATATTGTAACTTTTGATTCTGCTATCAACAAACTATATATTCTCTGTTCTATATGTGTTTCTGTCCACCGATAAGAAATTCTGCTTAGTCTTTACGGAATTTCAGATCAAATCCCTGTAGACTCGATGCAAAAATCCATCATTGTGGTATTTATATTTCTAAATTTGTGTAACCGCTATCTATCCTCATATTATATAATTTACTGTTTAATCTCATGTATAAATCAATCTTCATTTTTTTTTTTGGTGGGGTAGGTTGCCTCAGATTCTCATAACTTTTCTTAACACGACCTAAAACCATGATCATGTGATCTCAAATAGCCAGCACCAAGCCAAATACTCAGGTTGAGGCAACCTCTCCATAATAGTGAATACTATCAAAAGAGACACACAGACAAATGTCAACTCCAAGACAGAGACAATAACAAAAGGAGGTATAAGGTATCATGCTTTATAAGAATATTGCCAATTTTAAGGGCGTAAGAAATTATTTCTTTTATATTTACTTTCTGCTTTAATTTTCTCTCATTTCCACAGCAAACACCATTCATTGTCTAACGTGAATATACCCATAAAAAAGATATAACAAAGAAAACAAATTCAAAATGTATATGACGTGTCAATGTAAATATGCCGGGTTAGCTAAAAAAAACAAAAACAAAAAAACGCTCAATTGAAAGCGACGTACAATTAAACAATTAGATTTTACGTGTTAGGCTAAGTTATAAGTATTTTCCGATTTTAGTTACCAATTATAATGACGAATGTAATATCCTGACTACTATTTAAATGTGGCAGTTTATGATATGTAAATTAGCAAAATGTTCTGATGCCCAAATGATGTGTTGTCTTGCGTTGAAATCCAGCATCCGATATTTAGATGATTAACCGAACTAATTCGGAAGACAGGCAGGCTGTCCGTACAAAATGATCACAAAACGGACGAGCTGATGCCATCACCTGTCTATTAGGAGAAAATAAACAAAATGAATTAGTAGAAAATTAAGTTCTCGCTTGAGCGCAGAAAACACATTCTTAAAGGGAAACAAATCTTGTTCTTCTAGACATATGCAGATTTGAAAGACAAAAAAAGTAGGCGATGATTTTTCTGGGATGTTGTATTAAAAATTAAATTTACTAGTAAATATTTTCTTTTCCAAATCATATTATCGACCATTACAGCGTCTATTAAGATATTAATTCAACGAATATTACAGGTTGTCTTAGGAAAAGTCATGAATAATTTTGAAAAAAGAAAAAAAAAATATAATTATTATTTGACTTGATTAATTAGGAGATTATATGAACCTCATAATTATTAATTTTAAACTTTTAACCCATTGAAAAATTCTAAATTTGCCAAATTCATATGTGTTTGTGTATGTGGATAGGGACACATCTGCATGGATAGAAAAATCGGTTGAAGTGTAGTGCTTACATCCTGCATTCTCTTTCGCACCATATACCTTGCAGCCGGCATCAGTAAATTTAATCTTCCTTAGTATGGGATAAATAGAAGTATATATATATATATATATATATATATATATATATATATATATATATATATATATATAAGTGAAGATGCTTATCTCCCGTTGGTGAATAGAAGTTGTGGGTCCTTGACGGCCGCTTAATGACGCCACTCTCTACAGTGATGAAAAGCCGCAGTCAGGTTTCAATTATTTGACAGAAACAAAATGGTAAGGGTGTTTCCTTTAGGTTGCAGCCACGCCATGGTCCAAGAAGCGGATAAATCTGACTCCATAGCAGTTTCTAAGCAGGTGGTGCCATTTCCCTTAGGATATAACAATGCCCATATCGGGGAAACGTAAATGGGAAAATAAATCTTAATAAAATAAATATATATATATATATATATATATATATATATATATATATATATATATATATAATGGCAAGCAGCTTCTGAGAAGACTGTTTCCTCTATCTTTCACAACATGTTATGCTCTCAGTATCTGGCCATATTTCTGAGATGAGGTATTATATATATTATTCACATTGTTAGGACTATTGTCCTCATATTTGCCGCCATATTTATTACAATGTTTCGACCATTATACGTTCCGGCCTTCTACAGGTGGTTGGAATGGCGAACTGAACCGTTTATTTCGCTCACTAGGGTAGATTGTTCCAAGGACACATGGCACAGTGGATAAAGGCGTTAGTTAGATCCAGTGACAGGACCCAAAGAGTGTGTGTTCAATACCTGGTAAAGGCGGCGGAGAACTTGGAGAAGAGAATAACCACGAGATAACTGATAACTGACATTAATTAGACATAGCACGTGGAAATAGAACACTCTACCCCAGTGAGCGAAATAAAGGTTTCAGTTCGACATTCCAACAACCTGAAGAAACCCGCAGCGTACAACGACTGAAATGTTGTAATAAATATGGAGACAAAGATGTGGATATTACTCCGAATAAGGTAAATAATGTCATTCTCTGTTAAAAAAAAGAAACAAAAAGGAAACTGTAGAGCCGTGAATATGTATCAGGCGTCTGCTGCAGATCATGACATTTAACAAAATATCAACATATTTCAGAATAACAATGTACCCAAAAGTTTGATCTTTCATTTAATGTATATGATCTTCTTTTTCCGTTGTTTGCGCTCCTCTGGAAATTATTTATGCCCTGAAATCATTGTAATGGCAGGGGCTTCAGGAGAAAGATTTATTTTCCCATTTACGTTTCCCCGATATGGGCATTGTTATATCCTAAGGGAAATGGCACCACCTGCTTAGAAGCTGCTATGGAGACAGATTTATCCGCTTCTTGGACCATGGCGTGGCTGCAACCTAAAGGAAACACCCTTACCATTTTGTTTCTGTCAAATAACTGAAACCTGACTGCGGCTTTTCATCACTGTAGAGAGTGGCGTCATTAAGCGGCCGTCAAAGACCCACAACTTCTATTCACCAACGGGAGAAAAGTATCTTCACTTATAATCAAGACAAGATGTTTGAATTCGCTCAATATTTTAAGTTTCTTATTACAGATATTTATCTTAGTTAAAACCTGTTTGTCATTATTCACCTTAATATTTTCTTTTTAATTTTATTTTCGGTATTAATATCTATGACATTTCTTGGAGATGTTTCATCCGGGTTCGTCATCAGGCTGAAATGTCTTATCTTGATGTTAGCTAGATCTTGTCTGCAAAAGAAAGATTATTGTTATTGCGATATCCGATGCTGAATGTATATTCTAAATGTTTCTCTACGTTTACGAATCTTACTCATTTACAGCAGAATTATAAGAATCCAAGCATTAGAAATTAGATCCTATAAAAATATCTTTGGGATCCTTTATATGGAAAGAATCACAAATGACCAAGTTCGAGTCCATCAGACAAAAAAACGGCCCATAAAAATCAAAAATGAAACATATCCATCTTCAAGAAGATAAATTTTAAAAGGCACTGTCACAACAAAAGTGCCAGAAATCTTCGCACAGCCATCATACGAGGTTCCACGTTAAAGAAAAGAAGAAGCAGATGAACTATAAGCTGACACAGTTACTGAGTGGACTGGATACTTATTCACAAAAGTCTAGACAATTGCGTACGAACGAAATATATGGAGTAGCTGGACAAGTATTCAGATGCGAAAGACCCTACGATCGCAGCCGGTAATATAACTGATGATAGTTATTAGGTTGGTGCAAAAATAATGACGTAATAATGTCGTTTTTTGACGTATTTTTAACGTCAAAAAACGACATTGTTACGTCATTATTTTTTCACCCACCTAATATAATAATAACAAAGTATATTTGACAAAATCTGTTTAGAGCATTTTTAAATAGTGTGTTTATGTTAAATTACGAACCAAAACAAAAATTATTTTTTCAGTGAGAATGTAGTTAATTTTCGAAGACATCCGATGAAACAAATAAAATGAAGAGTTAGCATGATGTATCCATTGCTAGTGTGAAAAAGTTTATTTTAGGGACAGAATGCCAAAACCTATCAATTTTTTTTTGTTGTATAATGAGCAATGGCGTCGTTGAAAACGTGACGTGACTTCGCGAGACTTTGTCTTTTTTATGTGTTTGTGTGTTTGCTTGAGAATTCCATTTGCGTGCGCAAAGTCTTGTGCGATAAATTTGCAACAGCGCTTTCTTTAAAATCATACGAAAATCTGAATTAATCTTTCTTACAAAAGAGCTAAGACAGCATGAAATATGTCAAGAAGACAGAGGCATTGTTGAAGACATTGTGTTAAGAAATGCTCTCTTTATGATTAGAAACTTCTCGGGGAGAGCAATACAGTTACAGAAAGAAGTCTTATTGAATTGAGAAAAGCACTGGATAATGAAAGAGAGAAAGATCTGCTTGAAATAATTGAAAAGATTTATTTATATAGGAA
Source organism: Acanthosepion lycidas (assembly GCA_963932145.1). Taxonomy (NCBI): domain Eukaryota; kingdom Metazoa; phylum Mollusca; class Cephalopoda; order Sepiida; family Sepiidae; genus Acanthosepion; species Acanthosepion lycidas. The sequence continues at coordinate 79,742,122 of OZ010591.1, read as the reverse complement.
AGCTATTCAAGTCAGCTGTAACCACGACTGGCAATATGAGACTTACATGCAGCCAGAAATTATATAGACACACACACATATATATATACATATATATATATATATATATATATATATATATATATATATATATATATATATATATATATACACACACACAAGCACAAACGCACACACACAAGCACAAATACACACACACACACACATATATATATATATATATATATATATAAGGAGGAGTAAGACAAATATGCATTTTCTCGCCAGATGTATTGTACAATTAAAATGCGGCACCGAAATGCGATCGAACAGCGAAAGATGCATTTTGAAAGCTAAAGAAAATACTAAGAGACAAGAACATTTGCTTGGTAATGAAGAATAATACAGGATTATTACACGATATCAAAGAAAAAGACGTTTGTGAAATAGAAAGTAATAATTTCGAACAATAAAAGTAGGAAGTTATTGAGAGCCGTAACTGTTTGCGCCCTGGATGCGTGTAAAAAAAACTCGGAGAAATATTGTTTCTTCCTGTTGTAGCAAACCTACGGATGATAGTGGGAATGTCCTCATTCACATAAATACAGTAGTAAATACTGCATGTTGGTCTGCAGCTGGAAAGTCGTTTCAAGCTGTGCTGGTCAAACTCTATGTCTCCGGGCAGAGTAGATCACCGGACGAGGCTATGTCGAAGGGCAGAGTCTCATCTCGGGAAACAGTTACATGACCTCGTTTTATACGGGTTCTACGGGGAATTTTAGGCTGAGCATACGGGTTAGAATACCCCACATTAAATTCGGCTTTGTGTCACATCTATCAGCATGGGGTGGTCGGTCGATATCATGCAGTTGGAGATTCGTCGCCAGGTGTGCTGGTCAAACTCTCTACCTCCGGGCAGAGAGAATGCCCAAACGAGGCTACGTCGAAGTGCAGAGTCTCGTCTCGTGAAACCGTTACCCGACCCGGTTTTATACGGAGTCTACGGGGAATTTTTGCCCGGACATACAGGCTCGGATAACCACACATTACCTTCGTTTCTTGTACCTCATCTGACTGCGTGAGGAAGTTGATAGACATACTGCAGCTATGGATTCATTGTGGAATTCACTTAACTCACTTCTAACAGTAACTACTTCTAAGTGACGCTGGCGACCTGATATGTGTTGTTCTTGTCCTAAGTATTATCGTTCCTTACCAACCTTTGTGTGATTATTCTATTCAGTAACCTTCACTAAGTTACAAAACTTACAAACTAACTCCATTTTAAAATTAACGTTAGTAATATTTCTATACATTAACAATCATGGCTCGTTTTATTTACTTATGAACCATAAATTGTGGGAATGACAGAAGAGGAAATGAAAGAAATAAAAAGATTAATGCATTTGTCATAAAAAATGATTGATTTAATGATGTGTCAGTTTCACAAGATAAATAACCACGATAGAAAACATGCAAAAATTATGTTAATTTAATGTAGTTGTTATCAATTTCATCAGCTAAATTTTATTTCTTCATTTTAGCACTTTGAGAGAAAAAGCAGATCGTTATCATCGGGGAGAGCACGAACGGAAATCCCACATTGTTGTAATTATTGCGAAACATGGAAGAAAATGCTTTGTTCTTCAAATTTTAAATATTTAATATTATTTTTCTAAAAACACCACACTGCTATCTATGAATGTTAGATTTCTTGATGAAAGAAATAGATTCACATATATATATATGTGTGTGTGTGTGTTTGTGTGTATATATATATATATATATATATATATATATATATATATATATATATATATATATATATATATATATATAATTATGATATGAATTTTAAAAGAAGGTATATTTTTGACTATATTTGTGATATACACCATTGTAATTACCTCGGAAATATTGACAATTTCTTTATAAATGCCTAGACGAATGACCGTAATTATAAGGCATATTGTAAAACAGAAAATATTCATTTGCATTTCATTCTGCAATGAAATCAGGTAATGCTAATATTAGTAATATAATATAGTAATATAAATAATGGTAGAATCCTTTAAATAGTTACATTATTTTTAATGAATACATTATGAAATGTTATCAGTGAAATTCACTAAAACTTGTCATGTTATATGGTTAATGCATTAAGAGTAGGGCACCTCGATGTGGTGTAATATTTAGCAAGGTTGTCTCGCTAGAACAACTGCGAATGATTCAGGAGTTCGATACTCATTAAATGCCCCATACTTTCGGCCTTGTGCCACATCTAAGCTACGCTTGGAAATCACTATTGGCTTTGAAAACACAATTATACTTAAACATGAAAACAATAAACAGAAACTAAAAATCCTTGAAGCTATATAACAGTTGAAACCTAACCTAAACAAAATGAACTATGAAATCTCTACAAATATCCTTAAATGTCTATAATTGGTAACAGAAGCCATTGGTTTATACCAACGGCTTCCCATTCTTAATACTTCTCGAATTCACTCTTCATGAGCTGCGGTGCGATTGTCGCTTCTAGCGTCTTATATGGACGTGTTCATCATTGCTTGGAAATCATCCATGTTAATAATAACAGATTATCATCACTGCCTTGTCCGTATAATTGCTTAATATATTGTACAGTAACTGACTTCTTTGATAATGGCTTATGTAAGACGAAAAGCTTAGATTTGATTAAAAAATATGTATCAATATTGTGATTTTCTTTCTTCGTTTAAGGATAATGGATTATGTTATTAAGCTTATCAGACGTTATAAAAGTAATTACATAAAATAAATAGACAACACTTGTCTATATTATATAATAAAACATGTATGAATATATATATATATATATATATATATATATATTTATTTATATATATATATTTATATGTATATATATATATATATATTTATATGTATATATATATATATATATATTTATATGTATATATATATATTTATATGTATATATATATATTTATAAGTATATATATATATATATTTATATATATATATTTATATATATATATATATATATATATATTTATATATATATATATATTTATATATATATATATATATATATATTTATATATATATATATATATATATATATATATATATATTTATATATATATATATATTTATATATATAGATAGATAGATAACTAGACTCGTTTCGAAAAACCCTCGAATTTTTGATTTGTAAATAATCAAATCAATCTCGAGGGAAAAAAAGGTTTTAAAAAAAGAAAGAGCTACAAACAAGAACTACTGTCGAAGAAATCGCACAGATGCAGGTCTGAAGCCCAAAGAAAAAAACCCGATACGAGTAGACAACTAACTAACAAAAGAGCTCAATACAATCGTAGGGCGGACCTAGATACACCTAGTGAGCAAGACAAACCTACCTAGGTTTCACCTAAACGGATCGTCAGGAAAAGTATGGCTAACGAGGTAAAGATAAACACATATTTATAGGCGATGATTAAAACCATACCACGTGCCCGAAGAACCACAAACTAAGTAGATGGGGCGGGTTTAAAATGTATTTATTCAACAAAAATGGGGAGTGTTGAGTAAAAAAAAAAAATCTAAGGTGGAAACCGTCTAAATAAGTAACCAAGATTTTTTTGTGTCTACATACGTTAAGGATTTCAGTTTTAGAGTTTAATAATTGTCTAAGTTGACAATGATTATAATATCTTTTTTTTAAATTGTTCTGAGTAGCACCTATGTATGTTTTAGGGTTAGTATCCGCGCTATTTTTGTAAATTTTCACTTGGTAAATTACGCAATCTTGTTGACATTTTCCCTCTAATGGACAAATGTTTTTGTTTCTACAATTACAAGCAGGGGATTACACCGTGGATTATTCCTAGTTTTTTTCTTATTTAATCCATTTATTATAGTTCCTACATTTGGCATGCAACTATAACTAAGTTTAACATTGTTTTTGTTAAATATTTTATGTAACTCAGTTTTTTGGGGGAAAATGTTGCTCTAATAAATCGAAAAATATCTTGCCAATTTTAGTTTTTACCTCTAAATTAAAAGGAGGGTT
>OZ010591.1:79683071-79733071 GCA_963932145.1 Acanthosepion lycidas | reverse complement strand
CTGAATGGTTGATTAATTGCTTTTCTACGGCTTATCAACCTTTTGCAGTTTATTTAATGGCAGAACATTTCATTAGATTTTTAAGAACCCTTTTGGAGATAATAATGACGAAGGGATGTAAACCTCACTATTTAACCCATATCTGGGCGTAGAAGAGGTACCTTCAGATCTTTCTCATGGGTATTTCTGTGTAAGTTAATATAACGAAAACAACTAAAATCGGAATTTGTTTCTGCGATTAAAAATTTCGAACGATTATCAATTTCACATCTACGCTTACACCACCAGGTCCCCTCAAGCGGTCACCCATCTAGATACTGACGAATCTCAATGCTTCTTAACTTCAGTGACCGTCCGGAAACCTGTGTTTGAATGTGATCTTGCTGTAAGGAAGAGGAAAGAATTATAAGATAATGATTTGAATACTTAATTGTTATTATATGTTAATTCACGATAAGTAAATTAATACTTTGCCGGAATATCTGTTTACATTTTTTGTCATTTTTTTTTCATTTTTAGGAGACAATACAGCTTTACATATCATAAAATGTAAATAAGTAGTTAAAATTCATTAAGAACTACATTTACATAATTAATTGTCTTTACATGAATACATGTACCTGAGTTGTATGTGTTCTTAGTTTAACTCGACGCTTCTAACGTCTTCACATAAACTCCGAAATATTAATTAATATTTTTAAAATCTCATACATTTTTTTCTCAATTTTATTTTCTTTCTGTCGTAGTTAATAGGTTCGCTTATTGCCCGGTTCGTACCACTTCTGCATCTTTTGAACCTGAGTAGCTGTTTATGCCTTGTTTTCAGTGTAGGATTGGTTTTACGCGTCCTTTTCCTAAAATCTTCGCATACTCTATCACTCCTAGTAGCCACTTGCGTCTTAGTAGAATTACCTCTTTGCTAGGACTGATTAAACAAATATTAGGTTGGTGCAAAAATAATGTCGGTTTTTGACGTATTTTTTTTTAACGTGAAAAACCGACATTATTTTTTCACCAACCTAATATATAAAATCTCATACATTTTTTTCTCAATTTTATTTTTTTTTCTGTTGGGGTTGATAGGTTCGCTTATTGCCCGGTTCATACCACTTCTGCATCTTTTGAACCTGAGTAGCTGTTTATGCCTTGTTTTCAGTGTAGGATTGATTTTACGCGTCCTTTTCCTAAAATCTTCGCATGCTCTATCACTCCTAGTAGCCACTTGCGTCTTAGTAGAATTATCTCCTTGCTAGGACTAATTAAACAAATATTAGGTTGGTGCAAAAATAATGTCGGTTTTTGACGTATTTTTTTTAACGTCAAAAACCGACATTATTTTTTCACCAACCTAATATATAAGTCAGATAATGCCGGTTAAATAAATTTAGCTAATAAAAAAAAAAAACTCCTATTTTACGCCTTATTTCCAATCATTTTTATCTCTGGCTGTGAATGTATTTTTAACCTTGACTGTGTTCCGTAAGATGTTTAAACGATATAGGCAGTAACAAAACTATGAATTATAACAGAAGACCTTAAAAAAAAAAAGGAGGGACGAATGAAGACCCCTTTTTAAAAAAGTATACTGTTAACACTAAAAATTGAACGAGAATAATGTGGAAGGAACGGACGTTATTTTATTGAGACTTGCTTTTGACACCCGAAACTAGCTGATGTATAGAGCGTGTTGAAGGATTGTATTATCAGTAATATAATTAAAAACAACAACAGCAAGAACAAATAAAAAAACAAGAGTAGTATAAGTAGACAGAATAATTCCTGGGGCACATGATATAAGCATGCTAACTGGATCTTACATGGCACACATATCAAGGGTTGAATAAGATGCAAGGCGTTATTTCTTTACATGCACTGTGGAGATAAATGAGCGTATAATACTTAGATTCTCTTTGATAGCACCAAATGAAATTTAACATAGGTATAATAAATTAGGGCAATATCTCCACCGAATGATACTGCAACATTATAACACACAGGAAAAACACATGAGAATATGACAGTTATTCCTGATCGTGTTACTTTACTCCAGGGTATGAATATTGATATTGATCTCACGTTAAAAGATAATAGACCTTATATTCTAAATAATATTTAAAAAAAAAAAACATTTTCAATAATATAGGCACGAATATACTGTTTCATAAAAATATTTCGCTTGAATAATATTCTCCATTGTCGAAATATACGTTTGGTTAAATTTCTTAATGTGTAGTTCAATGAAGGTTAAAGGCCAATATTCCGAGACACAAGCGATCAATGCAGATGTTCCGCAAAGCCGAATTCTAGGTACACAACTATTTCCGATTTAGCATAAATTATCTGTCTAAGACTATAATCTGAATATTTGTGAATATCTATGCTGATGATAAAACGTATATGGTTGCACTTGAAAAAATTGATACGACTAAAGCCTGGTATCTGATCTTTCTTCTGACCTGTCTTTAAAATCTCAAAATATTTGTCTGTTTGCATTCAATGTCTCGACAACCAAACTAGTGATGTTCCCTCATCACTAAAATTAACATTAATATTAACCTACCGCAGTGAACGAGTGTTCTCTCGAGGAGGCCGGCTACGTTGAGCCCCTTTTAAGACACCGGCTACCTTGAGCCCCTTTTAAGACACCGGCTACCTTGAGCCCCTTTTAAGACACCGGCTACCTTGAGCCCCTTTTAAGACATACATTAAACTAAACCTGAAGTATTAGGTTGTTGCAAAAATAATGACGTAATAAAGTCGTTTTTTGACGTATTTTTAACGTCAAAAACCGATATTATTACGTCATTATTTTTGCACCAACCTAATAGAACCACCGCTAAAGATATTTGAAAAATAGCCGGTTCCCTTTACCGCTCTTGTAAGTGTCTGACTCCGTATACTATCCTTTACAAGAACCATATCAGGCAGGAGCTTCTCTTTACTGTCTTGATAACGTTCAACAGGGTCTACTCGTGTTTGTGGGTGACGGAAAATGTTCTACATTGCAACCCAATCCGCACAGACTAAACTATCACCTCCATTTACAAGAGCCATATCAGGCAGAAAATTGAGTACAATTTCTATATATAGAAAGAAGATTCTCTGTCTTTACTTTGCTGTCTCGATAGACTTCAAAAGCTTCTCTGCGTCATTGTGGATGACGGATTATTTTCTACCTTACAACCCTATCCCCACAGAGTAAACGTCGAAAGCCTCTCGTTGCTCTATCACTCTTTCCATGGACAATGTTAAGACGTAATACATTTTTTATTAGGCTAAGTTCTATTCTCCATTGATAAGACCTGTCATACCACCTACATTTTAAGGGACAGCTGTAATTCTCTTCGAATTCCATTGGTGGGATATAAATTACATTCGGAGGATATTATTCCTAGAAATCGTTTCTTCGTTGAAGCCACTCAAAAATGAGTACTGCCTCGATCACAACACTTAAGACCCGTTCAAATCTATGGTTAACCGTTGTCTTCCCTATATATCTCCATAATCTGTGTCTGTTATTCTGTATCACTCTACCTCGAAGGGCTTTGGGTCATTGTTTTGAGTGAACACCATTGTGAAATAAAAAGCTGAAAAATTTGTTAATGAACGAGTAAAATTATTGGCCAATTCAAGGATCTGGAATGATAAATTCCGAGATTTTAATTTGACATTAAAGCACAATTATTCCAGGTGTATACAGAGGCAACATTAAGAACAATTCAAGTAATACTGCTTTATCTGATATACAGTAAACAGTGTGTTCCATAATAATGTATGCATTCTTTGAATCGTTATAACTTATTCAATTTATGTATTTTGACTTATAAGTAAGATTAATACAAGAGAAAGAATACACATTTAAAGAATTTGAGAGGATATATAAAAAAAACATAGAAAATTAACTTTAATAAGATAAAAGCTACTTGGGGCAATGGCAGAATGTTCATATAATGATGAGTTCCGATTAAGTGCTAAAACTAGTTGCCGTTCTGTTCAATACACTTTTCATATCTTGAAGAAATAGAACTACAAACGTCCAGTATCATTCCTGCTGTAAACTTTGTCTTTTAGAAAACACCAGAAGAAGAAATACAAGGTTGTCAAATTTGCTGATCTAGGTTGGTATTCAATTGTCCTTCTTCTTCCAGTCCATCTATTTTGAATATTTTCATCCCTATAAAAAAGCATTATTAACTATTAATATTTAAAGAGTGTATACATTATTTTGGGACACCCTGTATATGTTATAAACAAAGTAATGACTTGTTATTAATCCGAGAGAATTTTAATCACTAAACTTTTTAGTGGGTTCTAGGCTTTCAGTAGATGCTCTGTTTATTGATTAAACAGTATATTTATTTATTTTCGTCTACCGGCCTGAATGTTCGCGTAATCTTATTAAAGAATAAATAACACTTTCGGGAAGTACGCGAACATTTGTCGCCCTGGGTAGATGTACCTACCGTCAGACCGGCGCGCTCTATGCAACTGAGTTAAAGAGAACCAGTTGGTCAGACAAATCGAAACTGCGCCATGAAGAGAAACTTCTCTCGAGCATTCAGATGGGTAGACGAAAATAAACGATATATTGTTTAATAACTATTATAAACTCTACTCAAATGCGATTATTTACTAAAATAGCGTTTAAAGTGATAGAAACTGTATATTTCTCTAAATATGTGCTGTTAAAATACTTAGAAGGATACGTTCAATAACAAGGAAAAAGAGCATTTAATTTAGGTTTCAATTGAAAATGTTGTTAAATTCTTATATTAAACAACGGATCAAAAAGTATTAGTAATGATATAAGTCATAAAAACTTAGACTCAGCGATAAACAGATTAAAACAATTAATCACCGATCAATTAACAGGAGTCTAATTAACATTGTTTTAATCCTCTTAAGTGTTTGTCTCATAAAACGATAATTACCCACATTAATTTATAGTGGTCCCGTTTCAGTAACTCTTTTATTTCGACTCTGTATTGGAGAAGACAGAATAGTAAGCGCAGGGAGGTCAACATGTACATAGAATTTTTTTTTTTTTTTGTATATGGGGATCAATATGGTGAGGATAACCAACTGTTATAATCTCGAACATTTTTGCTGTATATTTTCAAATTAGAAATATATAGCTCTTTGCATCGGCACAATGTCTATATTTGAAGAAGCAATTCAGAGAAGAGGCACTAGAGATATAGATGGAACCACTGATAAAGCAGTTGATAAAGGTAAGACAAATATACCATCTGAAACATAGGTTTAAAATAAACTTTATGTTCCTCTCTTTCCAGTATGATAGAAAAATATTTTACTGGTTCGTCACGCCCCGATGAAATTGTAATATCTTTTGAATTTAGTGGGAAATTATCTACATTAGTCCAAACAAGAGAAACTAAAAATAAATCATTCGATTGTTTACAATAATGTCCACCGTGTGTATAAGGCCTACAATCAATGCAGAGGATTAGACAGAAAGTGGCACGCTTTATCGGGATATGTTTTGAAACTAGATTTGAACAAGTTAAGTTTGTAGTGATCTGGTAAGGATCGTCTTGAGAGGGAATTACAGAAAGCAGCATTCTGTGGGATGAAGCCGCTCGTATAGAACATATCACGCGAATAAAATAGAAAGGAAATATAGGAGGTTCTCGTCAATGACCGTGACTGGGCGGGTCTTAACTGAGTTTAAAACAGATGGAACTAAGGAATGGAGTTGATCTGCACAATTTCTATGGGGACAGCGGTAGGTAAAATATTTGCATTGTTCGGACTATCATCCTCATCTTTGTTGCCATATTTATCACAAAGTTTCGGCCGTTGTACGCTCCGGCCTTCTTCAAGTAGTTGGAATGTCCCACTGAACCCTTAATTTCGCTCGCCGGGATAGACTGTTCTAGTTCCATGTGGCATGTCTAATGGATGCCATTTATCAGTTATCTCCTGTTAATTCTCATCTCCAAGTTCTCCAGCGCCTTAAGCAGGTCTTGTCCTCAAGGACACATGGTACATTGGATAATGGCGTTAGTTAGATCCAGTGACAGTACATAATACCTCATCTCAAAAATATAAACAGATACTTGCGTTAGTTAAATTAAGCATTAAAATTATATGAAACGCTTGTGTCCAACATGTTTATTCTTTGTCTTGTATGGAAGAAAAGGCCCCCTGCTTATATTAGTCATTACATACTTCAGTCAGTTATGTGCCATGCGTGATAAACGCTTAGGCAATCATGTATCTTTTGATACATGACTGACGAGGCAGATTTTTTTCCCGCAGTAGGTTGTCAATTCTTTCTACGGCAGACCAGTTGCCATCCAATTCTATAGAATCAGATCTATCCTATTTTCTCATAGCTGAGGGGAGAAGAACAGGATTCATATCTTTCCCAACATAAGTGAATGTAATGTATTCGACTGGAATTCGAACTCTCCAGTTCCTCAAATACGAGCCGCTATCCATTACTCCACCTTGTTGAGGACAGATGGCGTATATATAATAATTCACACGCGGTTCACTGTCAACTCAGAAGCCTACTATTTATGAAAAACAAATAATATATATGATGATTCAAATCAAGATCTCACGATATATATAACTTGACCAGAGGGTGGTCAGCTGATGGCATCACTATTTTACTCGCTGATTCTCTTTCCATATTCATTAATCCATCTTTTAACCAATAGAGACCCCAAGAGCTAATTGTGACCAGTTAATGAATGACATTATCGTAATTGCTTAAATGGAGAAGTAAGTAAGAAAGAGTGCATATTATAAGTATGAAAAGGACATATATACGTTGACTTTAGACATATAGATGTTAAAATTGTAGCGGTGCGAGAGAGCATTCTCTCTCGAGATATTTTCTCAAATTGATCGTTCTGGGGAAGAAGCTGAAAAAATACGATGTCTTTATTACCAAATTAATACGAAGAGAATGAGAAATAGAAGAAGTCATGTACGTTGCATTCCGGATCATTGATCTGGTAGTTTGAATTTCTGGAAATAAAGAATGTAGCTTGTTCAAAGATTTGCCATAGTAAATTTGATATACCGAATTCAGTCAACACAACAATATCTAAGAAGTGTTTTGACAGAGGACGGAATGTGCGAAATTGATATGCAAAGGTGTATTGGGATAGACAAATATACATTACAAAATCTAAACAGAGTATTGAGAAACTGAAAAAAGAAGATCGTTAGAAATAAAGAAAAGAATACCGAATTATTACCTCATATATGTCCTCCTATATGACAATGAATGCTGGACAATCTCCTCAAAGGCGAAGAAGAGACGTGAAGCAATGGAAATATGGTTCTATAGAAGGATGTAATCGTACGACATCCTCCCCGCTCGTACAAGTCTTCTAACACCGCAGCTGGTCGCTTAAGTGACCGCTTCAATCCCGAGTTAACCTTATCCCACGTTGTGATGTAAGGTTGATCATAAGGCAGCCAAGATCGAATCGTCACAGGTATCTTCGTGTTGGGCTGCTCCAGGAGGGTGATGAAGTACAGAAAAAAATAATACTCGAATAATTAGAACAAAAATAAATACTGTTTTTATATCTGTCCTCTGTACAATAATCGGTTTATCAGAGTTTGCATGCAATTAATTATTAGACCAATCTGCGACTAAATCGGAAAGGATATTATTATTGTGGACATGATAAACACTGGTTTGCTGTTTTGGTAAAGGCTTTCGTCCGCAGATAATCACGTGGGCCCCTCTTCTGCCTCTTGTTTCGTCTCCGTCTCTTCTGTCTCTCGTTTGCCTAATTTTCTCATTGAATTCGCTTCGCGTATTCATATTTGGGACATTTACCCAAACTGCTATTCGGTGGTATGGTGAGGTAGGAGAATTTTGGTGAATTCCCTCCAGCTTACGTCATAACTTTAGGGATTTCCCCGCTCTCCACCCTCTCATATTATTACCTCTCAGTAAGTATCCTCAGTAAACGTGGGTGTCTTATCCACTCATTCCTGGTATTTCAACTCAACTTTCGATCAAGAGAATCAACTACAAATTCGTTGTTTACGAAAAATGAAATTTCCGCTTTACAACTTGCATTTGCAGCTGCGTGTCAGTCAACATGTCCCCCTAAGTTTGGGTCACTTTCCTATTCTTCGAACTGCTCTAGATACAATTCATGTTTAAGTGTGAATTCAATACTCAATTCTTCACACTGGTTTTTGGGATTAACCCTTCTAATTTCAATGTCTCTTAGCACATAACACTTTCTATTGGTAAGAAAACTTTCTTAGGTTTTATTTTACTGCGGTAACAACAATTTTTATCAGAGGAATGTAGAGAATAACATGTTAGTTATGACGAAGTTTTAGAGAAAATGGAAACAAAAAGTAAACTTAAAATTAACACCAGGAAGAGAGTTAAAATTTCTAGGGCATATGAAGTGGAAAGAATGCTAGGAAATATGATACTCATAAGATAGATCAAAGGAATGTGAGACAGAATAAAACAACGCATAATATACCTAAGAAACTTGGGTGAGTGGATGGCGTAACAGGGTTTAGAAGAAATAACAAAATTCTACTACTGAATTGAATTTTTTCTCTCCATATACTTGATAAATTGTAGTAGAAACACAAACAGTGACTTTAAAAACATAACATTATAGGAGAATAAAAAAAACAATTTTAGCCTACAACTACTTAAAATATCAACCATATTTTAGATGATGCAATTGCATGATCAGAATATAGTGAGATAAGTACTCACACTGAGTTTTGGGCAAGCATCACGTTTACAATGATAAACACATTTTCTATTGAAACAAGTTATATTTGCTGCAGGAATTTTCTTAGAGAATACACGCTGAGGAAAATATCCTACTTTCGGAAAAACATAAGAAAATAGAAATACAAGACTTCTACAAATTTAAATACTAGACATAAAACAACTCAAAAAAGAAAATGCAAAGCCATACATACTAACAGAAAATCACTGAAGAATTCAATGAATCAAAGTAAGAAAGATGACTCTCAAACGAAATTGGCAGTGAGTGGAAGAACTTAAATTCTGAATCCAATCCTATCAATTGATTATTGCAACAAATTCATAGTAAATATTCAATAGGTTTTAATTGCTTTAATGGGTCTGGAGCAAAATTTAGGATCGTATTTCCAAAGAAAAAATCGACTAACAGAAAGAACAAACCAGAATTGGAAATAAAATTATCAAGACAGATTAACAAATTATAAATAATCTCAAGATTACTGGAAAATAATCTGAGCTTTAATAGACTACAGATCAGATGAGCAGGGATGCTTAAAATGTCAGTTGGAGTGAATACGAGTGGCAGTAGAAAAATATACCAAAGAACATTGGTTGAATTAGAAAGATAAAACTGTTTAAAAAAAGAGTTATTGCACAAGAGGCATAAAGACACCGTTAAAATATAGAGAACAAATTGCCATAGACATAATTGGAAATAAAAATATAGTGTATAAACCAAAGTAACAAGTGCAACTGATATCTAAAATGGAATATGAGAATCCAAAAAGAAATTTGTTGGAAGAACCGAAACAAAAATGGTCCTCATCCGGAAAGGAAATATAGAGAAAATGTAAAACTGATCCACCTGTGATATTGAACTCTTATACTAAAAAAAAATAGCAGTACAATTTTTATGCTATTGTTTCCAAATAAAAACTAGATAGGAACTCAAGAATTAGAATTACTGTATAAGTTTGTTTTATGAACGTAATAGTTGAAGATAATGAAAAAAGGTACGATATGAGTCTGGATTGGAAGTGGTTGATATTGTAGTGGTGAGGAAAACAACATATCGGGAGTATATTCAGCACAGCATCAGCTGCTGAAAATAAACTGTCCGAAAACATTTGGATATGGAAAATCTGGTCTTAGCTGTAAATATGTAAACTGGTGGAACTAGGGAATGAAGCTCGTCAGAACATTTTCCATAGAAATAGCAATAAAGTAGCGACAGGTTTGAGTCATTGGATATGTAAAGTGTGTAGGTTGGAAGAAATTCATCTTTTGCAACGCACTTAAATGCTTTTGGACAGGAGTGAGGAATGAAATTGCGGACTGAAAGCTTCCGCGTAGATATGGCTTCAATATTACGTTTTTTCGTACATGAATGTACGAAAGATATATGATGGAGTGAGAGAATTGATTTCTGAAGCGGGAAAATGAGTCGACCATTTTTCCAATGTATTTAGCGAGGCATCGTATACATAAACTTAAGGAAAAGAACTACTTTAAAAGCCAAAACATTCATCGCGATAGAATGAGCGATAAGAATTCAGTCATTTCTTTGATGATGTACAGTTTCATTTTGTGGTATTGAAGGTTACAAACAATTTTTCAAGAGGGGGTCATAAAAAAAGCCAGCAGCAATGCTTTATTCATTTTGCTGTATCCTTAAAGGATACAAACAGACAAAAGTGGTACTCGAGTGAAAGAAGATCAACACGGGCTTACATGAAAGAAAGAGAGGTTTATTGTACAAGATAATACACTACTGAAAGTCAGAGAATCGGTTAGAGGGCTAGTAATTCCCGAGACAAGGATGTCTACCACGCGGACAGATGTGGCACAAAAGTGATTTTAATGTGGGGTATCCGAGACGGTAGGGTAGCTGTTTCCCGAGACTCTAGACTTAAATAGCTTAGTGTGGGGATCCTCTCTGTTCGTAGGCAGAGAGTTTGACCAGCAAAGTTGGAGACGAGTCTTCAACTCTAGACTAATTTCTGAAGCAGGTCGCCAGGTATATCGGGTGATCAATATATATATATATATATATATATATATATATATATATATATATATATATATATATATAATATAAGTAATATATATATATATATATAATATATATAAAATATATCTAATATATATATATATATAAAATATATATACTATATATAAAATATATAATATATATATATATATATATATATATATATATATATAATATATACATATAACATATATATATAATATATATAAATAATATATATATACATATATAATATATACGCCCCCCCCATATATATATATAAATATTGAGAGAGAGAGAGAGACAGACAGAGAGAGACAGACAGAGAGAGAGACACCCATAAAGTTTGTCCACAATAAGCGATAAGGAGATTAGGATATTCCATTACAACTCCTTCCCCTAAGCTAATTTTACCATTAAATTTTGCTAAATAACTCTTATTTTTGTGGCCAGGGGAAAGATGTTTCACTTTATTTTTTCCACTTCATAGTACTTCTTCTTCTCAGCAATTTTTGTGCGGGTGAGATTTGAGGCATTGCGGCTTTCGGGGAGTTGATACGTCTCCCAATAGCGAGATTGGAGATACTTCCATCGGTACTGGTGGAGTTATGGGAACGGCTATTTCGAATGCGTCATATATTACCTCCATTGTTAATTCTTCACTAGGTGTGGCATCTTTCGTATGTCTTAGCCTTAACTGTTTAAAAATGTTTCTTACATTCAAATCTTCTTCTTTTGAGCATTTCTATCACTCTTCCAAGTGTTTTGGTGATAATTCAGTCTTCCCAGAATCTTTTTCCACCTATATAACTCCTGAAGAAAACTATGTCTCCTGGTTAGTAAAACTTGGTCGCATTTTTTTTTCTGTTTTTACCACTCTTCGCTGGACTAGACAACAGCCTGTCAAACACTGACTGAATTTTTTATCGCGGACATCAATTCGGATTCTGATAGGCCTGAATCTATGTTCTAATTCTGTAAACCGTTAAACACTTTTGTATACTCTACTCATTAGTGGCCATGCCTTTATTCCTTTTCAGTGCTTTTTTAATAATGTCCACGAAACATTCTTTCGGCCCATTTGCTCTACGATGGTAAACAGATGGCGTAATGTGGTCTATTGACAAAGGTGTGCAGAAATCCTTAAATTCTAAGCTGTTAGGTTGTGTCCCGTTGTCACTAACTAAATTTTTTGGAACACCGAAACGACTGAAAAGCTCGTTTAGTACACTCATAGTATTTGCGGATGTCGGGTTTCTATAGTTTAATATTTCCGGCCACTTGGAGAAACTGTCCCCGGTTATAAGGTAGTAATAACCATTTATAGGACCAGCGTAGTCGATGTGTAACCTCGTCCACGGGACATCCGTTTTAGGCCATGGATGAATTTTTATTGTTAATGCTTTTACCCCAAGTTGACAACCTCTATATTCTTTTACGATATTTTTAATATCCTGGTTCATCCTAGGTCAATACGTATAGCTACTCATTAATGATTTCAATCTTGACATGCCCGGATGACCTATATGAAATTCCGTCAGGATTTTCTTTTGCGGTCTATATGATATTACCATTATCTGCATGTAATAGCACTCGCTCGCAGTTTGAAAAAGGTGATATTATAGATCATTTTAAGTTTTCTTTTCAGCCGTAACTGTTTCTTCATTTTTATAATGAATTCGACCTTCTTAGATGCATTTTTTATATCTTCTAGAGTCACAGGTAACTCCCGAATTGTATTGCATAGTAACACTGATAATTATTTTTCATCTCTTAGCGCAGCTATTACTTTGTCATTTAACTGTTCTGCAAATTTTAGGATCAATCAAGACAAACCTTCGACGTGTCCTAGTTTTTTCGAGGGTAGTTATTCCATTTTAAATCATAGTTCAATAATTTTCTTCCACCAACGCTGTAACCTGTTAGCAGTGTGCGTGTGTATACCCTTTCTTGATCCAAAAATTGTTAACAAGGGTCTATGATCCATCTGTAATGTAAATTTCCTCCCATAGATGAACCTATGAAATTTTTTAACCAGGTAAATTATGGCCAGGCTTTCTTTCTCGATCAGCCTATAACTTCTTTCTCCAGGAAGCACGGTTCTGGAAGCATGAGCTATGGGTTTCATAGCCCCATCTTCAAATCTGTGGAGAATTACTACTCAGATTTCATATTTGGTAGCGTCAGACGCTACAATTATTTATTTTTTAGGGTCAAAATGCTCTAACGATAAATCTGTTACGAAAAAGATTTTTATTTTCTGGAAAGCATCTTCTTCTTTAGACCAAATCCATTTTGCACTATTTTTAAATAAGTCATTCAGTGTTGCTATAAGATCATACATTTTGGAAATGCCGATACTGTAATAGTTGGACAAACCTAAAAACACCTGCATATTGGTGACGGTGTTTGGTGGTGGCATAGTTTTAATAGATTCGGTCTATTCCCGGTCCGGTCTTCTCCCGTTCTCGTCCATTATTTGTCGCAAATATTTGACTTGCTTCATGAAGAAGTAGCATTTATCTGAACTTAGCTTGAAGCCATATACGTCAATCTTCTGAAACAATGCCCCGATATGCTTTTTTGCGCTATTCGTTGTTTTCACTCTTTATCAGGATGTCGTCTAGGCAAATTTTAGTGCATCTAACATTGTGTCCATTATTTGCTGAAACAAACTGGGAGCCACCTTTAATCCAAACGGGAGACGATTTAGCTTGTAGAGTCCCTTGTATGTATTAATTGCTAATAACCTCGAGCACTCTTCGTCTACTTTCACTTGGAGATATGCGTCAGACAGATCTATTTTAGAAAACACTTTGCGACCATTTAGCTTAGAAAAAATATATTCTGGTGAAAGTAAACGGTATATGTGGTCTTGAAGGCAGTTATTTAATCCAGTTGAAAAATCTGGACATACTCGGATCGTTTTGTTCATTTAACTTACATACACTGTAGGGGCATCCCAATCTGAATAGTCATCTTTATAAATTACACCCTCTTTTCTCTGAACGTTCCAGTTCTTGATTTACTGAATCCAAAGCGGTAAATGGTACATTCATTTTTGGTTTGTATACTGGTCTTATGGTGTCTTTAAGTTCGAACTTAACCTCGGTTTTCGTGCATTCTCCGATACCGTTAGAAAACACGCGTGGAAATTCGTTTTTCAGATCAGAAATATTTTTTCTGTTTCCTCAGATTTTTCCTTTACTGACACGTCCAATTTGTTGCAAAATGAATTTACGGGTAATTCCCATAAAGCGAAAAGCACGACCCAATCTGTACCAAATAAACAAGATGGTGAAACTCCAAACCCAGTCACGCTATCGCAGGAAACACCGAGTATCTCAGCATACTAGATGTTCCCCGATAACTTGAGGGGGTAACCTCGAATATTGCTACGGTACATGCATTCACACTCTGTACGCAAGATTAGATCTTTCATGATTAAATAGCTGCATGATGCTTTTACACAATCTTCCGGAATACCAACCACATGAAGAAGCTGGCACCATTTACTATTCGATGCCGAAGACTGATACTATTCTTCATTCAATTTTCTTTAGTTCATGGGATCTTCCAAGAGTTCATCTTCTGCGAGGTGTAACTCATGGTCGCTCCAGAAACTCCGCACTATTGATTATGTATTTCAAGGGAGGGAGTCTTGCAACAACAGGGTGAAACCACGGCCTCAGCATTTATATTCGGATCAGCAATGTCATCATTATTTTAATCAATATTTGCCCCTATAGAATTTTTCGTCTGACTATTCCTGGTCTTTCCGCTTTTGTGCAGGGGGGTACTTGTTGCGTATTATTGGCCTCCCAACTTTTGTTGGCCTTAATTTTGCTACTATTGCCATTATTGCTCTCCTTATATTTCTGGGTCGACTTTTTTCCGTTATTAGCCTTCCTAACAAGATTAATTTTATCAGAAGCCTTCAATTCCGGGTACGCCGAACGGTCATCTTTGTCTGATGGTAGATTCTCGGAAGCTGTCATTAGACACAGAGGCTGAATTTTTTTCTTTTTTAATTCTTGTGAAGAGAAAACGAAGTGGGGAGGAGAGGAGGCAAATTAAAACACAGCAATAGATAAATAATTAAAAAATGCGAAATAAATATTGATTCTCTTTATCAAAATAGAAGATAAATAAAAGCAAACATTAAAAACGGGAGATGGGGAGAAAATACAGAAGAGATAGAATAAAAAGCATAACTTGTTAAACCAATGTAAACAAAATACAGATTAACTACGTATGTGAAGTAATTGAAAAAAATTAAATCGCAAAGGGTTTAACATATAGAGAAAAAAAAAAGCAAAAAAGTTAAGAAATGAAGCCTAGAAAATAAGAGAAACCAGGAAAATTAAACATTATTCTAAAAGAAAATTTAAGTCGGGCGATACCGAGGAGGGTAAGCAAAAAAAAAAAAAAGTCCGAAAATAATAAACTGATAGAGTATAAAGAAAGAACAAAATACGATTTAGATTAAATACGCTAGTTCAAATAAGTATTTAATAAAGAAAAATGTTTATTAAAATAAAATACAATAAGACTTTTCTAAAAGTAAAAAAAATTCAAGGTGGCGTCAAAAACAGACCGAGAAAACTGAAATCCAAGTTCGACAATAAAGAAAATATAAACGTTTAAAAATAAGAAAAAAATGGATATTTTTCTTCCCACACGTCAAGTCAAAATTAAAATAAACTATAAATTAAAATGGAAAAGAAAAATGAAAATATACAGAAGGATCGTTTGACTCAAACCAGTTATAGAAAACATAAACGTTTGCGGCCAAAGCAGGCAGCAATCAACGAAAAATAAAACTGAAATGAAATTTAAAAAAAAAAAAATCACACATGAATGAATCGAATGAAGAATAAATAAATTAACATATATAAAACTCCAAGACTTAATAAAAATACGTGTAAAAGCGGGGAAAGATTTTTTTTTCTTTTTTTTTTCTTTTCTTATACTTTTCTTACATTTTCAAAAAACGTAAATGATAAAAAGGAATGTTAACTATAAAAGAAAAGCAAATGAAATATAGCATGAACAGAAATCATTAATCCAGTAAGGCTTTGTCAAACCGGACTAAAAATAAAAATAAAGATGTCGGTCAAAAAACAAACAAAAAAGACTGACAAGAAATGAAAAGAAAAAAATAAATCAAACAAAAATCGAATAAATGCAAGAAGAAAAAATGAAATAAACTTAACAAATGTCTTGTAGGAAGAAGAAAGTTCGTAATTAAATAATCCAACAAACTCTGATCAAAAGTAGATCACTTCAGGCCAAAACCCGAGACTCGTGAACTAATGATGAATCACCTCCACCACCACCACCAAACAGTATATTCCGCTTGTTTGGGCGCACCCACCTTCTCATCAGAATGGACTGATCTCTCTACTACTAATAGGACAGTTCTATAGAGTTTTGGGGGAGATCAGCCGACCATTTTTGGACGTGGTTCTGACTCTCTTCTGATTTTGAAATTTTGTAATCGTGTGCTTTGTTTTGCAGTCTGACGAACGTGTGCGACGAGCCTTCTTTGGCGCGCGAGGATTTTGTTAATACGTGACGAACTGTTTTCTGTTTAATTGACCAATTTTCTTCGGCCGTACAAGTTTTTTTTTTTTTTGTTTAAGTTAAGTTATTGCATAAGTTTTATTTTTTATTTTTTTTTATTTTCTTTTGTTTGATTTTTTTTTTTTTCTGGGCTTCGACCCTCATTTTTTAATTTTATCTTAGTCCTGTTTGACAAAGTCTTACCGGACGACTGCTTTTTTATTTCTGTTTATTTCTTTTTAGTTTGGATTTAAAAATTTAGTACCATTTAAGAAAAAAAGAAAAGAAAAAGAAAGGTTTGGTTTTATTTCCTTCCTTCGTTTTTATTTAATTAGCGACTTCGATCGCAATCTTTGGTTTGACTAGTTTGTATTTCTTTGGCTTTTAATTTATTTTCTTTAGCGACTTCGGCCGCAAACCATTATTTTAAATTTTGGTTTGACCAGTTGCAAACCAGACTTTTTATTTCTTTTCTTTTTCTTTTCTGTATTTTTTAATTGAATTTTTTGACCAAAAAAGACAGGAGTTTCTTTTATTGTTTTTTTCTTTTATTTTCGGCAGCCTTTGGGCGCCATTTTTATTTAAAAAAAAAAACAGTCTTACCTGTCTATTTATTTCATACAGTTGATCTAGTTTGTAGTTTGTCTTTTATTTTATTTATTGGGTTTACTTTTATTTTTCCCAGTTTATTTATTTTTAAAGTTTATTGTTTTTGCTTTTGTAATTTTAATTTCCTGGTGTATCCAGGTCTTTCTTTATTTGTTTATCTTTGTTTTTGCCTTCTCCTAACTCATTTCCCCATTGTTAGATTAAATATATAGAGACCCGCAGGTGGTAGTCTCCACGCTCTTTCAATATGGCCGACGAAGCCAGTCGGTCAGGTGTTAAAAAGGACCTTTTCGGGGCGGCTGCTAAGGCCGACCCGCCGGATAAATCAAAATCCGCAAAGAAACGGGCAAATGCTGCCCCAAATTTAAAAGAACGTGCGAAGGATGCTAGTAGCACAAAAAAAGGAGTGACCAGGCAAGTCTCAAGCCAAAATGACGAGGTGCCGAAGGAGACACAAGCTAAGACATCCGAGGAATTGCCCTCTTGTTGGAAGTACCCCCAAGTTACATAATGAACATGGCGGATTTCTTGGAAAAGGCGAAGGGATATGCTCATCTTGTAAATAAAGATGGGCTCCTTGAAGACGTCTGAGAGCTCAATGTGTTCTCAAAGAGAATGGTGTCGGTTTTCGTTGTAGACAAGCGAACTCGCAAAATTTGTCGCTCCAAGAAAGACATAGTGATTAAATCACTTTTGTCCCTAGGGATAAAACCCCAAAAAGTCATTAAAGGTGCTGGGTTCTTCGTGTGGGACATTCTGCTGCCCACACCAAAAGATTGCCTAGCAATGGCAAAGAAACTATTAATCACCAAAGACTTGATATTAAGGACGGAATATGAGGGTCGATGGAGGACCAGGGTGGGCGTTTTTGAGGTTCCAATTTCGGGAGAGCACCTGGCTGCATTTTTTATTCAGTTCGGTCAGATTTTAGGGGCTCTTTCCGATAATTTGAACGGGGGATGGACTTTCGATATTATGTTAGACCAGACATCCTTCAAGTCCATCCCTAACTGTTTGCATTTAGGCGACCGGAAAATGCCGGTCATTGTGACCGGTAGGAAACTTACTTGATAAGGTGTGGAGAGACTGGTCACCTTTCCTCCTCCTGCCCAGGGAAGAAGGGCCCTGGAGTTCCGGTCGCAGGCGACCAAAATCTCCCTTTGACCGAGAATGTCAAATCCGCGGCGCCTGTAGTGGGCCTAACTGCGAAGCGGACCAGTGGGGAAAATCCCGCAGTTGTGTCCTTACCCACATTAACCCCAAAACCGACGCCTCCCACAAGTGTGGATAAGGAGAAGGATGAGGGGGGGATGGCGCCTCGTAGTTAGGGGCAAAGGAAAGGTTCAAACAGCGGGGCCTCTGTCCCATCATGACCCCAGGGATATAAACATCTACAGCCCCATTCCCTCTACCAGCTCTGAGGGCGACGCCTCGGCGTCTTATGAAAAAAAAGCTACAGAAACGCAAAAATTAAACGAACCAAGCTGGCAAAAAATCTTAGACTTAAAGAAATTGAAAGAGAAACTGGAGTCCAAGCGGGCTAAAAATCAAAAATCGCTGGGGGCACCGGGCCCCCTATCCTCTGTCCCGTCTTCCCCTTAATCATCTAAAAAGTCATTCTCCAATCCACCTCCGCCCAAATCTTTGTCAAACTCTCCGGCTAAATCAATTCATTCAACCAAACCTTCTCCGGTGAGGACGCCTTCTGGATGGACACCCTCCACAACACCCAAAGTCACACCTATTTCTACACCCTGTCATTCTCCTAAAAAAAAAAGATTTAGAAGTCCAGATTCACAAACAGCTACTGACAAGAAAAAAAAAGAAAATCAAGCCACCTTATCTCCCAGGGGAAGACGTCTGCCGCGTATCCCGGGAACGGGAAGAAAGCGTCTTCGGGCAGACGAGGAACCCGAAAGACTTAAAAGTTTTATGGAACTTTAAACTAATAAACGGCTTGGATGTCGAAAATCCCGATAATTTCCCATCTGCCAAAAGAATTTTGACCGTGATAAGAACTGGCCCGAGTACGCGGGAGATTTGGGGCATGATAGAGGAGGACCAGTCGTCTCTAAAAATGGTTCCCCCAGCTGCCTACCTACTCGACCCTGAAATGGACGAATCAAATCAAAATCTCAAAGGGAGGGTCCCCGTTTTTGTTCACCCATCCATTTATAGGGCTTTCAAATTAACCTATCCTTCGGACATCGGTGGCTTGTCTCAAGATGATACCGTCGAAAATGAGATAGCGTCCGGAGATATGGGACGAGCTGTCGGTGTCCTCACCTCAGCCATGTGAAGGACAACCCTAATTCGATTTGACAATGGCGCTCTGGTTAGCTAGTTTGAATGTCCGGGGCCCGAGGTCCGAGTCTCGCAGGGCGAGGCTCTGTCGTGATCTTCAGGGCCTCGGGGTGAATGTATGTTGTTTGCAAGAGACCCGATTTTCTTCTCGTGATCGTGAGGACATACTGTCTAGGGGATTCGCCCTTTATTCAGTATGTTTTGATGGCCGTTCGAGGGGTGTCTCTTGGCTAGTGAGCAGGTCTTTGAAGGCTGCATGTACCCTTGATTTCGCGGATCCGGCGGGCAGACTTTGCGTGCTGGATGTTACCATAAAGGATAAGGTTCTACGTCTCATTGGGGTTTATGCGCCCAATAGCCATGCCGAGCGGTCTGCTTTGTTTCGGCAGATCGCGCCGTTCTTGAGGACGTAGGTCGGGTAGTTTTAGCGGGGGATTGGAATGCCGTCCTTGACCCCGATATAGATCGTATAGGGCAAAAACCAGGTACTAACAACCCGGACGTGAAACCATTTCGGGACTTTATCGATGAGTTTGATCTTGTCGATAAGTACCGGAATGAACACCCTCGGGAGGTAGCATGGACTTGGACAACTAGTGGCAACTCGGCTCCTGGGACGCGTGCGAGCTACCTCGACCGAGTCTTAGTTAGGAGAGGCTCTTAGGGTGTCCAAGCTTCCATTACATAGTTTATACAGATCATAGGCTTGTCCAGGTCCGTGTAAACTTAGATAAGCCTAAGGTTAGATTGGCTGACTACTGGAAATTGAACTGTTCACTATTTAGTGAGCACGGTTTCCGGGACCAGCTGTTACTAATGATACAAATGGAATTGACGGGAGCAGTTGTGGGAAACGCCTGGTGGGACAATTTAATATCTAAAATTAGAACGTTTGCTGCCGATTTTAGTCGTCGACTCAATCTAGATAGATTAGCGGCGCAAACGGCTTTAGAAAATAAAGTTGATCGGGCTGTTAAATCCCGTGGTAGTGGGGAAATAGCCTTAGCTAAGGAAGAGTTGTCCTCCTTGCTTATCAAGAAGGATCAAGCTCTGATAGTTAGGGCTAGGTTAAAAAAGAATGTCTTCTGAGGCAACGAATATGGCCGCTGAACTGCGTGCAGAGGAAAATCGGAACGCGTCTAGGCGACATATAGCCTGCGTCACATTGCCGGATAAGCGGACCGTGACTACAAACGAGGGCATATGTGAGGTCTTTCGGGATTACTTTCAGGATCTTTTCACCAGGGAGCCCGGTCTGAGCTCTGCTCAGTTCGACGCCTAATTAGCTGACTTTCCCTGCCTCGAGGGAGCTGAAGCGGCTAGGTGCGAGGGTCACATTACAGAGTCGGAAATCTGGGAGGCTCTGAAGCAGGTTGGCCTGGATAAGTCTCCGGGCTTAGATGGTCTTCCCTACGAAGTGTACTTGAGGTTGTTGCACGTTTTTGTTCCTTTGCTGGAACTGATTTTCAACCACTGGAGGAAGCAGGGGTCTATACATCGACGCTTCACCAGGGGTGTGATCAAGTTGCTGCGTAAGGACAAGAATTGTGGGGATGAGTTAGGGAACTTTCGCCCTTTAACCATGTTAAACACCGAGTCAAAGATTTTGGCGAAGATCTTAGACAACCGTTTGCAGCTTGTCCTGTCTAGTCTGATTGGCCCTGAACAGACTTGTGCTGTGAGGGCAAGACTATTCAGGATAACCTTCATATGGTACCTTGATCATAGAACAAGTCGACAGTGAAGCCGCGCTGATTAATTTAGATCAGTCCATGGCCTTCTATAGGGTTGACCATCGATTTCTGGAGGTTGTCCTTTCGGCGGCCGGTTTCAGAGCCGACTTTCGCTCCTGGATCCAGCTTTTGTATGCGACCCCTGGTGCGCTGGTGGAAGTGAATGGGGTAAGATCGAAGCCTTTCGTATTGTGTCGCTCCATTCGTCAAGGTTGTCCGCTCTCGCCTTTGCTTTACGTTCTTGCGTTAGAAGCTTTCCTTCTCAAGTTCAAGGCGAATCCGGTGCTGCGCGGAATTTCCCTGCCTGGGGGCTTCCACCTCAGCCAGGTATTCTGCCTATGCTACGACGTTTCGGTTCTTGTGTCGAGCAGAGTCGAGATTGCCGAAGTCAGCAAAGAGATCAGTGGGTATGGCCTTCTATGGTGACAGGGGCCAAGATCAACCGCGATAAGTCTGTGGGCTTGCGGGTGGGTGCGTGGAAGGGAGTTTCTCTTCCCGGATCTTTCCTCTGGACATATGGGCCGATCAAGATACTCGGCGTCTGGTTCGGTCCTGATCTCCAGTTGGAAATGAACTGGTCGGAGGTACAAGGAAAGGCCAAGATCGCGGTTAATCTGTGGTCCCGGAGGAGACTTTACCTGAAGGGAAGGGCGTACGTATGTGTTTCACACATCTATCCGATTCTCCTGTACCGACTCTCTGTACTTCTACTCCCGTATGCCAGACTAAATTTATTAGTACGGACCTTGTTCTCTTTCTTGTGGAGAGACAAGGCCCCTATGGTATCTCGCGAGATCTGTTGCCTTCATCCCTCTGAGGGCGGTCTGGGTATGCCTTGCATTGAGATTTGTCAACATATGCTTCGCATTACCTTTTAGACCGAATGTGTCGCGGATTGGATGAGGTGGGCACCTTCTGGAAAGAAGGCGTCCGAAAACATTTCCCATCTCTGAGAAATGTGCACTTGTGCGAGGGGGAAGCCGGCCGTACAACCCGAGCCGAGTGCTCCTTCTACCGCGAATGTCGTCGTTCTCTGAAACTCCTCTTAAGGACGTCGGATGGCCTCTCCGACACCGAGGCGTTGTCTCGTAAGGCATTGTATCGACTGTTAGCTAGTGGGGCCGTTCAAGATGATCTGATTGGCGAGCTCGGTCTTACGAAGCAGGAGGCTCGCTCGATATGGCCTTTGGCGCCTGGGTTGAAATGTCTCACTAATGATGAGGCATCATTCACCTGGCTGATGATTCGTGGGCCCCTCTGGGTCGGCAAGAGACATTGTTCAGCAGGCTTGGAGAAATATCCAAACTGTCGTCGCTGTACTGGTGAAGTCGCGACCATTGGTCACGCTTTTTTTTCAGTGCAAGACGGTAGTGCCGTTGTGCGGCTTTGTTGAAGGCCTCATGGTTCGCATGCTGCAGGGAAAGTTTTTTGTCCTTGAAGCCAGTTCTGTTTGTAGCAATGTGGTGCCGCAATTGACGAAGGGTGAACACTATGTTTTCTGTTGTTTACTACGGGTTATGAGAGTCGTGATTTGTACGACGCGTCAAAAGGAATAACTATAATGGCGAGAGGTTCACCTTTTCCCAACTGATCTTGTTCTTTAAGCATCAGCTTAAAGTCAAGATTAGGACAGAAAGGCAGAGGCTCCCCTCATCAGAATTTGGTAAAAGGTGGGTAAATCTTGCGCGAATGTGTAGAGTGAAAGGGGCTGACTTAGAGTGCATTTGGATATCGGTTAGGCTCAGGATTTTGTCCTATCAGTGTTGAACAGAGGCAACCCACCCCGATATTAGGTTAGTTTAGGTTTTTGATTTTGAATCTTTAGTTTCCTGTTTTCTGGTTAACTTAGCGAGGGTATGCATGCTCATTGGTCCCTTTTATTTCTGTCCCTAATTTTTCTTTTGTTTAATTCCCCATCCCCTCCCTCGTTAGGTGGTCAGTGATGTCAGTTCTCTGGTGGATGCGGGGCGCCTTTCGTTTCGTGTGTGTGATTTTTCGTATTTGTTGTTGTGTATGAATGTGTGTGTGCCTGTGTGAATGCTTTCGAGGAATGAATGTTTTCTTTATTTTTCACAGTCCCGCATTGATTTCGTCCAGTTAACTGATGTTTCTGCCACATTTAGGGATTGTGTTTTTTTTTTTTTATTACTAACCCTATTTTGTTTTGTTTTATGTAAATGAGTTGAAGTCATTTTGTAAATAATCATTGGGTTTTTTTTAAATTGTTGCCCCCACCCCCCGACTTTGAATTGTACATATAGGGGACTAGTTAGGATTTCATAGAGAATTTGAGGTATTATGGTGGACGCAGTAAGAAAGGTAGGAGTGAATGTGTTGTTTTGGTGATAGGAATATTGTTGCTATGTTTGGGTCCGTCTCTGTGTCTAGCTAAGTTTAGAATTAAGACAGAAGAAGACCGTCCTTGCCCAACCCCATTTTAGGCCTCGTGCCACATTTTGTACATTTGTGCAAATAAATATTAGATCTGGTGACCATCACACTTCCGTCTCTCTACCGGAAGATACAGTTGGACTTTATACTCTTTCTGATTGTTACTGACTAACCTGCGTTCGTTTGACTACTAATCTCTCTGTTGTAAATACCTCTTCGAATATACCAGTATTTTTCCCTACGTATGTGTGTGTCTTTATTTCAAGACACACACGCGGAAATACTCAACATCTCAACACCTCTCTATTTATTAGGATTTGTACTTACCTATTATAGTCTATGGGTACGGTATAACAACGATGTAGTGAGGAAACTTAATTATTTTTCTGCAATTCCACGTAAATTATTTTGAATCTGGAGAGTAAATATTTGGCAGCATTCGCAAGGGCAGTAATACTCCATATTTGGTCAAATATGTCGCTGTGTCTCATTTGACATAGATTGAAAATTTCGCGAAGAAGCAAACAAAATAGAAATGGAAATTCTAAAATTACAAAAGAGATTGAGAATTTGACAGAATCTCCAGGTATGTCAATGGAATCATATATTCACCGAAGGGTAATGGGAAATTCTTCTTCTGTTAACGGGGAAATGAAGAACAACGGAAGCCAGAGAAGTGCCAAACCAAGAACTCGTTAAAACGCTCAAAGGAAAAGGAAACCTGCAGTTTCGTTGGTCATTACAAAATGAAAAGAATAACTGGGCAAAAATAAGTAACTCGGAAGAATATGAAAAACTTTAGATAGCAGAATCTCTGGCAGAAACCTATTTAAAGCGATAATTACATTATGTTTTTTTTCTACTGAGTTAATATGGGTTATTCGTAAAGTGAACAAGAGGGAAATTGAATAAAATATTAGGTTGGTGCAAAAAATAATGACGTAATAATGTCGTTTTTTGATGTTAAAAATACGTCAAAAAACGACATTATTACGTCATTATTTTTGCACCAACCTAATAAATTCAAAAGCTAGAAATTACTGAGAAGGCATAAAGCAAACAAAATTCTAACATATATCAAATATGACCAGAAAAATTGTAACATAGGGAACTGCCTCCTCGCCACAATAAAATGACTGGAAAACGATGAATAAGCAGAATTATCAAAGAATTATTATTCGATTATTCGTGTCTCAATTTTCCTGACAGGCATGAAAGGAAGTAAAAATAGAAAGGATCCGAATATTTTTTAGTTATTCGAATTAAAACCGCTCTAATATTAGGTTGGTGCAAAAATAATGACGTTTTAATGTCGTTTTTTGACGTTAAAAATACGTCAAAAGACGACATTATTACGTCATTATTTTTGCAACTACCTAATATTTAATCTCAGTGAAATGTTTTGGGAATTTTTAAAGCCATATCGAACGCTTGATAAAGAAAATCACTGTGACGTCGTCCCCTGGTCGCAGCGCCAACCGTGACGTTGTATCCTAGTCTACCACGGCACCAACTGTGACGTCCCTAAACAGCACCAATTGTGACGTCCTCGCCGCAGCGCCAGCCGTTCGCTCCTCGCTGCTCTGTTCGGGTGTCGCCGCTCCAAATGTGACGTTCTAACCTTTTGGTGATTCGGGTGGGAATCTGGTTAGATTTGATATCATCCTCGTCGTTCCCAACTCGCTTCCAACGCCTGGTTACCAAGGTAACTGCACTGATCCCCCAGTCCGCCTACCCACGTTGTGAATTGATTTTAGGCAGACGAGATCAAACAGTGGTTGGGGCCGTACTGCAAACCGAGTTCAACGGGGGTGATACCACACAAATATGCATAAAAGACAATAAAATGAAAACTCAAAAGTTCAAAGTATCAAAGAAAATGGTAACAAACTGTATGTCTAGTTGTTCGATTCATAGGACTGCATCTAACACCCGACCCGTTCTATGGATTGTGACACGTCATTTTCCGCTAGGCAAGTTTTAACACTTCAAGTTGTCTGCTCTCTAAGAAATTGGTGTTTCGGTGGGTCTTTGGACGAAAGTAAAAAAAAAAAAAACTTATTTCGGTGATCTGGATCTAAGTCGCTCTTCAAAATAATTGTTCTTGGGTTCAAGAAGGGTCCAGAATGTCCGTGAATCTTGGTCAGCTATCTGCGAGGCTTGCTTCAACTGAAGACTGACTCTGGGAACTGCTGGGACTCAACTCAACTCCTTTCTGCTCGTTGTGGCTTCGCTTATATGGGCGCCGACCAAAACCGGGGTGAGTTTGTCGGCGCCGGGGGGTTTCCTCGATAATTCTAAATACATATCCACCTCTCTGGTTAGGAATTTCCCCCTTTTTCCATTTTTGGGAACCTTTCCTCACTCCCACCTTCTCATCATACTTCAGAGGGGCGTGAACTGCCCTCCCCACATCTTCATAGCAACCTCTCTTACTCATCCTCCAGATGGGCTGCAACAGCCTCCCTCGTGCGTCACGTGATCACCACTCGACCAATGATGTCTTAGTCGGGCGTGGACGAATCCGCGGCTTTGTTTCAGGAAGAAAAAAATATCTTGCTTAACTAAAAAAAAAAAATTATCTCTTCTCTTTCCCTTTTCTTCCTCTTAATCGCCGTTATCATTTCTCTGGCCGCGAACGGGACAATATGACAATGGCGGTCATAACTCTTGTTCTGCACGTGGTTTACGTCAGGTATTTTATCGCTAATTATCAGAATGGGTGGTCTTCCTAACAGGGTCTCAAAAAGAAACATCTCCAAAGTTTCAGTCAGTCTGTCGCCTCGAAGAAAGAAAAAAAAACACTTCTAGGTTCCCATTCATTTTCCTTCGGTACATATTTCTGATAACATAATTTTATTATCGCAGGCCAAGGATGTTCCGTCGAAGGAAAATCGGTCAACGGACACTCGTAGGTGGTTTTTAATTTTTCATATCTGTCCAAAGTCCTTTTAGTTGCCTGTTTTTCGTCACTTATCGAAATAACATTTTCATTTGAATTTTTTTTTTCTTTGGCCAGCCGGTCTGTAGTTGATAATAAGATGTCTTCCCGTACCAATAGTTTGTTTTCATATCCTTAGATAACACAGCCGATGCCAAAACATATCTGATTCTTTCTTTCTTTCCCTTTCTTTTTACTCAGAATTTCCCTGTCATTGTAATGACACTCTTTCGCCATTTGTTACTTATCAAAATATCCTTTTATCCATTGTCTCTTAGCCGTGTGTGTGTTCTTGCTTATCACCCACGATTCGGTCCTTAGCCTCTCCTTTTACTCTTTTCTTTCTTTTCCTTTCTGCCTCGTTAAATGGTGCCACATCACAATACAAACGGTAATAAAATACCTTCAATAGATTATTATTTAGATCATTGTTTTAATAGAAAGAGCAAATATTCAAATGGCAAGGCCAAAAACTATGATTTACGTAATACTCAGATGATTGTGACAAACTAAGAGAATCAAGATTGCACTTACTGTTAACGCTAGAGTGTGATGTGCTAAGTACTGACAACACAATGTAGGTTCATAGCTTTTAACAATTTTTGTTTTAAACATCATCTGGAAAATTTACAGAAATTCCTAATAAATACGCAGGGTTTTGCTTACATACCGACTTTAGAATTTACTATTTAAAAAATGAATCCAGATAAAGTTAATACATATTGTATTAGATATGTTGAATGTAAAATTTATTCAAACAAGTATTCTTGTTATGGATAACCACAAGCAAAATTTGCTTCTTTTTTTTTTTACTGTATTCCATAAATAAAAACTCGTGAAAAAATTGTGAAAGATTACAAAAACAGCTAGTCAATGAATAAGAACAGTTAGATTATTTGTTGGATCATAAATGATTAAAACAAAAAATAAATAAAGATTATATTACACCATAAAACTGCTGGACACAAATTATAAGATAAATTATTTTAAATATGTATTGTTTATTGAAAATCACACAGAAACTGCTGTACTGTATAACATATTACATCATTATATAGCTAATGTTTTCAGTATAATTTCCCTTTGAAGTAAATGAAGGTCATATTTGATGGCACAATGATTTAGTAATAAAATGTTTGTGCCATACGTCTTCTAATTTTACAATTTTTTTAAAGCTTCAGTAAATTATAAAATTTATTAATATGTGCTATAAGGCTTTCACTGATCACCTCAATGAAATTCTAACGCTCTCATTTTGAAACAAAACTTAATATGTAAACTCATTTCCTCAAAAAATGGTAAGGATGTAGAAAAAATAATTTGTGTCATTATTTATCATGCCAAACCACAAATTTCAAATTGAGTGCAATAACACGGTTCCAAAATAAATTAAGAAGGAATATATACTAAAACAACCGAAATAATTAAAAGCAATCGTCAATCAAAAAACTTTAAACACATATTCACCACATCTAAATTTAGCAAAAAAAAAAACAAAAAAAAACAAACAACACAGGTATCGCAAAATGTAACAAGAAAAGTTGTGGGGTGTGTGATATCATTCTAATGGCACACGGGAAACGTGCTTCAATCGACGCCTTTTCCATCAAAAAGAAATCGGAGAAAATTAAAAAAAAAAAAAGCTTGAAAATTTTATTTAACAATGTAAATGTAAAATTTATTTGAGAAAATTATATTTTTTCTTCACTTCTTTTCGGTAATTTAGGTATTTCGCTATCCGGAATTTTGAATTATCATAATCTTTTTCAACCGGATAATCGAGGAAGTATTTTATTACAAAAAATAACATTATATTTAGCAGACATACAAAACGCGTTCGCAATATCTCAAAGAAAATTTAATGTATAGTCCTTTCAGAAGACAGATTAATGAAAAGGCAAATCAACTAACATGGTGATATTAATTAAAACTTTTTGGAACTGACTTGATCTCAATTTTCTTTTTACTAAAATCCACCCAATACAATGCTCAGAAGTACGTCATTATTGTTAATTACTGAATCTGATATGTGATATTAACGAAATCGTAGGTGGAAAATACTGTGAGATTTTGAGGATAAAGAAGATACATAGCGATTAATCCTTGACTATCAGATGTTGAGAATGTAGTGTTAAATCAATGACCTAGCTGGGTGACTGTTCCCGAAAAGAAATTGTTCTCAGACAGCAGATTTCTGTGTGGAACTTCCTCATTAAAAATGGTATACGGGGAAAAATGATCGATTTTTATTCCAGTGGATATAACATGGCGCAATCTAGCTGTAAAACCTAAACTGGTAAAACTAAACATTCTTCAGTGAAATAATGATTGATTAGCGTTGGGTGGGAGCACATGAGAAAAATCAGACATGAAATGTTCTAAATCAGTTTGCAGTTTTTCTGGAAGGTTGAAGTTCTTTACATTTAGATAAGATTGTAAGGATACAATTAATTGGTAATCCGAAGGTACTAAATCAGATTAGTATGGTTGCTGTAATTGAACCTCCAAGTTGTACCAAATTATGTCCGGACTGCAAAGAGAGTTCTATTGATTTCATGATTGAAATGGCAGCGTCCCGACTGATAAATTTAACTGATCGAACTTCAACACCTAAATTTCCAGATGAATTTCGTTATATACAATGATTTATCCTCCAAAGAGATATGCATTTTCGGCTCTAAATTTTTGGAAATAAGCAATTTTCTAGCCCGTGAGCGCGCTTTTCGACATGGGTACATTTTTTTTGCGTTTGTCCAGCGACTGAAACACATACTAATAAAGCATTATTTTACTTTAAATATTAATGAAGCCAAATAGCATATTGATTCTCATATCCAAATGTTTTCAAATGTCTTTCATACGCTCAAATGTGATATAAGAAATATTATTAGCTATTCGATTTGTTCATCATCAAAGACTGCGAAAAGTTTCCATTTCAAAACTTAGTGAAATACTTATGATCATTTATTTAAAAAAAAAAAAAAGTTTAAATGACGTATATATTTTTGTATCCTTAAAAAGAATCCGTATTGTGTTTAGGAATAAACTACATCCGGTAACAACGCATCTGACCAGGAGTTTTTCAGGTTTTCTTAATTACAGTTGTATTCATGTCGAGCCTGATCAGGTGTGGTAGCACCCGTTAAAGCACCAGCTATGAAAGTATAAAAATACATTTTTATAGTAAAAAAAATACTAGCTATATATTTTTTATATAACGATAATTACTTACAATACTTATTTATAGAAATAATTACCAACTTACATCAACTAACATGAAACATCTCTTTCGTGACATTAATCCATATAATATCTTACAATATTTTACAGAAATTAAATTCTATTACAAAATATAACTCCGACAAAACTACAACCTAAAACATACATATCACTGCCTCTGATAATTATGTTCACACAAACATGTTTATTCACAACGATGAGTATCACTTACCATGTATTCAAATAAAAAAGCAGAGTAACATATATGTATTACTTCAAAGCTCCCAAGAAAATTAAATTTCGGCAATAAATGATACATAAAATATTGATATTCAGTTAAGAAAACAAATCAATGAATCAATCTTAAAGAAATCAAATGGCTAAAATGCATCCATTTATACTTTCAATGTAAATCAGCTGACATGAAGTAGAAAGCCTATATTAAATCCATTGCTAAGAAATTTGTTTCAGTGTCGGACGAGACACTGTTTTTCTCCAGAATCTGTATTACATATCTGTAAGTTTACCATCACCCATCCTGCTATTTACCTTGGGCACATAGATAAAATCCAAAGAAAAATCAGCAATATTAGTGGTCCTGATCTGGCAGCTCGACTTCAGTCACTTTCCCACCGCCGTAAGTCTACGTCGCTGTGTCATTTCTATAAATACTTTCATGGTAATTATTCGATTGTGTTCTTCCCTATGGTATCCCCTACAATGAATTGTACATATTGGATCTAGTTAGGGCTTTCATAGAGACAATGAGCTATTATGGTGGTTGTACTAATAAAGGTAAGTAAAAATGTGCTGTTTAGGTGTAAGGAATATTGTTGTATGAATGGGTCAGTGGTTGTGGCTAGCTAAGTTTAATATTAAAACAGAAGAAATCCGTCCTTTACCTATCCTCCATTTTGGTATTGTGCCACATTTTCTTTATTGAAGTGGAAATAAATATCACTCTTCGCTATGGTACCTAGACTTATTTAATTTAAGAGAAATGCTAAACTAGCGTCGAGATATCAATTTACAATTGAGAAGATTAGATGTAACAGTAAAATCTATACTAACGGCTTTTTTTCTCGCACTTCCGGTTGGTAGACGTATCTTCCGGCTCCATGCTTTACAGCCAAATTAATCAGCACACATTTAAATGCAATGTCAATCACTGTCCTCTGTCCTCCTTTTTCCCACTCATTATTAATGTTTCTGTTCGTAATTCTTCAACGCACTGTAACGTTTTAGTATTTTTACTGCCCTGCCTGGAGCGATACCGATAAGAAAAAGTTAAATTTCACAATCGATACGACGCGTTAAAACAGCATATTTCTGAATATATACGTATGTTTTCTGATTTAGGGTTGAAACGAAATCGCCTGTTCGAACGCCATCTATACTCTTCAGATTTAGAAAGACCTACGCACGTATTAATAAATAATTGCCATGATACGCGCCGCAGGAAACTATGCTTGGTTAGCACAGAATCAGACATAAATGAGGAAATTATTAATTTTTACATGCTGATATGTATCCTTGGCATGATATGTATCCTTGGCATGAAAATGACCGAATTTTCCGTTACCGTATTCTTCGTTACTGAATTTTCCGTTACCAAATTTGCCATGCACTCAATCAGACAGAAAGATGAAATCGTCAGATTTCCATTAAACTTCGAAATCAAACGCCATATAGTTGGAAAGACAAGAATTAAAAAAAATCACTCTAGCTTTGTCTTTCTTCTCCTTATAGGAATGCTGTATTCAAGAAACCAGACTGAAATAAAAACATTGTTTTTATGTTGTTTTTTTTTTTTTGTTTTTGTTTTTATTTCGATCTTAACAAGTTCTGTACCTGCCAGAGGATAGGCGGGAATAACTCCATTTAATCTGAGTTTTTCTCTGTGGGATTTGCTACTTTTAATGGATTCCAGGAACAAGTTCTGTGCAGTGAAGCAAGTAAAAGGCAACGATATATAAAATAGGAGTAACTTCTTCTTCATTTCGAGAATAACATGTTTGGTTCAAAATGGAGATATTTACTTACCTACTATCTGAAATAGACGTCTTTAATATTAATAATAGTTAGTTCTGCGATATTAAGGTTAAAATTATAGTTAGATAAAAAATACATAGGTACTTTGAATGTTCAAAGTCTCATGATTCAAAAATCATTTGTTTTAATTGGCACTTTTTTCTTGCGTTTTAATAGAATGCTTCGAAAACAAACATCTACTGAAAATTATTTTTGTTAGCAGACTAACAGACATCAAATGTTATAACAGAAATCCTAAAACGTATAGCAATAATATTCTTTTCCGTAATTGACCTCATTATTATTGGATCGTAAATATATTCTGAGTAAAATGAAAACTCTTGTGTTGCTACTTTGATCTATATGACAGTGAATGCTTGGGGCTTCTGTCACAATTGAAGAATGAATTGAAACGATATCAACGTGGTTCTATCACCAATATTAATAATAATGCGAAAAGGTAATGAGAAAGGAAAACATTTTAAAAAGAAGACGAACGACAAAGAAAACTGCAATCAGAAAAAGACGCCTACCATTTGTGACACATAGTGAGGAGTAAAGACTTGGATAATTTAAAACTCACAGTTCATACTGGAAGCTGGACAGTATTGGATGAACTAATTGCATAAGGCTCATATACAGACAATCACCATCTCAACCACCTTGATTATATATATATATATATATATATATATATATATATATATATATATATATATATATATATATATATATATACACACACACACAAGCACAGGGTTGTTACAGATGCAATAAAATTCTGTTCTTAAAAGAGTGCTCAATTCCGAGAAAAAAAAATAATATTAATTCAAAATTATAAATTATGCATTTTATAACATCGCTACAAAAATTGCATTTTTTTTTTCAAAACTATTGATGTCTTCTCAAGTGATGGTGTTGATTACAAAATATAGGTTTTTACTAAACGATTTTAACAAACTCAGTATGTTGCAATCAACACTACCACTTGAAGTTTTGAACAAAATTCCAATTCTGTAGTGATGTTATAACATGCATATCTTATAATTTTGACTTAATAGATATTTCGCTGACGTTCCGTTTTGGTGAAACTTAGGTAGGTTTGCCTGGCTCCTTAGTATTATCTCAGCTTTTGCTCTACTTAGTGTATTGGGCACATTACGTAGTTATCTTTTTTTACTCGTTTGGGTCTTTTTTTTTCTTCTTACTTGGAGCTTGAACACTGGACAATTGTTTTCGCTTTGGTTTAATGTTCTTGGTTTTTTCTTTTTTTTATTCCCCATTTTTCCTCGGGTACCGATTTGTTCTACTGCAAGTCGAACTATCCGAGGTTTTTCCAAGCGAGCACCTCCATATATATATATATATGTGTGTGTATGTGTGTTTGAAAAGATAGATAAATGAAAATAAAAATAATAAAGAGTGTCCCTAAAATTGTACTAACTATTTTTAAATGTTGTCAGTTTTCATATTTATTATAAATATACATTTGTTGCCATTAAAAGAGAGGGTAATATATGCCGGGTACAATCTATATACACTGAAGACAGTCAATATACAAAAATAACAATTTGATTCAACTTTTTTTAATGCCAGCAAAATTTACTCAATCAATAACAATCAATAATTTGCTGAACACATAGAATTCAGTGGAACAATAACCATTCAATGCACTCATCCCACTGGCCAACTCCGGAAGTTCCCATAATACTGTTCGTTATTGTATGATAATCATAAACATAATCGATAAGTTTAAATATCATGATGGTTTATAAGTTATGTTTATTGAATTATGTGATCTTTGATGAATTTGAGGAGTTAAAAAAGAACAAAACGACATTTTAATTCCTTCTAAATCTTTAAATGCTATCACGTTTTTAACGGATACGAGAATAGTATTACGTTGGTGCAAAAGTAAAGTCGTTTTCTCACATATGTTACTATGTGAGAAAACGACATTATTTTTTGCACCAACCTAATACGTATTTCAAACTAGGGATTTTCTGTCTACGATTAGCGTAGATTTTTTTTTTTTTTTTTTAAGTCTTATAAATTTAAAATATGGTTATTGTTAAATCAATTATTCAAACAAAGCGACATTACGTGAATCACCGGAGTCCGTTAAATGGTTAAGACTAATGAACATTTACAATTTTATGAATAAACGTCAATGAATTTAAATTGTTAAATTATACTCCATTGGTCGCAAAAAAGAAATATTTTAAGATAAAACAAAGACATCAGATATTAATATGAGTCATTTTACAAACATTTTGATTCAATATGTCATACGTATGAATAATGTCCCACCTAAAGATTCGTCTAATTTCATACTGAAATATTTTCTTAACGAAGAAATTATTTTCGACCACTTCAACGAAGTAGTCTTCTTCAGAATGTAAAGAATCATACCTGAATTCTCCTGCTTACAAAGAATAACCGTCGGTCGGATGAGGTAAAAATGTCTGCCTCACAATTTCATATCTCGAGGATTATAGATAACTCGAATATTGTTATAACAATAATATATGGGCAAATAGAAAAATGACAGTATTTAATTAATTTAATCAGTTAAGAAGCGTTGTGACAGCAAAAGGAAAATGCGATGCCAAAGTCCGAAGCTGCATTGATTAGCACAAGATGCGTTCCAAATGATAAGTAAATTATTAAGAAATAGAAAGATTTCCTTAGAAACTAAGAGTACTCACCTGTTCTATATTATCGGGAGTCCTATATAACCTTGCAAATGTGGAGAGATTTCAGGAAATGTTGAGACTAACTGGGATTGAACATGTGAGAAATAACAATGTACTGGAGAATTTTGAATCAAAATTGACACTAAATTAGAATCAGAAAGAGACTGTTGAAATTTCTAGGAAAGAAGTATTGGAGAATTTGACAAACAGCAAATTAACCTGTGTAAATGGTTGGCAGAACAGGGATTACGATTGGTTGAATGATTTGTTTGTTTGTTTTTTGTTTTTGTTTATTTTCTTAGCTTGTCTAAGTTTGCAAGTTATCTAAATTTAGAAGCTATTTTAAACTGTAAGAATCTTTTGTAGATAATTATAATAAATGTCTGCCTTTCATATCGCGATAATAGATAGCTCGAATACTGTTATAGCAATAATATATGGGCAAATAGAAAAAATGCCAGTATTTAACTGATAAAAACCCTACTAATTACCCCATTCCTGGCATGAGAAGAGATGGATTCGTACTTTTTCCCAAGGCCATTTGCACAGAAGTGAATATAACAAACCGGATTGGAATTGAAACTCAACTGCCGACTTCCAAATTCCGTGTCATTATCCATTACACCAACTGCGCATTCAAGTTTACAGAACCTGTTATTCACAAGCAGTCATCAACTTTAGATACGGACCAGGCTCGACGTAAGTAAAATGCCATGATCGTACGAGAACCAGTGTTCAAACTTGATACTGACGTATCCTGCATAGATGAGGAGGCATAACAAAAAAAAGAATGTACTAAGAACAAGAGAGAGGAAATTGTGGAGAGCTATGAGCCCCGACGGGACAGTGGATATAGAAATAAAAATTAATTATATAAAAATAACTACAGAATATCTATTTCAATTTCATCTCTCCTGTTTGGACACGGCTTTTTATACGAATTTTATTATTGAAAGCTTTCTTACTTGGACACGAAACCATCATTTTTATGGTTTTAATTTTATTTTTTTTACCCTCCATCGATGAGTTCGGTTTGCGTCCTCTCTCCTGTCGTCGTAGTGCCGGACGCTTTCCACGGCATGCTGCCATTAACGACATCATCAAAAGAGGTTTG
Organism: Acanthosepion lycidas; assembly: GCA_963932145.1. Taxonomy (NCBI): domain Eukaryota; kingdom Metazoa; phylum Mollusca; class Cephalopoda; order Sepiida; family Sepiidae; genus Acanthosepion; species Acanthosepion lycidas. Next base: position 79,697,699 of record OZ010591.1, on the reverse strand, counting down.
GATGCAGCTGGGTTCCCTTCCCAAATCGAACCCGAAGGCCTCGACCGCGGTGATGGAAAGCGGCCAGATGTCATTACCATTTTCCCTTTTAAAATGGGGAAGTCGTTGATTTGGGATGCGACCTATGCGGTTACATTTTGGGTCGGTAATTGGATCCGTTCCGCGGTTGAGCCAAGTTCCGTCGCTCGGAACGAAGAGATGGAAAAAATAGTTAAATATTCTTCTCTTGTTGATAGATTTTTTTTTTTACTCCTGTGGCAGTGGAGAACTCAAGGGTTATTGGCCCTCGTTCGATGGCGTTCTTTCGGATGATTGGCGCGATTGCGTCTCGATTAAGGGACGAGCCTCGCGAAACGGAGTGACTCTTGCAGCATGTCTCACTGGCGGTGGTTCGAAGTAATGCTTTCTCCATCATTGCGGCTGGCAGAGGATAGAAAGAAAATTGTTTATTGTTACGTTGTTCTGAAATTGTCATCAGTGGTCAACGGAATTGTTTTGTTTCAATAAATTTTAATCTTCTCCATTTTTTATTCGATACAATTTTTTTTTTATTCTCTTGTGCTATAAATATTTGCAAATATATTTATAACACCTTCATGCATTTTACTATTGGCCTATAAAAAATTTAGTATATAATATACTACATAATTGCTTTCTTCAACCAGCGACTTCTGATGGAGATGGTTACAGAGATTAATAATAAGAGATTCAATAAGTTATTGCCGCTAAGCATTAACCTGGCTATGTAAGGGACGATATAAAATGAGCAAGTTTGTTTCGCGAAATTTATTTCCGACTGTTATAATGCAAAATCCCTCCGTCATGTGGCGTCTTCACCATCTGCTTCAGTACCAACTTCTAAAAAATGTCATACATTACTTCGTTTCTATCAATGTAACATAGCACACCTGAAATTAAACTAAATATTTGCAAACTTATTTTTGTTAGAGAACTGTTCCCAAGTATTTCACTTTGATTTATTTCATAACACTCTCTATTTAAAAGAGTATAGGCATAAATTCGCGCGCTCACACACACACACACACACACACACACACACACACATATATATATATATATATATATATATATATATATATATATATATATATATATATATAATTCAGATTTTATTATAGTCGAGTGTTCGTATTGAAAATAGACGCCTCATTCTTATCTATTACGCAGTGTGTATTACGTCCTTCGGCGTGTATATTCCAGAAATCTCAGTAAAGAAATTTAGCTCTCCCTGCATGTATGAATCTAAAACACCGTTTGATATGTACATATATATATGCGGGGGGGGGGCAAAAAGTGTAATTATTAGAAAATGGCCGTAAAAAAACTTGCATAGAGAAAAAATATGATTGAGAAAAAACACCTAACTTTTTACATATTTATATGTAATTTTCATAGTACATATATATTTAAAAAGAATTACGGCAATTATTTTACTTACTTACAGGCGTTATTATGAATTTATTTCATAAAATTATTTTCTGTTTTATGACCAGTAGCCATAATTCACACTGTTGAAAATCACGGCGAGCACCGAAAACTTGGATATACTAAAGTATTCAGGTCATATATATATATATATATATATATATATATATGTGTGTGTGTGTGTGTGTGTTTGTGTGTGTGTGTGTGTGTGTGTGTGTGTGTGTGTGTGTGTGTGTGTGTGTGTGTGTGTGTGTGCGTGGATGGCAATATTTATGCTCCGGGAAAATCCGGTTGAGCCCTCTTGAGAAATGGGTAATTTTAAAAACATTAGATCAAACCGCTATTAACGCATTGCTCTTTAATCTAACAGAATGGAGGTCTCCGGACCACTGACGAATCTCGCATAAAAAAACGTTAACTTTTCCCTTACTCTATCCTAAGAAGTAGAATCTTTGACTAATACCAAAACGGTTGGGTTTCGATACCGGTTTGAAGCAATCGTACGTCTAGCCACATTGAAGAGATGTGATGCAGCGAAACAGTCTATGGATGACAATATATATATCATAATATAAAAGAATAAATAGGAAACATATAAATCTAACACGTTTCAGTTTTATTGCAGGTTTGTCGGAGATTGAGAGAAAACAGAAAAAATAGACAGAAAACTCGCTTATTTGCAAAGATTTGGGACAGTTCTCATTGGTCAGACATGTGTCAGGTGAATTAAAACTGTGCATAATTCTATGTGTTTGTGGTATTGTGAAGATTATTGCATGTCTAAGTGTGCAATGGATGGTAATGTGTATCTGTAACTGTGTACATGTGTCGAATTTGTTGCGGTTTTTGTGCGTTCATCCTATGTCTAGACTAGATTTTATTTTTTTATTTGTGATAGGGATAGATTATGATTAGATCATTTTATGCGGATTTGCGAAATACTTTAAAATCTTTTTTTCACATTGTTGCGTATTAGTAACATGTCGAAGAAAGGCAGAGAATTGTTAGTTTTCTGGTGTAGTCATGGGATTTCACTTTAGAACCCTTAGGATATGCAACCCGGAATACCTAAATGTAGACGAGGGATATATTGAGAAAACTTTCAAACTTCTTTAATACCCACATTATTTTATCCTCAAAGCAAAACAAAAAATAAGCTCAGAATATCCACAGAGGCAAATAGACAGGCACCATCAATAACACGTCTAAAAAAATATTACGAAAAATCATAATCCTTCCCTCCAATAATATTTCTATTAAACTCCTCAACAAATTAGTCATTCCTAATGCTATCATCGTTACCACCTTCTCCAAGATAATCAGAGATATAATTAAGAAGAAAAATAAAACAAACTTCGTTTCAAATACCGGGATTTATCTAATAAATTCTTTACAATGCAAAAATGTTTATGTGCGGAAGACACCACGTGATCTAAAATCCCGTATCTACGAACATAAGAGAGAATAGAGTTTGGACAAATGAATTGACCCTAACATTTTGCATCAAAACGATGCTGGGCGTAATTTTGACTTCGCTAATGCCACCCTAATTTCACAAAAGAACATACTACTTTAAGAAGAAAATAAATGAAAAACAATGATAATATTATTACCAACTATAAACACACGCCTAAAATATTACATTGCCATTTTTGAATTCATTCTTAAAAAAATCCATCTTATCCAGTACAAAGTATACATTCTTAAGAGGCTGTGACAAGAACAAAATCTACTTCCATACCTGATGATGTCTGTAGGAACAGACGAAAGCTTGTAAAAAATTAAAAAGACCTTATGCAATTGGAATTTATAAACGGGGATCATATCATTCATACACATGTTCGGGGTTGATGTATCTTATTGATATTGTTTGCGACGATGTATTCTCGCCATTTAAATCATTAACATCTATATCTGTTTTTTTGTATGAATGATTCATGAATTTAGAAATTATAATTGCACCTTTTAATTGAAATTAAAATAACTGATCCAACGTTCAACTCTCGGATAATAAGTGTGACATTACTGTAATTATCGAACAATATAGTCCATGCCATATTCACGGAAAATCTACCAGTAAAAAAGAATTATCTTATTGCTATATTTGTACAAAAACGCACAACCTTAAAATTTTAATTCAAACTCAGCGTTGCGACCGCACGTTTCAAAACAATAACACATTTCTCATAGCATATTTTCGGATTACATCGCTATTTTCGTTGTCATCTTATTACTGAGAAGTAAAAACAAGAACAAAATCTACTACCATACCTGATGATATTTGTAGGAACAGACGAAAGCTTGTGAAAAGTTAAAAAGACCTTATGCAACTGGAATTTATAAACGGGGATCCTAGCATTCATATACAGGTTCGGGGTTGATGTATCTTATTTATATTGTTTGCGACGATGTATTCTCGCTATGTAAATCATTAACTTCTATATTTGTTTTTTGTATGAATGATTCATGAATTTATAAATTATAATTGCACCTTTTAATTGAAATTAAATATATATATATATATATATATATATATATATATATATATATATATATATATATATATATATATATCATTCTCTTTCATTCCCACTAATCACTTGTGTCTTAGTCGCATTATCGCCTTTCTCAGGTGAATGATTAAAAAATTGTTATGTCTACTAAAATATATAGTTTAAAAAAATTAAATTAAAATGATTATAGGTAAATCTCAAACTCTGTTTTGCTTAAAAATTAAATTATTAGAACATCATAAATTATATAGGTTGGTTGAAGAAAAAAATAATAATAATGTCTAAATGATAGCAAATTAAGCTAAAAAGAAAATATTTGTTAGTTCATATTGTATAGTTTCCATTGTTTTTCTTCTTTTTCATTTATTTCATTCATCGACTCTTTTGTGTTGAATCTGAATTAGGCACAATCAAAATGTCGGACTAATCCACATGTTCACTTCTTGTGGTTGGGAATTTTATAATGGCGGCAACATTGTTGTCGGCTTAACGATGTGTAGTTTTCATTTCTCCATTTGTTTCCAATTATTTTCCTCCCTAAGCAATTTAATGCAAATTATAGACTGCGTACAAAGTCAAAAAGAAAGCAATGCAACAAAGAAAAGAAAAAAAAAACAATGGATTACCTCGAAAGAAAGATGACCCGGTATATGGAGAAAGAAATTTAAGACGATTGGAATAAAGCGTATACAAAAGTATACGTATGAAAGATATGTTAAAAGGAGAAAAAATAAGAAAGAAATGATGTTTTGAAAGAGAAAACGAATGAAGGAAATGCAGAAAAGAATAATGGGCAAAGAGTTTAAGAGGAGTGAAACTTTAATGAACAATAGAATGATGAAGAGAAGGAAGAGAAATATAAAGACAATTAGAGAGGGGGTGAACACAGAAAAAGAAGGATATCGAACAAGAATAGCATAGGTGAATGGCAGTAGAAAAAAAGAGTAAAGAAAAGAACAAAGGAGAAGAATAAAAGAGCACACCAAAACAGTTAAACCAGTAAACAGTTAATTAGAAATGTTGACAGGGACGACGACGAAGAAGAAGAAGATGATGATGATGAAAAAGAAGAAGAAAATGTAGAAGATGAAGATTATGATGAAGTAGAAATAGATGATAAAGAAGATGATGATGAAGAAGAAAAAGAAGAATTTGAAGAAGATGAAGAAGAAGAAGAAGAAGAAGATGATGATGAAGAAGAAGATGAAGAAGATGATGTAGAAGATGATTAAGAAGATAATGATTAGGAAGATGATGATGATTATGAAAAAGAAGATGTAGAAGAAGATGAAGAAGATGATGATGAAGTAGAAGATGATGATGAAGAAGATGATGATGAAGAAGAAGAAGAAGATGAAGAAGAAGAAGATGATGATGATGAAGATAATGATGAAGAAGATGAAGAAGAAGATGATGATGAGGAAGCTGATGATGATGATGATGATGATGATGATGATGATGATGATGATGATGATGATGAAAAAGAAGAAGAAGATGTAGAAGAAGATGAAGAAGAAGATGATGAAGGAGAAGAAGATGATGATGAAGATGATGATGAAAAAGAATTTGAAGAAGATGAAGAAGAAGAAGATGATGATGATGAAGAAGATGAAGAAGATGATGAAGAAGATGATTAAGATGATGATGAGGAAGATGATGATACTGTTGATGAAGAAGAAGACGATGATGATGATGAGTATTTATGGAAAGTATAAACCAGAAGAAAGAATTAAGAATGAAATAGAACTAAACCTAACCTTGAAGATATAGCAAACAAAGTAAATAATAAAAAGAAGTTACAGTCGTCTAAATACAAAATAAAATAAACGGAAAGTACAATACAATGGAAATACTTAGTAAATCAACCAACTCTAAATTACATAAGAATACGTACACTTTTCAATAAGAATTGCATAAAATAAACAATAGAATGAATTAAGTAAACCTAACCTTAAAGTAAGGAAAAAACGAATAAATACAGTTCAAGCAGACATCCGACGACAACAACCGAAAAATAAAAAGCATACATAGAACTCAACGTATCGACAGGAACACAGATGTAGCTAAAAGCGCCTGAAGCCGCAGATCATAGGCGAAATTTAGGTAGAAATCAGATTACAAAGATAGAAAAATACATAGAATTTAAATGTTAACTGTCGAAGTTAATATTACAGATAAAACCACCATTTTATCTAAATGTCTGGGATAGGGAGTTATCGTTATGTACACTACTTATATTTGGACTATTGCTTTCATCATTGCTCTTGTTATCACGCCGTTTCGGTCATTTTTCTACTGCCCTTCTTCAGATGTATCTCGATATGGCTAACTTACATTGAATTCTAAAGAGTTCAGAATACACTATAGGTTACACAGATCGATGTAGGCCGGTGAGCACATCGGTTGAAATGTTTTGAAATCCACAAAGATCAGAATAAATAGTGTAAATAAAAGCATCTTTAAACTGCGTGCTTAGAGATGATGTATGGAGAGAATACTGACTTTTATACGACAGCGTGTTAACTAATGCAACACAAGATATATCACAAGTTTTGTTTTTTCTGTTTAAATACCTGCAGTTTCATCCAGATGTTACTGACTGATAAAATCCCAAGGATGTAGTGATCGTAATTTAAAACATTCTTAATGAAATATCGCTGGGGTTGTGACTTAGTCCATTGAAAATGAGGCTGACGGAGTAAAACAGCGTGTAATTGTAATTATAACATGATCAGTAACTCCTGGTTAAGAGCTGAACAAGCGATCTTTTCACCATCACCGACAAGATAGCTAGCGAAAGATGAGACCTCAGAGATATAGATGTTTCTACCACTAGTATTATTCGGATCAAAGATAGACACTCAACTGAAAAATTGACATGTTCGTGAGCCAGTATTTAATTTTACGCGTACTAGGAAAAAATTGTAAATATGTAGATATATAATTTATAATATGACAAATATTAATTTTATCTCTCTCACTATGCCACAAACATGTGTGGGCGCACAAAACACACAGAGATTATATATATATATATATATATATATATATATATATATATATATATATATATATATTTTAAAAAACATTTAAAATATTTATGACAGATTTAAGTTAGGAATATCCGAACAGTGACGTTCCATATCACGTGACGTCCGCGTCTCACGAAGGACGCTACTTGTTGACAAACAGTAATTTTAATTTATTTGTAACAAACAGTTATTTCTGATGAAAGATTGAGGACAATTTGAAATATCAAATAAATATATAAATAAATAAATACTTTCATAAAATAAAACATTTTATATATATATATATATATATATATATATATATATATATATATATATATATATATATATATATAAAATATATATATATAGGGTATGCGCATATTTCTCTCACATCATTTGTGTATGTGTGTGCATATATATATATATATATATATATATATATATATATATATATATATATATATATATATATATCTGATAGACTCCCCTGTCGTTTTCGACGTATGAGCGTCTTACAGTTCAGTTATATGTTTCGTATGAGACAACAATCCTGCACGGGATTACCAAACAAATCTACACGAAGGGTATACTGAAGGGCTTACCAGCATACGGACTGGTGTATTAGTCTGAGATTTAGTATTAATTCTTAATTCTCTCAGATGGTTGAGACGATTCTTTTCAAAGTTAGTTAAACCTCGGTAGCACGTATGTGTCGTTTCCTCGGTTGTCCACAGCAATACGATCTCCTCTATAGGTATATTTGTAGCAATTAAATTGTATTTATTTTTATCACTGAAGTGTAACCAGGGACGGCCAACGTTACGCTTACTATGAAATAGTTGGCTATACATGAGGATTGCCGGCATCCGATCATCGCTCATTCTGATAAAATAATTAGACCATACCTCCGACACCGTATTTGATAATATATATATATATATATATATATATATATATATATATATATATATATATATATATATATATAAGTGAACATAGAAGTCAACACTTAGAGGCGACAGTCTGTTTCATGCTATATGCAATCGTGCACATGCTCCAAGTTAGCGGGAAGACCTAGACCGACGTTGCATTTCCCAACTCCCATCGATAGTGAAAATAATAATTTTTTCATGCATCTACGGCACTTTTCATGTAGTTTGCGTCCATTATCTGCTGGCCACGAATAGGCAGGAAGATTCTATTGGCCAGCGTGAGAGCCAACAGGTGACTGACACGAATATTATTATTGTGGCTAGCATGCAAAAAAATCACAAGTGGGAAAAATTTAAATCTGCATGGCACTTTACTCCAGTTGGCTCATTCGCTTGCTTCAACTCAACGTTGGTTCAGATTCCGCAGAACTGGGCTGGATGTGAAAAAGTATTTGTTGTCAACATTTTTTTTTTCATTCGGTTTTTCCAGTTCCGAGACCTTTCTTAAAGCTGATCGTTTTATTTTCATTTTGTTTAGTTCTTTTTTCGTAACAGATTTAATGTTTAGTATTGAGCTTAGAAAAAATTCGCAGTGTGAGGCAAGAAGTAAGGCATGTAGCAACATCAGCACAGCAAAGGGCACTCTTTTAAAGGCAAGGAAGGGCAAAAATATTTTCAGTCAAGTGATAGCATATGTGTCGTACGATTTTTGAATCAAGCACGGGCAACGCCGGCCCATGCTGCTAGTGTCCGTGTATATATATATATATATATATATATATATATATATGTGTGTGTGTGTGAAAATATTGTAGAAAATAGGAAAGAAACTAGTTTGGTAAAAGATCCAAAGTTCCTTAGTATTTTTGTAATTATTTTAAAAAAATAGTGCTCGATACGAAAGTAGAGCATAAATATAATTATTTATTTAATTATTTATTTATTAGAATCATATTTTTAAATAAATAATTATATATATATATATATATATTCTTTAGTTCAACATAAATGTAAATGGTCATGTGTTCATCTTATCTTTTAAATTCTTGATACTGCCGATAGTTAGTCAAGTAGTGACCAGGTAATATCAGTGAGGTTCCAAAAACGATGTCTGCTGGTGTGCAGCCCAGGTTTTCTTTCAGAGTATTGCAAATTGATAGACGGATAATTCTTGTACCGCGCTAAGATTCGTAAATTCTTGGTACGACAGAGCAAAGTTCATCAAAACAATTCCCAGGTATGAATTCATAGAAGTGTCACCTGAAATCTACATTACGGCGGTGGAAAAATGAAGCCAGAATGTCAAGTCAGACCAATAATATTGCAGACTTTTATATGGATTTTATCAATAACCATTAAATATATAGCAGGAGCAACAGACCATATGTGTCAGCCGTATCTATCTATTCATCTACCTATCCATCCATCTATCTATCTATCTTTTCATATTATATATATATATATATATATATATATATATATATATATATATATATATATATATATATATATATATATATATATATATATATATATGTGTGTGTATATATATATATATATATATATATATATATATATATATATATATATATATATATACATACATATATACATACATACATATATACATATATATTTACACACACACACATATATATATATATGAAATTAATCCTAACAAAGCCAGAAACAAACTACCTATGTTTAACCTGGACGGATCTACAGAGTAAGCTGATCTATTAAGGTGAAACATAGGTAGGTTGTTCCTGTCTATTTAGGATTTATTTCAGTTTCCCCTGCTCTGCTTAGCGTATTGAGCACTCTACGTTTTAGTTTTATTTCTCGGTTGTTTTTTGTTTTTGTTTTTTTTTGCTTTGAGCTAAAATCTTAAGGCACTGAATGACTTATTTCGCTCCGTTCGGATATTTCTAGTTCTTTCTTTGTTTTTCAATTATTTTCCTCGGATACCAATTTGTTTTGATAGACTTACAAATTGATCTATCCGAGATTTTTTTTTTCAAACGAGTATTACTACTAGTATAATATATATATATATATATATATATATATATATGTTTTTTAAGTCATTTTTAGATCTGTTTGTAATTTTGTTTATGACTATAATTTTAATATCTTTTTATAATTTTATTTTTAGTTCATTTCAGAATCCGATTAATAATGAACACATTTTTACCCCCCCCCCCAGATCCGGATTTTTTGGCATTGTGTTTCATAAAAACCAATGTTTGTCGCCAAATGATCAATAGTTTAGCTGAGCCTAAAGAAGACTTTCAGTTATCACTGCAGGAGACAACTTTTGAAATGCTTAAAAAATGTTTCGTCACGCTCAGTATTAGTTTTAAAATTGCAGGAACAGACAGAGGAGATTTATAAACCTGTTTGTTTAGTTTCATAATTCAGTAATAAACATGAAATTGTAACATTTTCTCTTAATTCTCCCGATTTCATTGAAATAGTTAATTATGGGATACCCTGTATAAACTATGGAAGATTAGAATAAGAAAATACACCTATTCGCCTTCGAAACGATGACGATGTGCATAATAGCAAATAGAAATTATTTGTATATTTCATTTCGTAGCAAATTGTCTAAATAATTAATTTTAATGTGGGAAATATAATTCAGGCAAATACAACTTGTAAGAAAAGCTAATCTCAGCCTCCTTTACGAGAAAACGGGGATGTGTTTTTCTTTTTTTCTGTTTGCCATAGTTTTACGAAAATAAAATGAAATTATCGAAACACTACTGTTTATTCGGTTTACGAAGAAACAACATTACTCTCCTTCCCAATTCTCTTCCTGTAATCGAATTTTCATTTTATTCCTCTCTTATCCGCACGTGAAAGGATCACAGATGTAATTTCTGATTAGTTCACGCGTTTCAAAAATCAAGATAATCGTGATTTCGCGTCGCCTTTTGTTTTTAAATTAGAAAGGTTTTTCTCCTCCTTTTTTTTTAATATATTTTATAATTTGGGCAGCTAGAGATGGTGTAATGGCAAGAAATCTTGTCTCGCTTGAATAATTACGACTGAGAATAATTACAAAGTGAGTTAGATACTTTCGGCTTTGTGCCGCATCTAAGCTACGCTTTAAAAAATCACCATGACTCACTGGATGCCCCATGTTTTTGTCTTTGTGCCGCATCTTAGCTACGCTTGGAAAATTACTATATATTTTATAGTTATAGTTGTTCGTAATAAACAACAGTATATAAATAAAATGATGAAAAATAAGTATCATACGAGAGAGAACATTACAAACGCAACATGATGTATATCTATGTATTAGGTTGGTGCAAAAATAATATCGTTTTTTGACATATTATTTTTGCACCAACCTAATATTATAACGATTAAAGCTTTTGATAAAGTTAAAGTTTAAATTCTCCATGAACTTCTAAGAAATCGTGTTTTATTTTGGAAATAGATTTTTTTTTTTTTCACTCTGTACAAAGCTCGGGGGTAGTCGAGTTTACGTTTGGGGGCCATTTGTGTGTATCAGAGTGGCAGATAATGGTTAACCCTGGTCTTGAAAAGGTTAAGATGTGGTGATCGAGGAAACCTCCTATTTGGGTGTCTGGGCAGTGGTTCGTGGGAAGAAGCTGCTCGAGTTGGAATTTACTTCTTCCCGAAGGAATACGTGTTTTTTTGCTAATGTATAAGTGGCATATCGTGTCCATGCTGAAAATGTTTACGTGGGTGGGAAGAAGGAATGTAGTTCTTCCGAGCACTTTCCGTGGAAATAGATGCGAAAGTCTTGCTGTATGCGGAGGGGTTGAAGGTTGGAGAATAATTCGTCACCTACAAAGACTCGGAGACGCTTTTAAACTCTATCAAGGCTGGACTGTGGGGTCTGACAACAGCACTGCATTGTTGACCTAATCTGGCTCTTGTAGATGTACAGGATAGCAGGAGCTGTGAGATTATTATTGGAGCGCTACAGAGAGCTGACATATTAACTTCATCCTTGGTAATGGATCGTATGTACGAGTCTCACTTCAGGGCGCGTATCAGTGTGACGCCCAAGCGTTTTTCAAGGCAAGCTCATGTATTTGAGGACTAAGAGAACCAATGTGAGAAGTGGTGGTAACGAGAGTTGCTAGGGGATACATGCGCATCTCCGACGCCCATTTGAGTTAGTTTAGTAGATAGTTAAAAGGGCAGGAGCCTTCAAATGGCAATTTATCTATTCAAGAATAAAACACCAAGTTTGCAAAGGAGAAACATTATGGATCAGAGGAAGAGGTGTGGGGAAGAAGTATGAATCTTCTGTAGAGTTTTAAAGTTTGAAATCTCCTGTATCCACTTTTTTTTAGAAAGTGTATAGACTCCACTGTAACACAGAAATTTAAAGAGAAAATAAATAAAAATGGCAACATGAAACCGTTCAAAAAACAAGAATAGTTAAACAGATAGACATAGTCGAAAATATACGAACGAAGAAATTATGATAATATTTTGACCAAATGCGAGCCAGGTAAAATATCACTGGCTATGCCGTAGGAGGAGAAGAAGAGAATTTCACTTGATGAGAATAACGAGCTATTCTACACGTATCCGTGTGGAGTAGTAATAGTATTTTTTCTGAATTTACCTGTAGATATGCCACCAGCACTTTGGAGACCGTAGAATGTTTGCTAAACAGTCAGTCTACCACGCCGGAAATAAACTTTAAATTAAATCTGTGATCGACAATTAGAATCATTAATTTCAAGGAAATAAGTCTAACGCAGAAATTTAAGAAAACACGTAATTAGAAAAGAACGAAAGACAAGGATATCTAACCTTTCAGTTGAAGCGATAACAAGAAACTTAGACATTCTACCAAGATTTATTATTGACGTAAACATGCTTTATAACAAGATTTGACACAGTGTTGACAGTAGACTCAGATAATGCTACAAAAACTACAAAATATAGTAAAGGAAACAGAGGAAAAATATTAAACGTTAATTGTAAAAAGACAGAATATAGATGGTTATCAGCACGAGAATCAGCCCATGATGTGAACAACGAATTAAAGTCACGGAAATCGTACAAGAAATCATTTATGACAGATTTTAATGGATGGGAGGAACTCCAATTTGTAATTATAATTGAGGGGAATGCTACACCATCTTTGCAGTCTATTAGCAGTATGTGTTGGCAGACCTTTTTTTGATCCAAAGATAGTAAGGAGTGGACGATGGTCTGTCTACAACAAAAAGTACCTTCCATCAATAAATCTATGAAATTTAGTGACCGCAAAAATGATTCCTAAGGATTCCTTTTCTATTTGCGAGTAACCCCTTTCACCTGGAAATAGCCTCCTAGATGCAATGGGCGATTAGCTTTACCGATCCATCGTTTAACTTGTGTAAAATGCACGTTCTGATGCCGTAGGAGCTAGCATCGCTGGCTACAATGACATCAAGGTTTGGATCATAATGAGTTAGGAACAGATCTGATGTAAGGACCGCCTTTATTTTCTCAAACGCTTCCTGGCATTTGATTGTCCTTTTCAACTCTTTATCTTTTCTCAATAATTCATTACGTGGACCACTCAAACTGTGCATTCTTCGGACAAAAAACATTGTTATAATTGGCAAACTTTGAAGAGGCGGCACATTTTCTGGTGCTAGCATATTCTTTATTGCCGTTGCCCTATCTGGGTCGGGACGTCTTCCGTCTTTGTTCAATATTTGAACCAAGTACTTAATCCTTTCTAAACTCACACTTTCTGTCTTTTAATCTGAATGCTTCATTCTGGATTCTCATGGACACCCGCCAGACCTGCGATTTGTGTTCCTCGATGCTCTCGCTTTTAATTAGGATGTCATCGAGATAGTCCACCACAAAATCCAGACCATTTAAAATCGTGTGCATGACCTGCTAAAAAATGGTAGGCACGACTTTAACCACGCAAGGAAGTCTTAAAAATTTGTATAAACCCTTGTGCTTTTTTATGCAAAGGAGCTTCGAGCAGTCCTCATCCACGGATATTTGTAGATATGAGACACTTAAGTCAATTTTAGAAAAATATTTTCCTCCACTGAGCTTAGCGAATATCTCCTCAGGACTTGGAAAAGGGGATAATGGCAATCCTTTTGGGCGCTGTTCAGCCCCGTAGAGAAATCAGTACATATACGAATTTCTTTGCTCTTTTATATAATATAATCTGTGGGAGATGTCCATTCACTATATTCAACCTTTTCCGGAACTCCCATTTCCTCAAGTCGATTCAAGTCCTCGTCATATTGATTTAACAAGGCAAATGTAACGTTACGTTTTTTTCTTAAAACCTCGGTTTACATCAGGCTTAGCGCACATTTTTGTGCATGTTCCTAGTACTCCACTGAAAACGTCGGGATTTTTTTTTTAAGTTCACCTTTCAAGTTTTCGGCTACGTCAGTCAACATTGACATGATGAGTTAATAGGCATATCGTAAACTTGAAACTGTTCTATCCAATCAGTCCCGAACAAATAACCCGTATTCTTCATAATATACGCTTTAAGTTTTAAAGTGTTACCTTTGAATGACACGTTCCTTATAAGTTCGCCTATGAACTTAATAGGGTCACCAGTTATACTTTTAGCTATTCAGTTCGTTCTTAACAAATTCGGCTTACCCAGTTTTTTCCATGTTTGATAATTAATTATGGATAAGTCTGAACCCGAATCAATCTGTAGCCATATATTTTTGCTAAATATTTGTACTT
>OZ010591.1:79653071-79678071 GCA_963932145.1 Acanthosepion lycidas | reverse complement strand
CCTGCAATTTATTTTTGAAGAAAAATATTATTGTCAGCAATACATTATAACCAGCACTACATTTTTTAAGACAAAAATATTACCAGCAATACATTTTTTAAGAAAATATTAACACCATTACAATTTAGAAGAAAAAGTATTAGCCTCAATACATTTTTGGAAAAAAATATTACCAGAAATAAAAATCTTGTCGGTATTAAATAACCCATTAAGATGTTGATATGCCGTAAAACAAAAAAAATCAAACTAATAGACACTGCCAACGACGAGATAACTCGTCAATGAAACTATTCAAATCTATTTTTTTAAAGAATACTGGAAAAATTGATAGTTCAAATGATTACAATATAGATTTTTCTGAAATTAAATCATTTTTCTGGTGAAACCGATTGATCGACGAAATATATCAAAATAAATTTTCTAAAGAGCATATTGACCTATATTCAATTTAAAATAGATACTTTAAAGGAAACATAGGTCAATATACAGTTTAGAAAATTAATTTGGTTCTTCAAGAATATTGATAAACTATTGTTGCAAAATATATCTCCTGTCTAATGAGATTTGCCTTAATATATACTCAATCTTTTCAGGTTTGCTGAAGAAGCAATACAGATTAATAAGTGCCTATATATCCCCGTGTGCGTATCTCATGTTAACCGATCGCGTATCTTTGATCGTCACCCGTATTTAGTACCCGCAGCTATTACCAACTCTACCAAACGTAGCACGTATATCCGTTGCATACTGATCATACTTGGGCAATTGACTTCCTTCCCAGTTGTAATATTTATTGGTCATTGTATCCGATATGCCCAAATCAAAGGAGGGAATTTGGTTTTCAAAGGCCTCGTATACATCCAATGGTACATCATTCAACAGAGTTCGAAAACCTTTTGGGAAACTGAAGAGATAAGATATAAATTAATGCATTCGGCAGAACATTTACCATCTCGACAAAGCCGTTTGTAAAAGGTTAATAGTATTTGTGCTTCCAGTTCTGTGTTTACTCTGCACTGTTAATAATTAATTCATATAAAATAATAATAAAGATCAATTTTTATTTACCTTATACGTAGTAATGTCCTCATCTTTGTTGTTATTATTACGGCGTTTAAACCGTTTTGCGACCCACTCCCCGGCTTTCTTGCGACAAGTGAAGATCCATCTAATTTTCAGGGAATCTCCACCTAAGCATGTCTATAATCTGCGGGGTAAACCGCTTTCATTCTGCTATTTAGCGTTATCTACTTCCATTGTGTCTGTTCTCCTCACTTCAATATTAGAAACCAAGACCTGTGAGGAAATTTTTTAAAAATCAAAAAACAACATACTTTTAAGCTTCTGTGTTTTAATGTTAATATAATGTCAACGTCGGACGTTTCAGTCTAATAGACCATCTTCAGGACATATTCAAAAAACATAATTAATATTAGACCATATTCAATTCAACATGAAAAAGATGATGGACATAAGAGCAAGACCAATTCAAGCAGATAACAGAAATCTTTTTATAAGATCAGCGTTCCGTTTAAATATGATCACGTCGTCGTCACGTGGGCGATGTTGTGAAAAAGTATTCCTAAAATTTGAGCATTTTGAATGAAAAACGAAAAGAATTTTATTTTGATCTAAAACTTATATGTACGTTTGTCGAGCATTAATCTCGCTAGAAAAGGGCAAATATTAAAGAAGCCAGGTTTAATGATCATATTTAAACGGAACGCTGATCTTATAAAAATATTTCAGTTATCTATTTGGATTGGTCTTGCTCTTATGTCAATCGTCTTTTTCATGTTGAATTGAATATGGTCTAATGTTAATTATATTTTATGAATATGTCCTGAAGATGGTCTATTAGACCGAAACGTCCGACGTTGACATTATATTAACATTAAAACACCATAATTCTATATTAGGATATTTGTTTGTTTTTCCGTATATTTTTCTTCATACTGTCGGATCTATATCCATATATTTGCTTACATAGATGTGTATATAAGAATGTCATGAGATAAAAATTGATTTAATCAAATATTTATTATGTCAAAGGATTTATGTTTTGCGATCGCAATATGTGATCATAAGAGAAGCGTTTCATGTAAATAGCTGGGAATGTCATAATGGAGGCCACTAGCAAAATTACCGCAGATTTGAAATTTTCATATATTTTAACAAAACTTAATGAAAAATTAATTGGCAATATGATATCTTCTTTTGGTCGAAATATCGTTACCTTATTAAGTAGAAAATTTACTTACTAAATCGAATGAACATTTTGTACACATCATTATATATATATATATATATATATATATATATATATATATATATATATATATATATATATATATATATATACGTGTGTGTGTGTGTTTTGAACAATGAAAAATATTGAAACATTTTTTAAAAAGTTAAATTTTTAGACACTATTTTGTATATTAATATTTTTGGTTTTACTATTTCAATAATTTCCTCGACTAGTTTCGGTCAGCGTAGCCATCATCAGGAGAAAACTATCTTGGTTGTTAGTAGCAGTGAACAACAGGAATTAATTACTTTCTGTAGAAAATGATCTTTATCTGTAGTTTTCGTGTGTTTTTTATCGTTAATTTTGGACAGATCTTGTGATAGCCAAACGACCTCTTTCAAATCGTTTTTATGATATAGACTGCGGACATTCATGCCACTGAGAATTCCTTGACCCTTTTGAGAGTTTTATAGGTTGATGGGAAGAAGACGTTTGTGTATGTGTTAAGTGTATATCATCTTTCGTTCTTTTGGTGTGTGTATGATGTGTGTAATTGTATATATTATTATGGGTGTGTATAAGTGTGAGGCCTCAACACATTCGGAAGAATGTCTGTCTTGTGTGGGTGAGAATGTGGGTAGTTAATGACGTATGGGGTTATATATTAATTCTATCTATATTGTTAAATTTGTGATTGAGCCTGTGTGGATGAAGTGCTTAAAGGCGCAAAATCTATTTGTCTTCATGCTCCTCATGTCCAAGCATTATTCTGTTATCTTTTCTATATATATATATATATATATATATATATATATATATATATATATATATGTGTGTGTGTGTGTGTGTGTGTGTGTGTGTGTGTGTGTGTGTATCAACCCTGTATCTTGCACTTTATCACAAACCGCTGTTTTACACATTCATATATATATATATATATATATATATATATATATATATATATATATATATATGTGTGTAAAACAGCGGTTTGTGATAAAGTGCAAGATACAGGGTTGATACACACACACATATATATATATATATATATATATATATATATATATATATATATATATATATATATATATATATATGTATGTGTAAAACAGCGGTTTGTGATAAAGTGCAAGATACAGAGTTGATACATCCCGAGGAAAGCATTTTCTTTACTGAGATTCGCACGCCGATATACTAATACACACTGTGTTATAGATAAGGATGAGGCGCCATTTTCAAATACGGAATTTCATTATGATAAAATTTGAAGATATATATATATATATATATATATATATATATATATATATATATATATAATATATATATATACCTATACACACACATACACATACATATATAATATAGACAAGTTTTGTCGATTTAATTTAAGTAAGTTTCTTTCATATTGTCTGATAAGTTTAATCATATTATTGTTGAAAGGAGAAAGGAACGATAATGTGATTAAGCTTATCAGACAATATGAAAGGAACTTACTTAAAATAAATAGACAAAACTATATTATTTAATAAAACATGAATTAATGAAAAATTGCTGCCTAAATATACACATTATATATATATATATATATATATATATATATATATATATATATATATACCACAGTTCAAATATTTGGTGTCACTCCCGAAACAGCATGGGTTGAACTTCGCAGAAGAGTGTAGAGAAAATGAAAACAAGCCCTTAGAATCATTGAAAAAGAATGTAATCAATTATCAAACATACACTTAGAAAATTTTGAAACGAATGCTAAGCATTTATATGGCAATCGTCAAGACTAAGGAGAATATTTTGGCAACAGAAAAACTTAATCATAAAATGTATTTTTATTCTTTTTGTCATAATGAAATTTCTAATAAAAATCATGTCTAACCTTTTAATCATTGTTTATTAAGTAAATTACAAAAAAAAAACTTTTGAGACTAATTAAAATTACCAGTGTAGCTTAAAACTTATGAACTGTCGTATATATATATATATATATATATATATATATATATATATATATATATATATATATATATATATATATATATATATATATATATATATAGGCGTGTGAATTCGTTTCTACATGCTTTTTAACTGATAGTGTTATTAAGAGTTGGTACAGATGCAGATGATGATTAAACCACATGACGGATGGTATTTCGCACTACTACAGTCAGAAATAAAATTCGCGAAAGTAACTTGCACAATTTATAGTCTCTTACATATTCATGTTGCCTGAATAAAGTGTGGCTTAGAAGCATTGAATCAATAACTTATTAATTGTCTGAATATCTCCAGCTAGCGTCATCAAAAGTCGTGGATTGAAGAAGGCAAATACGTAGTTCTTTATATTCTAAATTATTTATAGGCCAATATAAAAAAAAAACAATGGACCCAAATGCTATAAATATGTTTGCACATTTTTTTATATTTATTAAAAATTATAAGAAAACATGTTATAAACTGCTGCATAAATGTAATTATGTTTCTGCACTATAGGTGCTTCTTCTGTTGGTGTTGAAATACGATTGCATTTATGTAGCGGTTTATATGTCTTTTTGTTTTTTTTTTGTTATAATTGTTAATAAATATTATTTACGTCTACCCGGTATTTTGTCCTTTTTTAAGTATAATGTTTGGGCATTGGAATTAACCTACGTTTCACTTGTATGTACACACACAGCACACACACAGCACACACACATGTGGAAATATATATAAAATAGGAAAGACCTATCTTTATATATATATATATATATATATATATATATATATATATATATATATATATATATAAAATAGGAAAGACCTATCTTTATACATATATATATATATATATATATATATATATATATATATATATATATATATATATATATATATATATATTGAATTCTTTTTGAATTTGTAGGTCTGATGAATTGGATCGTATTTACGATTCCAATGGAATAAATTATGACCATGGAATATTAGTGTTTAAGCCTTTTTATTATATATATATATATATATATATATATATATATATATATATATATATATATATAGAGAGAGAGAGAGAGAGAGAGAGAGATAGATAGATAGATAGATAGATAGATAGATAGATAGATAATTAGGTTGGTGCAAAAATAATGTCGTTTTCTCACATATGTTACTATGTTATAAAACGACATTATTTTTGCACCAAGCTGATAGATAGATAGATAGATAGATAGATAGATACTTAGATAGACAGATAGATAGATAGATAGATAGATAGATAGATAGATAGATAGATAGATAGATAGATAGATACGTCTGACACATATGTTCTGTAGCTTCTGCTATATATTTAAAGGTTATTGATGAAATCCATATAAAAGTCTGCAATATTATTGGTCTGACTTGACATTCTGGCTTCATTTTTCCACCGCCGTAATGTAGATTTCATGTGACTTTTCTATGAATTCATACCTGGGAATTGTTTTGATGAACTTTGCTCTGTCGTACCAAGAATTTATGAATCTAAGCGCGGTACAAGAATTGAAACAAGGTCAACTCATTGTTCTGTTGAATTGGTGAGATTACTTTCCTAATAGTTTCTTTTCTCTGACTTCTCAGTTGGTAAACACTCTTCCGACTTCTTGCTTTCCAGTCAAATTTCATCTTCAAAAATCTAAACGCAGTATAAATCGTCGTTTACTGTTTTTCCTTATTCCACTTTTTTTAAAATAATTGTCGCGTCTTAGTGATGTTTTCTTTTCCTTACTGTTGCAGATAACACACAGCAGTGATAGCCTGTTTCATACTTAAACCTAAATTTCAGGCCAGTTAGGAACAAATGATAAAGCAATCAGATTACTTTTTGTTGCTTGTTATTATTACATATTAGGTTGGTGCAAAAATAATGACGTAATAATGTCGTTTTTTGACGTTAAAAAATAGGTCAAAAAACGACATTATTACGTCATTGTTTTTGCACCAACCTAATAAAATTATGATTATGTGAGTCTTCGTAGTTTGTTAATTCGTTTATTATTTACGTTTATGTACTGAGGATTAGGTTTAAGAATGAAACTGACTGTCGCCGCTGGGTGTTGGCGTCAATGTCTACTTTTATATTTACATAAGTTCTAGTCTGTTATTAACAAAGAACATAATTATGTGTATGTGTACCCGAGTACGTCCGATTGTGCGTACATAGGTACGTGTACGTATGCATATATATGCGGGTGAATGGATATGTAGATACGCGTATACATAGGCGTATAATTACAGATATATTCAGATAAATGCTAACATTAAATAATTATAAATCTAATTAATTATTATATTATCAGTCAGTTAGGTGTCATGGGTGGTTAACGCTTAGGCGATCATATTAGGTTGGTGCAAAAATAATGACGTAATAATGTCGTTTTTTGACGTTAAATAATACGTCAAAAAACGACATTATTACGCCATTATTTTTGCACAAAATTATATATCATTCGATAAATGCCTGATGAGGCAGATTTCTTCCCGCAGTAAGTTATATTATCACTAAATAAAGCCAATTAAATAAAACAATAACACGAATATAAATATGTGTATGCATGCATGTGTGTATATGTGTATCTGTGTGAATTTTTATGAATGGGTGAGAATGTGTATGTATAAACGATCACCATTTATTTTTTACTGATATTTTTATAGATACTCATATTCGAGTAGATGCTTTCATACATACATACATGCACACACACACACACATACATATATATATATATATAGATATATATATATATATTATATATTATATATATATGTATATACATATGATTTATATATATACTTATATTTTATATATATTTTATATATATATACATATATTTTACATATATATATATACATATATTTTATATATATAAACATCTATTATATATATATATATATATATATATATATATATATACATATATTACATATATATATATATATATATGTCTGTGTGTGTGTGTGCGTGTGTGTGTGTGTGTGAAAAAATGTATGTGAAGACTGCCCATTGGAAAATAAATGCCTCGTAAAATCTGTGGTATACCAATGTACTATCTCATCGATTGAGAGTCCTAATACTAATATGATATACATTGGGTCTACGAAGAATGAATTTAAAGCCAGATGGAGGCAGCATAAGTGCTCTTTCAACAATATAAATAAAAGAAATCAGACATCTCTATCTAAATATTTTTGGCATTTGAAGGAAATGAATAAAACACCAATAGTAAAATAGAAAATTATAAACAAAACTAGAACTTGTAAAACTTGGGATGACCCATTACCTTTATGCCTACATGAGAAACTACACATTATTAAGTTTCTAAATAATAAAAATCTATTAAACAATAGACAGGAGTTAACGGCTTTTGCCGACATCATCGAATTTTTGCATTGAATAATTAGCATAAAAACAAAGAATAAAATAATTTTTAAATTCCATAGTCCTAATTAATCGTTTAAATGCCCTACAAAAAAAGATAAGCCTTTATGAAGTTGTCAAAAAACAAATGTCAGCGATTTACGACAGTTTTTATATACACAAAACCCTTTCAGAAAAAAAAAAAAATAAATAAATAAATAAATCTCTATAGACGGTTAACCAGACTAGACGATGTCATCTTCCGCTTTAAATTTAGACACCCCAACCTTACCCTGACTTGACATCTGTGAATGTAACTGAGATATTGATACAAATTATTAACACCTTACGCCCCATTTGTTTAAACAATTGCTCTAGCCGTTACCATAGAAATTTTGATTTCAATAATGAATATGCTTATAAAACGCTTAATCTTCAGAAATAAGTTATTCCAAAAAAATAATTTCCGCTTGAAGATGAAACAGAGCTCAGTACTTTAATTCAATTTAATTCAAATAATTATATTGAAATTTTCGGCTCTTGTTTTGAAACATGAGAACTCTTATGTAGCGTGTTGGATCATTATATATATATTGCATTTCTTATGAAACTACAACTACCGAGCAGAATATTCGGCAAAATCTTCTAAAGAAAATATTCATCCTCGGGCAGGATATTTTTCTGATAAGATTTTTTGAATATTTAGGCCGATAGATGAAGTAGGATAGAAATAATGTAGAGTTCGTTATATACATTTATGAGCAATACGACTTATCTGCTATGAGTTGAATATCGGGACATACTGAGCCTTATAGCCGTGGTTGGCAACCAGTCTATTGCAGAAAGAAACGACAGCCTACTGCAGGAAATTTCTAGGATTTCTTAGTTAACAAAGAAAAGAAAAGAAAAAGAATGCCATGCTGTTACGTGGCATCTGTCCTTCTTTACGGCAGCGAATGTTTCTCAAAGATGAAGAAAAATCTCCAGGCCACGGAGATGTGGTTATACAGAAGGATGCTAAGTATATCATGGACCGAGCATGTGAGCAAAGATGAGGTCTTAGAGAATTTGCAAACAAGGAGAAGGCTTATATTTAATATGAGGAAGAGGCAGCTGAAGTTTCTAGGACACATAATGAGAGCCTAGAGAATCTGATACTCATGGGTCGAATAGAGAGAGAGAGAGAGAGATAAGGAAAATCAGCGTGTGACATACCTGACGAGCTTGAGCATCTGGATGACAGAACGTAGTCTTGGGAAGGAAGCAACAGAAAGGAACTTGCTGAGAGCTGCTAGGGATAGGAAGATGTTGAGAGCTATGATCGCCTACTTTCTGAAAGGACATGGCACATAAAAAGAAAAGAAAGAAGTCAGACATGAATCGAAAGAGTCATGATCGTACATCACCTATGGCCCTTGACATTAAATTGAAAATGGACGGCTAGATGGGATCCATTTCGCTTTTTTGGCAACCAGTCTAAAATAAGAAAAGTCAACATTTAAAAACGGGAGAAGGAAACAGGAAAACACTATTCTCTCTTCCCATGTTATCATGAAAAATATTAGATAATAAAATAAATTTATCTATGGAGAATCCTGACGACTCTCTAAAAATATAAAAGAAGTATTTCTTGTACAGATATTATAATGGGTGACAGTACTTTAACTTTTTTCAATCAATATCTTAGAGATATTTTCAATCTTTCTATATATTTCTCTCATATAGATCCAGTATATGGCATACAAATGTGAGTAATGATTAGTTAGTTGGTCTCGCAGACTTTTGGATATCTTTTTATGAGTGTCGTCTTATAACCATGCCATCTTAACATATTAGGCACAGATTAGATAATATCAGCAAGCTGCAAATGAAAATAGCAATGTTGACTCGCAGGTAAAGAAGATATTTCTGTAGTTTTAATGAAATTATATGCCTGGAGATTTAACGGGTATGGTTTAATGAAGAATGCTTTATACTTACCTGTTGGGGTAAAAGAAGGATTCGCGTAACCGAATCTCTCTTCCTCTCCTCTTTCTCTCTCTCTCTCTCTTAATATATATATATATATATATATATATATATATATATATATATATATATATATGTGTGTGTGCGTGTGTGTGTGTGCGTAATTATTTATTCTATGATATTAAAGCAAAACGTTAAAAGTAAAAATAGAATTATAGTCTGTTCTCATTTAACTTCTATGTATATGTGTGTGCGCATGTGTGTGTAGAAAGTGAGAGATTGTTTTAGCGCATGTGTGTTTAGTTAATGAAACCTCTGATATGAAGGATCTTTTTAAACACACACACACACACATATATATATATATATATATATATATATATATATATATATATATATATATATATATATACGTATGTATGTATAAACTAGTTCTTCCATAACCAGTAAGGCCTTTTGTCTTAGCCGTTTTTCTGACTTGCTCTATGAAAATTATACTTATATATATATATATATATATATATATATATATATATATATATATATATATATATATGTGTGTGTGTGTGTGTGTGTGTGTGTGCGTGCCTGGATGTGTTTGTGGTAAGTACCAATGTTACGACAGTCCAGACCCATGACAATTTGTGCTTACGACACACACTCCATTGATCTAGTTCTAACTTAAGCCGTTTGCTTTGTACATATGACACGGCAGAATAATTTATTTCATGGCTGAAGTATACGTCGTCATACAACGCTATAGTCAGTTCTTCGTTGCACGCCATATTGGATTGTTCTGCATTCACTCTCTTTCGTTTGTGTTGTGTTCGTGGAAACATTATTTCCTTTCATTTTGGTTACTAAGTGTTGGCGATGCCTCGATGAAAAGGAAAGCCAACACCAACATGGGAGACAGAATAGACATTGTTAAACGGTCTGAAAAGGGAGAAACAGCGGCGAACATTGGCCGGCTGATCGTCTTAATTCGTTCGACTGTCGCTTGAAACCCGTACATATGTGTCTACATATTAAGCTTAACAGATTAGGATATTATTTTTAAGAACAAAATTGACATTTGTTTTCTTTCTTTGGCAGATTTGCTACTGCTTCAGAGTATTGCAAAAGAGACAAAATCTTAAACTTCGTCATCTCAGCTACCGAAAGCCAATCCTATAAGTAGCAATAAATACTAAAACAGCTTAAAACAATTTAATTTCATTTTATGCATCATACTTGTGATCTCTGTCCATTTTTCAGTCCTAATTATGTTAACATAGAAATGTACAGCTTCGTTCGGATTTACTACGCACTCTTTCTTTTTATGTGTCATGTCCTTTCAGAGCGTAGGCGATCATGGCTCTCCACTTAGTTCCACCCATGCAGCTCTCAACATGCTCCTTGTGTCATCCAGTTAAGTACGCCCTGACAGGCGATGCTTTCCTTTGTCTCTTTACCTATATTCGTCCCGTGAGTATCAGATTCTCCAGGCCCCGCTTCTTCATTTTGTGTCCCAGAAACTTCAGCTGCCTCTTCCCGAGGTTAAATATAAGCCTCCTCCTGGCTTGAAAACTCTCTAAGATTTCATCTTTGCTCACAAGCTCGGTCCATGATATCCTTAGCATCCTTCTGTAGAACCACATCTCCTTCGCCTCGAGTCACATCTTCAGCTTTGAGGAAATCGTCCAACAGTCGCTACCGTAAACAAGGACAGATGCCACATAATAGTTCAGTATTATTTTCTTTGTTACCAAAGAAATCCTACTGTCTCGCAGAATTTTAGAATGTGTCCTTGGCAATTACCACCCTCTGTCCAGACGCTTCCCAGCTATTTATATTTCCGCGTCTGCTTGATTCTAGTGATCCCGACCATCAAATCGCAGTTGGGGCTCAACCTTTTACTGACGTCGATGCACTATGTCTTCTTGTAGCCATTTCTTCACACTTTCCGTCGCTACCTTCTGTAGTAGATTTTATAACGTATTTTCTGCTATCAAGACTGTGTCATCTGCGTATCATGATTGGGACCGCCAATGCTAAACCCCGGTAGGGTTTCTATTTCTCCCAGAATTGCCGCGCTGTACAGATTGAACAAGTCGGGTGAGAAGACGCATTGGAGGAAATTAAATCTGTCGTAAGGTGAGGAAACTCGGTTTGTGTGTGAGAGAGAAAGGGAGCCTGTGTGTGTTAGTATATATATATATATATATATATATATATATATATATATATATATATATATTTAAGTTATAAGGAACTTGGTAAACCGAATTGGTAAATCCAAAGAGGATGAAATCCTGAGAGCTCGATGTGAGGACAGAGCTAATATGTAATGAAAAACAAACCACTTTAAGGTACCATTACGATAATTTATTTCACCTAAATCCTTTTTTAAGGATTCAGGATCATCAGGTAAAACTTCCAACAACGAATTGAGAGGAAAAATGGGATTAGAAATTGGTGGTTAGTGTAATTTTTGTAATTTAATAGAGGGTGTTGAGAGTGGTAGTTAAACAGACAATATAAAGTATAGGGAGGGGTTAATTTTATATCTCTCTTAAGTATGTTTTATATTGGAGTAGGAGGAGTGACAGAACCTTGACCTATTTAGATGGTTAACAAAACGGAAATGAAATGTAGAAAATGTATACAAGTGAGTCTTATGATAAAGAGAGAGATAGGGGGAAAAAGAGATGGAGTTGTTATAGTTTTGTTTTAACAAAATTATGTAAAAGATAGCTTACAATGTTTGATAGAAAATTCGATGTCTGAAAAAAAATTTGTTATTAACTTAAATCTTTAATTTTTTAAGTAAATAGTTTCGGGACTAAATATAACTATTATTGTAATAAACATATTTATCTAGGACATAAAGAAATATTTAAAATTTTAATAGTTTATTCACCCGACTAATTGTATTTCCACAATATATAAAGAAAAAACAGTAACAATAACATCTATTTTAATATTTAAAATTAATTTATGAATGTAAATTTTATTTATTATATTGGTAAACTAAATTAAAGATTAGGTTTCATTATTTAATAGTATTTGAGGGTAATATTAATTTTCATTTATTCATATATGTCTCACAAATGTATTCATGTGAATCCCTACATACATACGATCATTAACAAGTCCAAAAAACACATAGAAATACATGAAATAATTTACACAAAAATTCATTTATCCTCGTAAATAAACTATATATACATTTTACAATTTTTATCTATATTTTAATATTTGAAATATATATAGATTTTAGTTAAATTCCATAGTTAAACTTTAATTTTAGGTGATTTCGGAAGTGTTTCATTTTAAAGGAATTTATCCAATATTATTACTATTATTAATAGTCAAAGAATGGTATATTTAAATTTAAATTATCAATTTAGAAATGAAACTCCCTTCAGAAGATAACAAAATTTAAATTATAGAATATTACAAGAGAAGGATATTACAAATTAAAAATAGTAAATTTAAAATGTCTTTAGAAAGACCCAATATTTCATTTAAAATCAATTCATGCACGTACGCACATATATACATACACACACATACATATATATATATATACATATATACATACACACACACATATACATCTACATATATATATATACATATATATATACACATATACATACATATAAAATTCATATATCCATATACAAATCTATATATCAAAAAATTTATCTAACCATTTAATCATATATATATATATATATATACATATATATAGACATACTCATATACACATACACATCCTTAAATACATATACATTCATATATAAGCACAAAACACCTACATACATAAATAAATTATCGTAATGGTACCTTAAAGTGGTTTGTTTTTCATTATATATATATATATATATATATATATATATATATATATATATATATATATATATATATATATATATATATATATATATATAAAGGCGTTCCTACAGATATGCCTGTATAATTGTTCACTATCCGTTGGCTTATTACTAAACGAATTACAATTTCATTGTTTTTGTTCTTACTCAGAAACAACCACAAACTTTGTCTCATATATTTTTAGATAATACCGAATAAATGTATTGTTGTGATATGTAAATGCAAGAGTGTTATCACTAGCATATGAACGAGATGAACTCTATATAAACTTGAGACGGTTCCCAATAAAAGGAACAGCCCAAGATTCGAACAATGAATTGAGGAAACCTAAATGAAGCAAGTACAAAAATTTGAATATCTTGGAAATAGTATAAAAGATAACAGAAAATACGACATCATAATCCGAAGTTATATTGGAATAACGAAAGATGCCGTCCAACTGTTGATCAATATATTAAAATAAAGGAATATTTCGTCAGGGACTAAGAAAAATTTTCGGAAATATTATGTAAGATCGGTCCTCGTGTATGGTAGTGGATATTTTAACGATAAATCTTGTGGCAACAGATATGTGGTTTTACAGAAGATGGCTGAGAATGACATGGGCATCATATCATTGAACTTGTGAGTACCGAGGAGTTTTACGGAAAATGGAAACAAAATGAGCAATGATATTTAGCAGTAAAGAGAAACAATTAAATAATCTCCGGCACATAATGAGGAAAGACGGTTGAAGAATTTGACACTCATTTTTATTCACTCATAGCTGGAGGGGGAGAGAAGAAGAATACCCATGCCTTTCGCAAAAATATTAGCATGGATCCGACTAAAATTCAAACTTGGCACTCCGATTCCTCAGTCCGAACTGCTATCCACTGATCAACCGTTCCTCCTTTTGAAGCCATTAAATCATTTGCAGATCGAGCCACAGAAATTAACCCCTTATAAGATCCTATGAAAATCTCATATTCTTTCTAATTTTCCTGAAGGGGAAAGAACGCAAAAACATAGCATGATTTGATTAGCTCTTAAACGCAGAAACGAACTCCAGGTAAATACTATCATACAGAAGGGGTTATTATTATCGTAGAAAGCGCCTTATTCTTAAATTTTCAAGAAATGCAAATAGACGTTATCTTTAAAATTCTTTTTAATGTTTTCAGTCTCTTAAAGATATATCTTTTACATTCACATTCACATTTATATACTCTGTGAATTTGTGAAGGAAAGTTTCTATTTGGTTGTCACACATGAAGTGACAGACTTTTATAGGAAATGAATAAAATGCGTCTGAAATATTAATAAACTAATTTACTTAGTTGAAATAGGCACTATGTTGATGAATGACTGTTCGGCAACGTACCTTTAAATTCTTGTTCCCATCTAAAGAAAAATCTAATATTTTGATGAGATAAAGTGTTCAAATACTTCGATGAGCATTTCCTTATTGGGCAATGTTTTATTGTGTATAAGAAGCTCAAAATGCTTAAATAGGAGATAAACAGTAGGAGAGTTATAACGTGAATATGGAGGATTAAGAAAAACATTCATAATTCAGGCTATGCTGCTTTTGAACAATTGATAGAGAAGCTGGCTTTGGCGTGGAGCAAAGTTGGACCATCCTTATTCACAAGTCTTGGATGTTTCTTTCTCTTTTCTTCCGAGTAGACATCAAATTCTCCACAATACGAGGTTGCTGTTATTGTCTTCCGTTGAGGCAAGAATGGATAATAATAATAATAATAATGGAAGACCACCATACATAACTATTAACTTTTTAAGTTAATTGCATATAATGTTTCCATTCAAAAATGATTCTTTCTCACCGTTTGTACTCATACAGTACATTTACTCGACATTGTGTCGTTGTAATCATTTTTTTTTGGGACTACGAGTAATAATACTTTGAAAGAAAAATTATCTGGAAAGAAAAAAGTCACGTATAAATCAAGATTTTTATATACAAAGAAGGTTAATTCATTAGACGACTGGACCAACAACCAACCAAAAAAACGTGCCATTTCATGTGTGACAGCCTTGGGGGAATGAATATATGACAACAGTTCGCAAAGTGTATCACACGGTTTTTGTCCGCATAGGTGTTACTCAGGAAGTTACTGAGTGGGTGATGTTGCTATTCATTCTCTACAAAAAGATGTTGTACTTTGGTGTTTATTGTTAAATAACGCACTGCCATACTTCCTCTTCGCATGTTTTTAACTATTGTTCGCCATATACTAGGCCAAAGTGCTACACAAGATAGAGTGTTACGAATGGTGGTTGTTGCATGACCGGTAAGAATAAGAGTTAAGAAGCACATATTATGAGAATATGTGGGATAGATAACGATTATCCTTATATTAATTAGGTTAACTTTTTACTGGACACCGAGGCAAACTCATGGAAGTCGATACCAAAAATTAGGGTAGAATACAAAGGAAGATTCTTTGATTCAGGTTATATGAAATTGTAGGTTTTATCTGCGTTGGTGAAACTAACGAATGTAGCTCGTGAGAACATTTTGCATGGAAATAGCTATACAAGTGACTTGCAGTGTTTCTCCTCTGTGGGAAAGGAGGTGTAGAGGGATAGTAATTCATCACACAAAAGGCACTGTAGACATTTTGAATTCCTAAAGATTGCATTGTGGATGAAACTCTGAATCGCGCTACTGGTGAGGATAATCTGTTTATACATACACACATACATACATATATATATATATATATATATATATATATATATATATATATATATATATATATATATATATATATGTTTGTGTGTGTGTCTGGTTGGATATTGTCGGCACTGCCGTTAGGTCAGCGCCATTTGGTCTCAGTAGTGCACGGCTTCAATATAACATCGTCCGGGCGTGCAACGTGCACCCATGTTATTCAAGCCAGGAAGAATATTAACTACGAACAAGGCCACAATGTGCTAACCGTATTCGGAAATTACAAACATCCCTACCACACACTAAGACATACACAGAACGCACACACTCAATCAATGTGAAAAATCGAAT
Source organism: Acanthosepion lycidas (assembly GCA_963932145.1). Taxonomy (NCBI): domain Eukaryota; kingdom Metazoa; phylum Mollusca; class Cephalopoda; order Sepiida; family Sepiidae; genus Acanthosepion; species Acanthosepion lycidas. Next base: position 79,661,556 of record OZ010591.1, on the reverse strand, counting down.
CATCCTTGATAATGGCTAAAGGTATAGCCGAAAGCGCTCGGAAATATAAAACATTTGGACAGTCCTTATACACCCTTTGTCCAGAAAAGAAAGCTCTTGTTAGAACACAAGAAAAATTAAATAAAAAGCTTAACCGTAACACCTTATCTGACGTTTTTAATGAAACATGCATATATATATATATATATATATATATATATATATATATATATATATATATATATATATATATATATATTTGACAGAGGTACAGAGAGAAGAGGGAGAGTGGGGGAAAGAGAAAGTGACCGTCAAAATATGTATACACTTTCAGGAATGGGAAATTTGGTCTTTCATATTTTTCTCAAATTGGTATAAGACTGGCATTAATCTCATGGTTGGCGAATCAACAAGCAATGTCTACAAAATGTCGGACGTGTGTTTGTCATTTGAGAAACGCTTATTTTAAGTGGTATTTAAAATTTGACAATATTCATCGAAGTCCAAACACAATGTTTGGAAGATAGTCTCCAACAGGTTAGACTGTCTCGTGATGCCTGAATAATTTTAGTATTGCAATATTTATACAAGTTTTTAGTTTCCTAAATTTTCCATATATTTTTTAACTGACTGAATATTATATATATATATATATATATATATATATATATATATGTGTGTGTGTGTGTGTGTGTATGTGTGTGTGTATGTGTATATATATATGTGTGTGTGTGTGTGTATATATATATATATATGTGTGTGTGTATATATATATATATATATATATATATATATATATATATATATATATATATGTGTGTGTGTCTGTGTATATATATATATATATATATATATATATATATATATATATATATATATATATATATATTAGTTAATCATCTCAACTTCATTTTGAGTTTACGTAATCGTAATCAAATATATTACCGGAAAACGGTCATATCATTATATTTTATTGTATTTACTTCCGTATCAATTGAGAAAGAGCAATAGAATAAAATTTCAGTATTATTTAATAGGGAAATATTTAATATTTCGAGAAATTATTGGTACCAAATTTCAGGAAATCTGCAGCAATATTAATTCATTTTTTTTTTTTCAGTGATAATAAATCCTTATTTGCAAATATGAAAATGTATACCTATTTTTAGCAGAAAACAAAAGATAAGTGGAGGATTTGTAAAATGTTTATGTCAGTTTAATTGATTGAAAATATTTGTTCATTGTTTCGGATTGGTAATAGGAAATATTGAGATAAGATTCCAAAGAATTTTGTTTTGGGTTTTCTTTTGTTTTGTTTTTTTATATGCGTTTAGTTTTTCTTCTGTTATTGAAAATATATTATTTTTTGCTTCTGCAAACTTTCAATCAGTGTTTTAATAATTTGGAAATTTTTCCTTTTTGAATTTTCGCAGAGAAAATGGCCGCACCCGGATCATCTTTGTTTATCGCAGTTGCTTCATGTCCACTCTTCTGTGTAAGGGTGGAGTTCTAATTAATTCTTTTATTTTAAAACTATTGGTAATTTTCAGTAATCGATAATTTAGTGCTTCAAGCTAGGATTATATAGAGTGTGTATGGGGGGTCTGTTTTGTGTTAATTGTGCAAAGATTAAATTTTTGCGCATTTTAAAAAAAACATTCTATTAGCGTAAAACAAACAGATTTAATAGATTCTCCATTTATGTTTTAATAAATATCTTCTGAAAATGTGACTGCTACTCTTTTCAACTGCATTTTCTTTTTCTTATGCTCCTCACCCAGAAGTGATGAATGTTTTCTTCTATTTGACCTTCAATGTTTGATATTTCTTTTATTCTACTGTTTGATTTCTCTCCGTTTGTACTTCTCCAACTGATGTTCTTATACAACTTTTCCTTTTCCATTGTTGATTCTTTTCATTCCTGCTTTCATTCTGCTTCAGATTCTGATATTCCAATTTATATTCTTATTCATGTACATTATTATTATTATTATTATTATTATTATTATTATTATTATTATTATTATTATTATTAAATGCAAGAGAAGAGGGCGATTTAAGAAAATATAAAGAAAAGAAAAACTCAGTGTTTGACAATGCTAAATATTATTTCGACAGAATGTCTGTCTTCTAGTTATATTTTAAAAAATATATAAAAAATAATAAAAGTATATAAGCTACAAAAAAATAATAAGTCTTTGTACAAACGTTGCTTGTCTAGTTATCACCAAAACCAAACGCTTTTATTGAACACAACGTTGAAAGTCTGACTTGCAGTTGCATAAAAATCGCAGAGATTGTCAAAACTAGAAGGAAAACAATACACTCTTCGGTAGCAAAAGAGACTTGTGGCACCAGGGGTGGCAGCACCGTCTTAGACATCGAAACTGTGTTACCTCCCCTGCTTGTCAGCTGATGACGATAGGGTATCGCATGTGCTTCCATACGTTACATGTAGAAAATTGAAGAAAAAAAAAGGCTGTCCTGATGATGAATGCATCAAAACTAACGAAACGCTGCCAGCGTGAAGGCATGCAACTGAAACGTCTTATTATGATGGGGATTTTGTTTATCCTGAAATTTTCCCTTAGTTGATTAGTTACTAAGAGGAATTACTCAAACAGTCTAGTATAAATCTTATGGAAGTCTCTTGTCATTCTGTTCATTCCCCGGTGTAGAAATTAGTAATTTGCATGTTTAACTATCCTCGTGTGTTTTATGGATCGAAAGACCGATAGATTTTGTGTAATTTTTTTCAGAATGTGCACCTCGAGGTGTTTGTCCAAATTACATTCTTTTGTAAAAATATGTTCTGCAAGCTCCGTTGATGTCAAATTGTTGTGTTTGACAACATACCTGTGGCCATTGCATCTTTTATTTCATTTTTCCGTTGTGCAACCCACGTAAATCAAGTCATGTTTGTTACATTGGGTTTTGTATATTAAACGGGAATCACTACAATTGTTACTCTCTCTAGAATTTGTGATTTTAAACATTGTCAAAAATTGTTTTTTCTTTTCTTAAATCGCGCTCTTCACTTAAATGTTGAAAAATATTGGAAGTAATTTTGTTTTTATTATTATTATTATTATTATTATTATTATTATTGTTGTTGTTGCTGTTCTTCTTCTTCTTCTTCTTCTTCTTCTTCTTCTTCTTCCTGTTATTGTTAAATCCTTTATTCTAATTTAACGTCTTTTATCCTTTAATTGCAATTATTCTAATTCATACTCAATCACCTGCTCTTCCCTGAACTAACTTCTTTTTACTTTCGGTAATTCTTACCATTTGCATTTTCTTCAGTTCTCGTGTTTCTTTTATTTCTTCTTCATATTATTCTTACTACTACTACTACTACTACTAATAATAATAATAATAATAATAATAATAGTAGTATTAGTAGTAGCACTGCCCTTTTATGTAATATTGCTCCTCCTATATAACAGTGAATGTTGGACAATCTAATCCCCTATTTAAATGGAACGTGAATTAACAGAAATGGGATCAACAACGAATTTTATCAGAAACGGGAAATAAAAAGGACACTACTATTTAGCATTAGAACGAGGCAGTTCAAATGTCTAATACACATAATGGTAAGCAGGAAAGCGGAAAATGGGATACTCACCTGACAAATTGAAAACAGGAGGGATAGCGGAAAGTAGAGAATGACCTAGTGTATATGAGTGAAAACGATTAGAAGAGACAGGAAAAAGACACACATTACCAAGAGCTACAAAAGAAACGAAAGTTTTTGACAGCTATGAACGCGCATGTCCTGAACGAAAAGGCCATATAGAATAAGTAATAGGAGCAGTAATAATGGCATGACGAGAAAAAGCAATAGTAACTGCAGTATTAATAATAATAGTAGCGATGATAGACCTCCCTGTGGTTGTTCGGAACTGAATTAATAATCCCTTTCCACACTGCTCGGTCCTGCATTGCCGTCCCCTGATTTCCAATGTCTAACCCTGATTCCTAAGGTATGGTGTCTGAGAAAGGCAACTTTTGCGAGAAGACACCTTCAGAAGGGAGCCATAGAAGTAAGGATAAGACAACCTTCTCCCGTCCGTTGGGTGGTAGTGACCGGCAAACCATAATTGCTTTTGTTTGAGCTTAAGCGAGATTGGTCTCTGTTCTCAGTAAATTGTGCTTTTCTAAGTAGATTTGTATATATATCATCCAATCGTCTTTCAAGACGAACAGATAATGTCTAAGGTTTTGATCCATAGAATAGGACGTGTTCAATCAGTGTTCGAAATGTTTGAATTTTTAAAGTTAATGGAAGGTTCGAACGCTGAAGTTAGTTACACGCATCTCATGCAAGACTTTTGCGGACATTAAAGTATTTTGGGAATCTATGTAAGATTCAAGATATCTGAAGTGCTTAATACTTAATTAATATATATATATATATATATATATATATATATATATATATATATATATATATATATAGATAGATAGATAGATAGATAGATAGATAGATATGAACAGACTGGGATAGATAGATAGATAGATAGATAGATAGATAGATATGAACAGACTGGGATAGATAGATAGATAGATAGATAGATAGATAGATAGATAGATGTTAAAAGCCATTATCCATTAACAACGGCTTTCCACACCGCTCAGTCCTGCATTGCCATCGCCAATATGCAACCCTGGGTCACAAACCATGGCCTTTGGGAAAATCAGCTTTTGGGAAAAGACACTACCAGAAGGATGCCATAAAAGTTAGGATGAGACGACCTCTCCGTCCGCTCGGTGGCAGTGGTCGGCAAACTGCAATCGCTTTTGTTTGAGCTTAAACGAGATTGGTCTCAATTCTCCGTAAATTGTGTTTTTCTAAGCAGATTTGTATATACTCCATCCAATCGTCTTTCAGGACGAACACATGTCTAAAATTTGATCCATACCTGTTCAATCAGTGTTCGAAATATTTGGTCTTTTAAAGAGGATGGCAGGTTAGAGCGCCAAATCTTGTGAAGTTTGTTACACGCATCCAATTCAAGAGTTTTGCGGAAGTTAAAGTCCTTTGGGGAATCTATGTAAGATTCAAGATATTTGTAGTGCTTAATACTTTTGATGGATGTATTATTGAATGAATTCAACTCGGATAGTTCAGAGGAGGTTGTGGTATATTCTGTCTTACTCACAATGCAGTATAGACCTACCTGTTTCGCTGCTTGCTCGAGTTGATGCAGCAAGAATCTGTATCTTTGAGACTGAGAAATTAATGCAAGATCCCCGGCAAATTCAAGGTCGGTCAGGTAATGTGGGTGGTACCCATTACTCTGGCGAGGTTTCAAAACGAGTCTTTTTTCCTTCATGTTGTCGAGCGAAATATGAAGAACATAGTCCAGAACAACTATAAACAGAAAAGGAGCAAACGTGTCACATTGCAGAATTCCTGCTTTAACTTCAAAGAATCAGTCTTGCCAGCAGGGGATAAAATGTTGATAGTGGTGTTTCTGTACAGAGCTCTATTTTTTTTAACAATCCTGGATAGTAACAATACGAAAGCAATAGCATTGGTAATATTAATAGTAGTAGGAGACAATATATTAGTAGCGGCAATAATAGTAATAGTAGTAAGAGCAGTAGTAATTACAGTACAGGGAAAAAGAAATAGTAGCACTAGGAGTAATAACAGTATGATAGGAGAAAAGTAAGTACTACCAGCAGTAGTAATTATAGCTGTAGTAGTAATAAAAAATAAAAGGTAGTGTTAGTAGGAGCAGTAATAATTTTAGTAGTATTGATAGTAGTGAAGTGTGGCACCATTTAACGAGGCAGAAAAGGAAAAGAAAGAAAAGAAGAAAAAGAGAGGCTAAGAACCGAATCGTGGGTGTTAAGCAAGAACACACACACAGCTAAGAGACAATGGATAAAAGGATATTTTGATAAGTAACAAAGGGCGAAAGAGTGTCATTACAATGACAGGGAAATTCTGAGTAAAAAGAAAGGGAAGGAAGGAAAGAATGAGATATGTTTTGGCATCGGCCGTGTTATCTAAGGGTATGAAAACAAACTATTGGTACGGGAAGACATCTTATTATCAACTACAGACCGACTGGCCAGAGAAAGAGGGAAAAATTCAAATGAAAATGTTATTTCGTTAAGTGACGAAAAACAGACAACTAAAAAGACTTAGACAGATATGAAAAATTAAAAAAACCACCCACGAGCCTCCTTGGCCTGCGATAATAAAATTTTGTTATCAGGAATTGTGCCGAAAGAAAATAAATGTGTTTTTTTTTCTCTTTCTTCGAGGCGACAGACCGTCTGGAACTTTGGAGATGTTCCTTTTTGAGACCATGTCGAGAAGACCACACATTCTGATAATTAGCGATAAAATACTTGACGTAAACCACGTGTAGAACAAGAGTTATGACCGCCATTGACATATTGTCCCGTTCGCGGCTGGAGAAATGATAAACCATTAAGGGGAAGAAAAGGGAAGAGATAATTTTTTTTTAAGCAAGATATGTTTTCTCTTCCTGAAACAAAGCCGCAGATTCGTCCACGCCCGACTAAAACATCATTGGTCGAGTGGTAAACACGTGATGCACGAAGGAGGCTGTTGCCGCCCATCTGGAGGATGAGTAAGAGAGGTTGCCACGAAGATGTGGGGAGGGCAGTTCACGCCCCTCTGAAGTATGATGAGAAGGTGGGAGTGAGGAAAGGTTCCCAAAAATGGAAAAAGGTGGAAATTCCTAACCAGAGAGGTGGATATGTATTTAGAATTATCGAGGAACCCCCCCCCCCAGCGCCGACAAACTCACCCCGGTTTTGGTCGGCGCCCATATAAACGAAGCCACAACGAGCAGAAATGAGTCGAGACCCAGCAAATCCCAGAGTCAGTCTCCGGTTGAGGCAAGCCTCGCAGATAGATGACCAGGATTCACGCACATTTTCCGGACCCACATCTTCAAACCAAGAACAATTATTTTGAAGAGCGACTTAGATCCAGATCACCGAAATAAGTTTTTCTTTTGACTTTCGTCCAAAGACCCACCGAAACACCAATTTCTTAGAGAGCAGACGACTTGAAGTGTTAAAACTTGCCTAGCGGAAAACGACGTGTCACAATCCATAGAACGGGTCGGGAGATAGATGCAGTCCTATGTAACGAACAACTAGACATAAAGTTTGTTACCTTTTTCTTTGATACTTTGAACTTTTGAGTTTTCATTTCATTGCCTTTTATGCGTATTTTTGTGGTATCACCCCCGTTGGACTCGGTTTGCAGTACGGCCCCGATGACTGATTGGTTTCCTCTGCCTAGATCAAATTCACAACGTGGGTAGGCAGTCTGGGAATCAAAGTAGGACGTCACAGTTAGTGCCGTGGTAAACTGGGATCGAACGACACGGTTGACGCTGCGACCAGGGGACGACGTCACAACTGGTGCCGGAACCAGGATAGGACCCTGGAACAGCCACTGCCACAATTAGTACCGTGACAGCAGAACAGGATCCTGGATCGACCGCTGTTGCTGAGAAATTTCGAATAGGGCTCAAAACGACCCGGGACCGAGAGGAACGAGAACAGAATCGTCTGTAAGGTAGGACACTTTGCTTGATTTCCCAACCTCGATTGTTGCTGCGTAGATTGTCTTTCTCTTTAAATATGTCGGACTATGATTCAGATAGAGCAGTGGGGGGGGGTGAAGAGGGTGTTAGACAAGGATTGTCAGCTGATCTGAGAAAGTTGTTGGGTGGACCGAGGGTCCCAGCATTTGACGGCAGTGGGAAAAATTTCAAAAACTGGCTGGCAATCCTGGAGAAGAGCCGAATTATATATGAACTCACAGATCAGCAGACCCTGTATCTGGCATATGATGCCACAAAGGGGAAAGCCTCTGAGTTTATGAAGGAGCTCTTGGAGAGTCAACCCCACTTGCCTTGGGAAAGATTAAAGGGACTATTGACCAAAGAATTCACCGACGAGGGCACGGCTATAGAGGCCATGAGGGCCCTCTTAAAGCTGACACAGCTGCGGGACGAAACCCCTGGAGAATTGGGGGCCCGAGCAGCGAAGCTGTCATCATTGGCCTTCCCAGAAGTGGTTAGAGACAATGCGGTCATGCAGGCCCAGTTAGCAGACCTGTATGTGGAGGCCCATTTTATTGCCTTTTATGCGTATTTTTGTGGTATCACCCCCGTTGGACTCGGTTTGCAGTACGGCCCCGATGACTGATTGGTTCCTCTGCCTAGATCAAATTCACAACGTGGGTAGGCAGACTGGGAATCAAAGTAGGACGTCACAGTTGGTGCCGTGGTAGACTGGAATCGAACGACACGGTTGGCGCTGCGACCAGGGGACGTTGTCACAAAAGTTAGCGAAAAATATATAGTATCAGTAGTATTAGGAGTAAGAAAAAAGTATTAATAGTATGTGTAGTATTAACCGTAGTAGTATCATGATAAGAAAGGTAATATTATTTGTAGTAATAGTAGTGGTAGTAGAACTAGTAGTAATATTCTTCTTATTT
>OZ010591.1:79623071-79650571 GCA_963932145.1 Acanthosepion lycidas | reverse complement strand
TTTTAGCACTACAACATGTGAAATATTCAAAGACTGATGAAGGAAACATAAGGTGCAGAATATGATTATTGACAGAAAGTAGAGTTGCATATGAAAATAAAGATATTGCAGAAAGATAGAAAAATTAAGATAAAAGAAAGAAAGAAATTAAAAAATAATAAAAAGTGAAGAAAGGAATTTAAAAAAGAGAAGAAAAAAGTAAAAAGAATGAAAAAAGGAAAATAAGAAAAAAAGATTGAAAAAATGAAATAAAAAAGGAAAGTAAAATATTTAGAAAGGGAAAAGTATTAAAACAACAGAAACAAAAAAAAATTCAAAATGAAAACAAAATGAAATTTAAAAACAATAAATAAGAATATAAACTTGCCCTAACAAAAGAAAAAGCAAACAAGCGTTTAATCGTTCATAAAGGGAATACTACTGTAAACATTTGTTCACTAGGGATGACATTAAAATTAATAATACTCAAATGTGAATACAACATTTTGGATGAACATTGCTTCCATAAGAGACAAAGACCTTACCCAATTAATGGTGACAAACTTGACAGATAAAAAAAAAAAATAATTAAAGAAAATGAAAGAGTGAAAATAATATATGCAGTTAAATAATAAAAGAACAGAGTTAGTTTGTGTAGAGGAATGAATAATACAATGGAAAAAAGGAAACTTTGTAAGTGATGAATTAAAATAGAAAAACACCTAATGTGGAATTAGAAATAAGAAGGTAAGAAAAGGAAAAGTAAAGAGAAAAGCAAGAGAAACGGCAACATAAAGAGTGGTAAAAGGATAATAAAGAACTGGGGGAATAAATGAAAGGTTTAGAAAATAAGTAAATAAAGAAAGAAGAAAGGTGGGAAAATATAGATATTAAAATAGAATAAAAGGAAGTCGAAATATTTTAAAGTGCCAGACGAAAGAATGGAGTTAAATTTCTAGTGTGTAAAAAACAAAAAAGTAAGAAAAGAAGAAAGATAGAAAGAATTTAATAGAAAATGAAAGAATACGGAACACTTCACGAAAATTTAAGTATGAAATGAAATTTGAAAGTGTAATTAAAAAAGAAGAACAGTGTGAGAATACTCAAAGGTCGGATGGAAATTTTAAAAAGTAAGAAAAATAAGGATTAAAAAGGAAGATAATTAAATTATTTACTATAAAATAAATAACGAAGGAAAAAATTAAGGATGTTAAGAAAGAATAAACCAAACAAACAAAGTAAAAAGAACGAAAGGAACAAAGGAACAGAGAAAGAAAATAAGGATGAAATAAATAAAGAAAGAAACAATAAAAGAGAAAGAAAGGATGAATGAATGAAGAATTAAAAATAAAATTATGGTTCGAAACAAAGAAAAACCTACGAATGAAAGACAAATTCTAAATGGAAATTACACAAGAAAAAGATGATGAGAATGTTGAATGGATGAAGAAATGTAGGAAAAATGAAAACTAAAGAGGAGGAAGATTAAGTTAATGCTTATAGCATAAATAGCGAATGAAAAAGTTAAGTATGTATTGAAAGAAAGACACAAAGAAACAAATTAACAAAAAAGGCAATCTCCAAAAATGAGAGAATGAAATTGGGAAACTTAAAACCGGTAATGAATCTTTGCATTTTGACACAAACAAAAACAAAAAAAGTAAAGGAAGTAAAAGAAACAATACACGAAAGAGAATTTACGGATGGCAAGACAGAGAAATAGGTTTAGCGAAAAAATAAAAGGAATTAAAAATTAAGAAAAATAGTAATGTTCGAAGGAAAGTTGACAGATAGGAGAGGAGAAGGTTAGCAGGAAAAGCAGAAATTGATTTACATCCTTCATTTGAAGATAATTGGTAAAAGGTGTTTTTTTTTTTGTTTTTTTTTTTTCAAATCAAAGGTTTTTTTCAGCAACGATGTAATTGCACTTACATGAATGACCGTGCAGGCTGCACGAATAGGAATATGCTAATGCAAGGTTAGATGGTGCAAAATATCACACCGGTGCAATTGCCAGTGACGCGGAAATTTTTTTCTCCCTTGTGGATAGATTGAAATTGAGAATTAGTATTGGATATATCCCAGGTTGTGACATTTTTTTCGGACTTTCACTGATTTTTGATGGCATGTATCTCTGTGTTCGATCATTAATTTGCTAAAGTTTTTAGTATATTCGTTACTGAATTGTTCATAACATATAAACGCGGATAATTAACGGTGAAAATTGCAATTAGAGCAATTTAATGCTACCTATGTGAAAAGCACTCAATGCAAGTGCAACGGCAAAGGCAATTAATTATCTGGAAAGCCCTAGAACTGTTAACAATGTGAGACACTAAACTAGTTCAGACGTTTCAAGGAATATGACACCAGCCTCTAAGACTAACTACGGTCAGGTAGAACTTCTGTTGTGGAAGATGAAAACTTGCTGGTTGAACAACAGCTAAGGACAAGCACTCGTACAGTGTCAGCTATACTTGATCCTTCACAAAGCACCATCAATCTACACATACACAAGCTCGTCAGCCTAATGAACATACCCCGTCGAGGAATCCCTCAGATCTGAGCAATGAACAGGATAAAAAACCTGCAAACATTTGCAAACAACTGCTGGCGAATAATCAAGATTCACTGTTTTGGCGTCAAATTGTAACTGGGTATGAACAATGGTTTTATTTTCGTAATCCTAATAAGAGAAAACAGTGGATTTATTTGGCCACACATCAGAACCTTTTTGAACAGGAGGTCACGTGGTTTCAGTGGAATTTCGTGAGAATGTTGCATTTTCAGCTTGTCCCAGTTTGTCATGTTATGAAAGGTGGCCGTATGCTCAATAACTGTAATGGGGATATGATACTTTGAAAGTCTACCGCGTATGATTGGTAAATCGGAGTTGCGCACTTCTACGATAGGTCAATAAATCAACACATAATCCTAATGTGAACAAGCCCAAAGTTGAGGAAGTTGATTGGCTGGAAGGGCCTCTTCAAACCGCCTCCACTTCAGACATTTGCACCATCCGATTTCCACATTTTCCTGCTCAGATAGTGGTTTAAAAATATCGACGGTCAAATTTTTTAAGCGCGAGATTGAGCTTCTGGAACAACATTGGCAATCGAAAATAGATTATGATTGGATATATTTTGACCAATATAGTCGTGAGAACACATTATTGTATTTTTTTTTAAATCTTTGGCTACCAAGATTCCCTTCAATTAGTATATCGGAGATATTTCAAATTAATCCGAGGGCCCCAACTACAGCTGGTCCTTGAATTTTGAGAATTTTGAAGACCTTCAAAGATACTTTACAGTCTGCAGGGACTGCCGTGTCAATAAGAATTGCAGAGACTGCTATGTCAATAAGAATATTATTATTATTATTATTATTATTATTATTATTATTATTATTATTATTATTATAAAATGATTGTCTTATATCCTCCAGTACTTTTGAACAGTAAAGAGAAGATCGAGGTTTAAGAAAACAGAATAAAAAAAACATAATGCCGAATGTAATTATTAGCATGATATGTTAAGTACGGCTATGAAGAAATTGTAAATAAAAGAGCTAAAAATAAAGATTTCCATAATTTTAGACCAGGAAAAAAACACCGAAAAATATATGAAAACTTCTGACAGAATTCTATTTAGAAAATACTTCACAAAAACTATGAGCAGATTGCGTAAAAATATCCGCGTTTTAAAGAGATGTTCCCCAGCTCGGCGGTAGTTTCTTTCAAAAGAAAAACATCAGACAATTTTAATAAATGTAACAGTCCACACTCAAAAGATCATTGGAGTTTCAAATCTTTTTACTCCAGAATACACTCCTAGAAAAGGAAAAGCCCGTGGGTTGTGCAATAACATAACCCAAGTTAATTCTATCACAAATTCAAAAAGAAACATTACGATTTTTACAGAAGTTTATAATTGTACTGATTCCCAACTTCCCAAACATGACATGATATATGTGTTTTGCACAACGAGAAAATTAAATAAGAGATTCAATAGCAACAGATACGATGTCAAACACAATAATGGGATATCAACGTAGCTTGCAGAACATTTTCTTACAAACGACTGTAATTCCTACAAGCAACTCGAAGTGCACATTCCGAAAAAAAAATACTCAAAATCTAACGGCCTGTCTAAACTTAAAACCCATGAGGATGGTTGCATAAAAAATTATTAATGCATGTCAGGAAAGTTCCATAAGATTTATACTAAATTCTTCGATTAATTCCTCCTAGTAACTAATCAACTAAAAGCAAATTTCAAGATGACCAAGTTCACCATCATATGAGTTGCATGCTTTCAAGCGAGTAGTGTTTCATTCGTATTGACGCGTTCATTACTAGTAAAGTGGTTTTATTCTTTCTTTTTTTTTCATTATAATATAGGCAGATTTCCGCCTTTTATTTGTAAATTTTTTTTCTTAATTATTATTATTATAAGACTACAAATCATGAATATCAAGATATCCAACTTGAATGCAAATGGCCTGTGTGATCGAGCTAACGCTACCCAGTTGCTTCGTAACCTCTTGCCGTTTGGTGTGGATGTCGGTTCAGCTGTATGAAAAGGTCACAGGCCAATCTTGCCTGCGACAAGTTTTTCGTTTTACGGTTAGTGCCTGGAAGAGGGTTGATCTTCTGGGACCCTTTGGTTATACTGACGGGCCCGTCCAATGTGGAGTGTCCGGACTCCAGCTGGAGACAAATTGGCCATAAATAAAGGCAAATGTCGGCGCGTTATCATTGAAGGGTAGGGATGAGGCCTGTGCTACTTACGTCTTTTCCTCTCATCCTTTGCCGGCTGGCTCTACTTCCTCTCTGAGATGACCGTAAGTAGGCGATCGAGCGCTTGCTCTCCTCCCTCTTGTTGGGTGGTCGCGAGCATCACGTCGACAGAGTTGTCTCTGACTAACGTGTCATGGGGTGCTGGGAATGCTACACTTGGCGAGTCACCGACACGCCACAAGGTTGGCTTTATTAAGCCGAGCGTTGACTCAAGATTCGATCAGGAATTTGAATGTGAAACCAGCATTCACTGGCTCACAATGACTCCTCTTGATTCGAGAGTTGTGTGTCATTGTCGGCCCCGGAATCAGTCGGATTTTCTGCTCAAGTGTCGATCGGCCTTGAAGATCATTCCTTGGTCGAGTGACCTTTCTTGGCGTAGGAGAGTCTTGTATCGAGAAATAGTGGAGTGGGACCTTGCCTTAGAAGAAACGGCTTCGCACGCCTTCTACCACTGACCTTGGGTGCGCTACTTCTGTTACGAGTTGACAGTTCCTATCGCTCATGAAAAGCTCGTGTTCATTGATCGCGCATACACCTGTGACAATATGTCGCTCCGTATTCTGGGTTGAAACGGTTTGTGTTTCTGACGCCGACACGGACACGGCTAGAATGGTGATTTGGATGACGTATATGGAGTAAATCTTGCGATGTGATCGTTATTCCCATCACCATCTGATCAGAGTGTTTGAGCAACAGTGTAGAATGAAGATTAGAACTGATAGAAAGCGGTTGGTATTTAAAGATTTCAATGAAGGTGGGTAAATTTGGCTAGCCTTGATACTCATTTTTAAGTTTGTACCCGGCTTCTCCCTAGGATCCAATTCGAGATTTCCAACCCCATGTGCTTTTCATCTCGACGGTCATTTAAAAAAAAAATTCTAATGCCTATAATTTTTTATCCTTCCTCTTCCCTTAGGGAGATAGCCTCTTGATTTTGTCAGAAAACTGAATATAGCAGCAACTTTTATTTTTGAGAGGTGGACTGGTCTTACTAATATCTTTCTTTTTTCAGTATGTTTTTCGAGATCACAACCCCACCATCATTTCATAACATTGATAGAATTTTTTATACCATTTGTAAATCTTGAAATTTTAAGCCATGGTGTGTATTTCAATAGGGGCCCTGTGTGTATTTCAATAGGGGCCCTGTGTGTGAATTACTTTTGAGTATTTAAGATAGATACTTATGGTGAATGAGTAAATTGTAACGAATGAATGGGTCGTGTATCTGATTGGCTAGGTATAAGATAGTGTTGACCAGCCTTGACCTATTTCCCCATCTTGTTTCGGCCTTATAGCACAATTACTGTATTTAATCAGTATTAAATCGTAGAAAGCAACGTTTGTACAAAGAATTATAATTTTTGTAGATATCTTTATTTTTATACTTTAAAATTTTGCTTAAAAATACCAAAGAAGACAATCTATTGAAATATTGTTTAACATTGTCAAAAACTTTCTTTTCTTTATCTTTTTTTAATCACGCTCTTCTCTTAAGTATAGTTATTATTAGTAGCAGTAGTATTAGGAGTAGTAGTAGTATGCACATCTGAATATATTTTCTTGACTTTCTTTGGCATTGAAGCACCATTCAACTAAATTCTTTATTCATTTTTTTATGAAATCCAACTCGTTTTAATTTAAACACCAGGGGTAAGCACGCAATATTGGTGATTGAACATTGTATGTATCCCAACGCAGTGATTGCTTACTGCGTTTAATTTGCAAGAGAGCGAGATTTCCTCACACCGCTTCATCACTCATCCTATTACGTAAACCAACAATTACAGTTTTTATTTGCTTAAAAGGCACAAGTGAAATGAAACAGTTTCATACTGTAGTATCGAGTAAAAAGCGTCTTCTTTTTTGCAGTTTTCAACATCTTGTAATATAGATTTTACTCTAATAGTGATAAACGAAAACAAAACATATTTTACGACGTTCTTTTTCGATTGTGTTATTGAAACATGAGAGAGATCAAGTAAAAATTTAACTTTTTTCGCTCGTTATGAATGCCCGAACCATCAAACATTAATATTCAGAAATGTATTTATACGATAGCTTGGTTACTCTTTTTGTTATATGCCATGTTCAAAGATATGAGCGAACATAGCTGTCCACAATTTTGTGTCTATTGCACTTCTACTTGATTCATAGACTTATATATATCCCGCAATTTTTGAAGCAAAACATATCATATCTTAAAAGTGACATCATGTGTAATATATATATATATATATATATATATATATATATATATATATATATATATATATATATATATATATATATATATATATATACAAATATAGATAACTATACTCGTTTCGAAAAACCCTCGAATTTTTGATTTGCCAATAATCAAATCAATCTCGAGGGAAAAAAATGTTTTAAAAAAAGAAAGAGCTACAAACATGAAAGTCTGTCGAAAAAAATCGCACAGATGCAGGTTTGAAGCCCAAAGAAAAAAACCCCGATACGAGTAAACAACTAACTAACAAAAGAGCTCAATACAACCGTAGAGCAGACCTAGATACATCTAGTGAGCCAGGCAAACCTACCTAGGTTTCAACTAAACGGATTGTCAGGGAAAGTTGGAGCCAACTTTCCTGACGATCCGTTTAGGTGAAAACTATGTAGGTTTGTCTGGCTCACTAGATATATATATATATATATATATATATATATATATATATATATATATATATATATATATATATATATATATATATATATATATATATATATTTGAAACGGTACAAAAGCGTATTAAGGCATTAAAAACAAGAAATTTTATATTATGGACCATGATAGATTTAAAATAAAACAAACACCAGTCGACCGGTTTCGTCCCCTCTCATCGGAACTGTTAACGGGGAAATTATGAGGAAAAGAAAAGAAGTCTGTAATGCATGACATGAATGATTGGACAGGAAGAAATAAATTATTATAAAAGTTATACCAACCAAGATGCTAGAAACGCAGCACAGCAAGTCCAAGCAAACAATCTCTTTGTTTACAAAGAGTAGGTTGCCTGAACCTGATATATATATATATATATACCTGATATATATATATATATATATATATATATCCAAAAGGATACAATCCAGGTAGTAATGATATAATATAATAACGAAAGCTCAAACATTAATATTCCATGGTTATAATTTATTACATTGGAATCATAATCACGTTCCAATCCATCAGACCTACAAATTCAAAAAGAAATCGGAAAATATAACTCCGGGTATAAAAAACAAAATTTTAGTGATAGTGTATGTGTGGGAGTGGGAAACAAGTTTGAAAGTTACATGTATGAAATTTCTAGAGAGAGATGTAATAAAAGAAAGAAGAACAGGAGGGCCTAAAGGTGAAGGTGGGGATTAAAATTAAACACAGAGAAGTTTTAAATAGAGCAGTTAAATAACGTTTTAAATGAGTGAGATACAGATAAACATGAATAAATTATGGATAAGGGACTAACACCGCTTTTCAAATGGAGATTCTTATCAAGAGCGCGAACCACTAGTAACTTCTGCGATCGGTTTCATCTATGCATTGCAGAAAAAAACTTTATTATTAAAGATAAACATCAAGATGAGTTGCTGAATCTTAGTAGTGAGATCATTTCCAAATGTAGACATAAAAAAACGTTTTATGACATAAACACGGTTTTATAACGTGTTGTTACCTATATATCTTGGATCACTAACATAGGTCTTGACATTAAAATGGAATGATTCTTATGATTATCTGTATATATATATATAATTGTCTGTGTTTATATGGTGCTCTATATATTTTTTGATCATTTAATTTATGTTGGCAAATTTTATTCATGTGTTGGTATATGTGTATGTGAGTATGTAGATAAATAGTTTTCGTAAATAACTGATATGCAAAATCTGATTTTCTGATATTTTATATACCTAGGTATATATGTAGACCTAAGAGATATATACACGTTAATAACCCCGTGGGTTCATTATTATTAACGTTTTTTTCCTCAGTTGTTTTTTTTAATTACGAATTAGTTTAATTCTACCCATCTATTTTCATATGTTAAATCTATATATATATATATATATATATATATATATATATGTGTGTGTGTGTGTGTGAGAGAGAGTGTGTCTGTGTGTGTGCTTGCTTGTGCGTATGTGTGTATATATGTGCATGTGTATATATATATATATATATATATATATATATATATATATATATATGTGTGTGTGTGGGGGGGGGGTTTCTTTCTTCTTCGGTCGCCTCAAAGAAATGGATTGCGTGACTCCCTTTCTCAGCCGTTACACTGGGCAGTTATGAAACAGACACCAACTCAGCCGCGCCTACTTCGACTTCCTCTTTGTCCGTCTGTCGATCCGTACGCCCAGCTGTATTGCACGTAGTCCGCTGAATCACTCCCTCACACATAGTCCTGCTGGCACCCCGCTTTTTATGCCCATCCGAGACGTCCAAAATTTGCATGTGTGCAAATACTGTCTCGATATGGACAAGATAGGCGCACATAAATTGTGTATTCAATAGCGGCCATATTTCTTTTTGGTCATTACTTTGCAGGCAAGATACGTTCGCGCTCATTTAGAATTCTGAGGTGAGTCATGTCTTTCGTCTCACTTACATTTGTGGTTTGGATTAATATTACTTTTGTGGGTTTGAAGTGTATTACATTTGTAGTTTGAAAGTTTATTATTTTGTAGATCAGATCCTTAATACATTTGTGGGATTAAAGACTTACATTTGTGGTTTGGAGGACTATTACTTTTTAGGGTTAGATGAATATAAATTTTGTGGATCGAATGCTTATTAATTCGTGGGTCAAATGCATATTACTTTTCTGGGTAAGAGGCCTATTACTTTTTTGTTGAAGGACTATTACTGTTTTCAGTTGGATCAATATTATGTTTGATATAAGCGCATCTCTTATTTTGACGGTCGGAATATTTTTTTGTGGGAGGCGTGGATGGATGTCTGTTCATTTTGCGGATCGAAGGCCTATGATTTTTGTGTGTCGCATGCTTATTATTTTGTGGGTTGAAAGCCTATTATATTTGTGGAATAGAGGTCTGTTACTTTTATGGTCCGAATGTCTATTAATTTTGAGGGATCGTTTCCTATTAGTTTTGTTGGTTAGATGTCTATAACGTTTGTGGTTTGGATGACATTTTTGAATATGGAGGTTTATTACTTTACAGATAGGAAGGTTATTATTTTTTAGTTGAATGCCAATTATTTTTTTCGATTGTTGCCTGTTCCTTTTGTGGGGTAAAGACTTATTACTATTGTTGTATTACATTTGTCTATATCTTTTATGAGTCGGAAGACTATTACCTTTAAGGGTCGGATACCAGTAATTTTGTGTGTCGGATGTCTGTTAATTTTGTAGGTTCGACAGCTAGTTTTTTTTTTGTGGATGGGCAGCCTATTAACTTTATGGGTAGATAGACTATTTCTTTCGTGGTTTGAAGGCATATTATATTTATTTATTGGATATCTATTATTTTACAAGTCTTATGCCTACTAGTATTGTGGGACGGACGACTATTATTTTTACGGATTGAATGACTATTGTCTTTGTGGGTGGAATACTGATTACATTTGCACTTGTGCGAAATCTAATTCACCTGCAGTAAAGAAAAAATAGAATTTGCAGTGTGACAAGTATGAGCTGCATGTTTATAAAATTATGATATTATATGATTGGATGAGAGAAAATGTTTCCCGTTGGTATTTTCTTGGCTATCAACATCAACTCCACTGAAATACAAAATCACTGAAATTATACAACATAGCAGAGATATTTTAATATTGTGCTTTATACGCAGTTTGATTGAAATATATAATTATAGTACGCTTTTAATTATGCACATATATACATTTTTTATATATATTTATACACGATATATACAATTGATTTAATTACCTATCTAAATATATATAACCACTTTGAAAATACAGGATGTTCATAAAGTCCGTGTGCACTTCAAAAATTTATAACTTTATTTGTATTTACGATAGAAATAATCTGTAAAAAATGTTATAACGTTTAATGTACCTAATTTTAATTATAGCTAAAATAACTAATGTGATTTCAGGCATTACTGTAAATCAGTTGGCAAATGTTTTCCGTGAACTGCAAAATCGTATTACCTTTTGAATTGCTAATTATGGAGGACATGTGGAAACTTAAATAAAATTTCAATAAAACCTTAAGAAATATACATTTATTTCTTTCTAATCCTTTTTACAAATTATTTCTATCGCAAATACAAATAAAGTTATAACTTTTTTAAAGTACACATCAAGTTTATGGACACCCGGTATATCTAATAATAGTTTAAAAAAAAAACAAAAAAAAAAACACACACACAGATTGTTACACAACAATTATATTATCGCAACTGATATCTTGCCATTGCTACGAAAATGGTTTCACCAAGCATCAACAATAAATCAAAACAATCCAATAAATATTAAATTCAATAAATTAGAGTTGAGTTCGAAATTCCCTGTAGAATATCCGAAGAGATACCTGATGAAGCCCAGAGGGCAAAAAGGCCAAAACTTTGTCACAACACAAAAAAAAATTGGGATAATAGTCTAGGGGAAAATAATGTACATAAGGATAACTCCACATACCAGAAATTCGAACAGAAATATAGTAAGAAAGAACTCCGCGTTATCGTTCAAATTAATTTAAGAAGAAAAACACTAAACATATTTCAGAATTAAATTAAAATAAAAAAAAAACACGACAGGCCTCATCAACTAATATGTGAAAACATGATACTTGAAAATATGAATGCAACCAGCTCAGAAAATAGTAATGCTCAAGATTCACCAAAAAATACCATAGATACGTATAGATAGAATCATAGCAACTTATGGAACCCGAAAACGCTACGACAACATTGAAGAATTTTAGCTTCAAATTCTCCGCGGGAGTCAGAAAAATGGCCCGAAGAGTAGAAAAATTTAATACAATATACTTCAGCACAGAACATCCGTTGGTTTTTAAAGGAATCTGCATCAAGTTATGCCTAAAGACTTGCATAAAATCCGTAATTATATTCATACATTATGATCATGTCAATATGAACCTATAAACATTTGTCTACAAAAATATGTACACACATTTATTTCGAATTTTGAACTTGATTTGATTATATTTATATAATCAAGTAGCGTTACTAAGAACTGTATACGTGATTTGATCAAAGAGGCATATTATTATTTTGTTCGTATTTTATTGCAAAGTATTTTGAATGAATATTTCACCCTTTAACTAACATTTCGTTTAAACACTCTTTAAGCATTCACTGCTAAGAATAAGTTTTATTTAGTATTTGATGAGGCTTCTGAATTACTCGACAAATACATATTCACCTCCTACTGAGATAAATCGCCCCAAGTCTATCACATTCGAAGTATTTTTTTTTCTTTTCTCTCTTTCAAGAAAGACAGAAAAGAAACCGTTAGAAACAGTTAAAAGACTACTGAACCACAACAAAATATTAGTCCTCTTATATGGCAGTGGAGTTTGGAGAATCTCCTCACAGCTGAAGAAAAGACTTCAAACAACAGAAATGTAATTATAGAGAAGGATTCTCAGAATACATTAGACTGAATATGTGAGCAACGAAAAGGTTTTAAAGAAAAGAGAAACAAAAAGGACAATTATGATTTTCAACAGAAAAAGACAATTAAAATTACTAGAGCACGTAATGGGGAAAGAGTAATCGAAAAATGTTATACTCACAGGATGGGTTACACACAAGAGCGACAGAGGAAATCAACGTATAAGTGACTTAGCGATCTTTAGTAAGTGGATGGCACAACAGGGTTTAAGAATCATAATTAACAACGTCCTGAAGTAACAGTACAAAATAGAAGAAGTAGAAGAAGGAGGTGGAGGAGGAGATGGGGAGAATAATAATAATAATAATAATAATAATAATAATAATAATAATGTTATGGACTTCGGATTAGACAAATGTACAAAAGTAACATTCAAGAAAGCTAGAATTACAGAAACACTCTTAATAGATTTAGATTTTGTCGCAAAGATTAGGGAACTGGAGCATGATGAAGCTTAGAAGTACCTAGGAATTAGCGAGGGAGATGGCATACAACACCCCCAAATGAAGGAAAAAATAAGGAAAGAGTACTACAGGCGTGTACGTCTGGTACTAAATACTGAGCTAAACTCAAAAAACAGAATATCAGCGATAAAGACATTGGCTGTCCCTGTTGTGCAATATAGCTTTAATGTCCTTAACTGGACCATAGCTGAAATTAAGGGACGCCAAAACGAGAAAGTTTCTCACTTGCTACCGCAGGCATCATCCCAAACCTGATGTTGTTCGTCTGTATGTGCCCAGATCCGAAGGAGGCAGAGGATTAGTTCAACTAGAACTGTCCTACAAAACTGCAACAATTGGCCTCCAAAGATACTTGGAAACTACAGAAGACTGGATGATGGTATGCGTCAAGGAGCATGAAAGTAGTAAGAGTCTTTACTCCGTAATAAAAGAAGCCAACAAATTCAAAATGGAGTTTCAAATGGGCGTAGAGATGCAAGCACAACACAATACACCGGCTGAAACTGCAAAATACTTAAAAAAGACAGCAAAGACGAATGCAACCGACCAGATACAGAAGCGATGGAAAGATAAACCACTTCATGGCCAATACTCTGCCCGTATCAAACAAGCTGATGTAGACAAAACCCGTACCCATCAGTGGCTACGTAGTGCAGGGTTGAAAGCTGAAACTGAAGGTTTTATCCTTGCTGCACAGGACCAATGCTTGCTAACTAGGAATTATCAAGCACATATACTGAAATATTGTGTCAGCTCAAAATGCAGATTCTGTGATAAATATCCAGAAACGATTGATCATCTTGTAACAAGTTGCACGATATTGGCACCCACTGAATATAAAACCCGGTATGACAGCGTGGGCCAATATCTGCACTGGAAAATCTGCAACTTCTACGGGAAGGAAATTGAAAGAAAATGGTATGACACCACCCAGACCGGGTTACGGAGATTGGACATCCTACAATTCTATCGGACTACACAATACGCACTGACAGAACAATCAAAGCCAACCGCCCAGATATTGTTAATAAGACCACAAACAAAAACGGTGCCTCCTTATTGATATGGCAGTCCCTGCTGACTGCAATGTATCTTTAAAGATATTCAAAAAGCTGTCAAAATACAAAGACTTTGAAATAGAAATCTCGAAAATGTGGCATATGGGAACATCAACAATCACTGTTATAGTTGGAGCCCTAGGGCTGGTTGGAAAAGATTGCAGTAGACTAATTGAAGGGATTCCTGGAAGTCCATGCCTCAAGGAGATACAAAAAATTGTTCTGAAAAGTACAGCCCACACTTTACGAAGGGCTTTATCTGTGTAATTTTTTTTTTTTTTTTGTCAGTGGAGAGTGTCATGATGCCATTTCTAACCTTAGGTCCCTGGGAAAGGACCCGGTAAGAAATGTGTAAACGCAAGAAATCAAAGATAATAATAATAATAATAATAATAATAATAATAATAATAATAATAATAATAATAATTTTATTTGGACATACGTAAGATTTACACCAAATATCACATTATCTCAACCTGTTATATCTATTTATCTACCTTTACCTTCTACGTACCGTGTCCCTATAGGGCGTAGGCAATCGTAGAACTCCTCAGTTACCTGTTCTTTGTAATTATGTATTCAAAATCTTTGAGGAACTAAAATCTCTATTCCAATATTTTATTATACTGACACTCTCCCTAATTGTGTTGTAAAAATATGTGGCGTATAAAACATGAGAATTTCAATTCAAAAGCATTCAAATGTAGAAAAAGATGTATAAATATATGTTGTCATTAATTAAATAAATTAATTCTGTCCATGATAAAAGAATGAGTGAAAAAGTGTAGTTAAGGCGTGGAAGTAACATTTTTGCTTTAATGTCTTGTAAACCATGTGTAAACCATACACATGGTTTCCCACTTTACTGCTGAAAATAGAAGTCTTTCTTTATCTCGAATAAGGAAATGTCTATTTTTACTTCGTTTTAGGAAAGCCTGTAATAAGATTAATTTTACAGTATCTGTTTCCTTCAATTAACGCGAAAACAATTTTTAAAAAATCTTCAATTTTCAAAGAATGAAATGCGTTAGTATGGCGTTCTCATCTCATCATTGAATATTGCATGAATTGTGAAAATTTACATTCTAAATTTCTTAGCTGATATGATTAAAGACAGAACAGTGGTTTGACCTGTTCGACTTGTGTTAAGCAATGTTACTTTTTGCATTAGGTACTGAAATTTAAGTTCATTTTATTTAAACGAAAAATGATCGGTTGTTTGTTAGATTCTATACGCTTCCTTTAATTCAAAATAAATGTTGTCTCTAGTGACAAATCTTTTGTTGATCCAGCATCGCATTCTCTAATTGAATATATTGAGTAAAAACATCTCTCATTGTGGGTGGAAGACGATTGGAATATCAACATTATACTCTTAATAGTTTTTGTTCTTTTTCCAAGCAGGCGTATTGTTTCCTTCCTTTCTTTTTTTTTTTTTCATTCTTTTTCTTTATTTTTTTCTTTCTTTTTTTCATTCTTTCTTTCTCTCTTATCCATTCATTTATTCTACTTTTTGTTTTTTGTTTTTTTCTATTTGCATTAGGAGAAAAGTGAATGTTGAATTAATCCGTCCACTTGCGCACGCGTAGGTCATTATCTATATAAAAAAAGAACTACTACATTCCAGCTGATAAAAGCCTCATTAAAAGAATCTAATGATGTTTATGATCAATGCCATCCTTAATCGATCAGCCCATTCAATTAAATAGACAGTGATTATGTAAAATAAGAAAGGCTATGCCTTCTTGTAGATTTTTTTTTTCTTTAAATCATCATTCTTTCGCTATCCCCACCTTCGATATTTGGTTAAAATTTCCACTATTAGCTGTAAACTGTAGTTTCAAGAAGTTGGTGCAATAAAAGCATAGGCAATTACTAAGGTTGGCCAGTACGAAAGATGGGATTCCAGAAAAACACAATTTATTTCTTTATTTGCTGTATTTTTTTTTTGGGGGGGGGTTATTTGTTGAACTTATTGCTGCTGACGCTTATTATTTTTGCTTGTGTTCCTATGAGCGACGCTTTAACCTACGGCTAGGAGATAAAAATAATGGTCCCTTATATCATAAATCAAGAAAACAAAAGGAAACCTGATTGAATCTTAAACAAAAGCCATACAATTAAAAGATGTTATATTCCAACTTAAAGAAAGAGTTTTAATAAGAAAAATGTACCCCGAGGTTCATTTAGGGAGTCAAGTCACTGCGCTGTACTGAAAATAACTTTCAGTTTCAGGCAACATATGAAAAAAGGTTCAAATATATTACAGATATTAGTATAGACAGACTGACAGACAAGAAGGATATGGAATCGGGTATATAGAGAGAATGATAGAGAGGTGTATATTCTATAGAATTTCAAGCGGCTGAATATTCGTATGATGTTGTCGCAATGTTCCACTTAGTTCTGCTACACTGTTTATCGAACTATTATTAACTTTGTTACAAACTTATTCTGTCATTTCAAATGGAAAAATTCAAATGTTTTATAGTAACTAAAGCTATTTCAAATGATATAAGTAAATAGCAGTCATGCTGCAGATAGACAGAAGTGATACTGGTAATATTAGCCATTTCATTAAATGGAAATGTACAGCATTCATTGAGTGAACAGTCAGTACTGACGGCGATAGAAATTATCTGATATTTTTCATAAAACATTTTTTTCAGGAAAAGAGAATCTCAGATAGATAGATAGATAGATAGATAGATAGATAGATAGATAGATAGATAGATAGATAGATAGATAGATAGATGTGAATAGTCTAAATGAGCTAAGTAGCAACAGACTGAGATAGATAGATACAAAAAGAAAGTTAGATGAAGTGATTGAGATAGATAGATAGATAGATAGATAGATAGATAGACAGATAGAAAGTAACAGACTGAGATAGACAGATAGAAAGTAACAGACTGAGATAGATAGACAGATAGAAAGTAACAGACTGAGATAGACAGATAGAAAGTAACAGACTGAGATAGATAGATAGATAGATAGATAGTAACAGACTGAGATAGACAGATAGATAGATAGATAGATAGATAGATAGATAGTAACAGACTGAGATAGACAGATAGATAGATAGAAAGTAACAGACTGAGATAGATAGATAGATAGATAGATAGATAGATAAATAGAAAGTAACAGACATAGATAGAAAGAAAGAAAGAAAGAAAGAAAGTAACAGACATAGATAGAAATAAAGAAAGAAACAGACATAGATAGATAGATAGAAAGAAAGAAAGAAAGTAACAGACATAGAAAGAAAGAAAGTAACAGACATAGAAAGAAAGAAAGTAACAGACATAGATAGAAAGAAAGAAAGAAACAGACATAGATAGATAGATAGAAAGAAAGTAACAGACATAGCTAGATAGATAGATAGATAGATAGATAGATAGATAGATAGATAGATAGAAAGAAAGTAACAGACATAGATAGATAGATGGATAGAAAGAAAGTAGCAGGCATAGATAGATAGATAGATAGATAGATAGATAGATAGATAGATAGATAGATAGGTAGATAGATAGATAGATATGAAAAGTCTGATATCTCTGTCTGCATCAACGCATCGATATTCGTCTCTAGAAAATGTCGATTTCATGAATTCATCCCCGAGGGCCCTAACTGAACATTTCATTAGCCTAGTCACTTGATTTGAATTACTTTTCTTTGTTGTCGAGAGACGAGTCCTGAATACATAAGATATCAAACATTAATATGAAGATATCAAACATTAAGCTTAATAAATGTTCATCTATCTCTCTGTCTAGGATAGTAGGATGTCGTCTTAGAGCAAGCTTTTCTCTGGGAGGAATTTGTTTTATTAGTAAAGTTATATCCTTACATTGCGTTTTAGTATGGTAATATGAATCCTCTTGTAGATCAACGAAATACACACACACACACGCACACAGACAAACGCGCATTAACTCCATCAATAATTAAACATATACCCTCATCAATAGAAAATAGAATCAGCATTAACTCCGCTAACAAAGAAATATTCCAACAACACAGTAGCTTTTATAACGTTGCTCTAAAAAATAGTAGATACAAGAATTCAGACATTAATTAAAGAAACAATTGCACTAACCAGAAGAAAAAAAACAGGAAAAGAAAAATCATTTGGTATACCCCTCCGTTCAACCAAATGGCTAGTATTAAACTAGGACAGAAATTCCTAGCTTTAATTGCAAAACACTTCCCTACCAATAGTAGGCTTAGTAATATATTTAATAAGAACACCTTAAAATTGAGTTACAGCTGCACTGAAAATCTAGAAAGTATAATATAAAAACACAATAATAAAATCCTGAACAAATCCCCATGCCTGAATAGTATTAATAAAAACCTTACACTTAAATTAGACAAAAACAGGGGAAAATTATGTGATTGTAGAAACCCAGAAACTGCCCATTGGAAAATAAATGCTGCTTCAAATCTGTGGTATAACAATGTACTATCTCCTCCACTGAGAGTCCTAATACTAATATGATATACATTGGGTCTACGAAGAATGAATTTAAAGCCAGATGGAGGCAGCATAAGTGCTCTTTCAACAATAAAATAAAACAAATCAGACATCTATATCTAAATATTTTTGGCATTTGAAGGAAATGAATAAAACACCAAAAGTAAAATGGAAAATTATAAACAAAACTAGAACTTTTAAAACTTGGGAAGACCCATGCCCTTTATGCCTACATGAGAAACTACACATTATCAGGTTTCTAAATAATAAAAATCTATTAAACAATAGACATGAGTTAACGGTATTTTCCCGACATCATCAAATCTTTGCATTGAATAAATAGCATATAATTTTTTTTAAATCCATAGTCCTAATAAATAGCTTAAATACCCTACAAAAAAGATAACCGTTTATGAAGTCGTCAAAACCAAATGTTACAGCAGTTTTTTTTAGTTTTTTATATACACAAAACCCTTTCAGAAAAAATAAAATAAAAAAATAATAAATCTCCATAGACGCGTAAACCAGACTAGACGAAATCATCTTCCGTTTTAAATTTAGACACCCCAACCTTACCCTGACTTGACACATATGAATGTAACTCTATACTGATACAAATTATTAACACCATGCGCCCCTCTTTATATGAACAATCGCGCTGGAAATTTTGATTTCAATAATGAATCTGCTATTAAAACACGTAAATTTCAGAAATAAGTTATTCCCCAAAAAATTCGCTTGAAGATGGAACAGAGCTTACTTTAATTCAGTTTAATTCAAATAATTATATTGAAGTTTTCATCTCTTGTTTTGAAACATGAGAACTCTTATATAGCGTGTTGGAATCATATTTTTAAATAAATAAT
The DNA here is from genome assembly GCA_963932145.1 of Acanthosepion lycidas. Classification (NCBI taxonomy): domain Eukaryota; kingdom Metazoa; phylum Mollusca; class Cephalopoda; order Sepiida; family Sepiidae; genus Acanthosepion; species Acanthosepion lycidas. The sequence goes on along the minus strand of OZ010591.1, from coordinate 79,631,264 downwards.
TATATTTATGCTCTACTTTATATATATATATATATATATATATATATATATATATATATAATTTATTCAAAAAATGTAATACAAATATGTTATAAAATCACTACAAAATAACCATTTCAGGTGTTTTATCAAGTGATGGTATTGAATGTTGAATAAAATGTTTTAAAACGCTCAAATCGAAGAAAAAACCCATCGCCAAGTAAAAAGCTTTAACATGAGCTGCAATGACCAATCAAAATACAAGTATACGAAAATTAAAAAAAAAACTTGACAACGAACCTTGGTTATAATAATTAATGCTTTAATGTTTGGGTGAGATTAAATAGTAGTCATTCTAAGTAATTAATATTAAATTTTACTATAAAATTGAAAATTAAAAATGACCAATTTTAAAATATAATCTGTATTAAGTTGAAGATATAAAATTATTTAAAGAAGAAACTGAGGAAAAATACATGTTTTGTCATTTATTCTGTTTTAATTATAAGGCCAAAAATTCAGTTAACATAAACGTTAATCTCTAACGTTGATGTTAAGCTTTGTTACAGCTTAGATACATTTGAAGTGGTGATATGGGCAGGGGACGGCGAAATCATGTAAAAGACAATACATACACAATCAGATTATAATACACAAACACGTAGACATATTTAAATATATAAACACGCAAAAACACGAACGAAACACGAAATAGATATCCACGACCCTTAAAATAACAAAATAAACAGACGACATATATATATAAAATGAAAGGCATCTATAAGCGAACATAGACATGTACATTGATAAAGAAACACACATATACACACTAACAAGTATTCAAATTTGAAAGTGTTACTAAACCAATTCAAACAGACTATTAAAATATAACTTACATTGGCAAAGATATGCAGACAAAACGGTTCAATAGATAAGATTTAATAGCCGCCGATTAGAAAAAACAAATATCCGTCAAGTAAAAAGACACTAAAATATATAGAAATGGATAGAAAAATAAATAAATACGCAAACAGACATAAAAAATTAAGAAATGTCTAGGCAAAAAGTAACGTTCTTGAGTCTGTAATAAGGAATGCGTATCAGTTTTTATAACTTAATCATTGGATTTCAGACTATTTCTTGAAACTATTTCTTTGGTACGATCGTAATTTAAATGATAATTATTATGCACCATGACTCGAAAATAAATTCTCAACGCGACGTTTATATATATATATATATATATATATATATATATATATATATATATATATATATATATATATATATATATATACTAGCAGCATGGTCCGGCGTTGCCAGTGCTTGATTCAAAAACCGTACGACTCATACAGCAATCGCTATCACTTGACTTAAAATATTTTTGCCCTTCCTTGCCTTTAAAGGAGTGCCCTGCTGATGTTGCTACATGCCTTACTTCTTGCCTATCTCACACTGCGAATGTTTTCTAAGCTCTATACTAAACATTAAATCTGTTACGAAAAAAGAACTAAATAAAATGAACACAAAACGACCAGCTTTAAAAAAGGACTCGTAACTGGAAAAACTGAATGAAAAAAGAATGTTAACAACAAATACTTTTTCACGCCCAACCCAGTTCTGCGAAATCAGAATCAACGTTGAGATTAAGCAACTGAATGAGCCAATTGGAGTAAAGTGGCAAGCAGATTTAAATTTTTTCCACTTGTAGCGAATGCAGCTATCGGGGTTTTTTTGGGTTTTTTTTTTTTTTTTTTTTGCATGCTAGTTAACATTTGTGTCAATCGGCTGTTGGTTCTCACGCTGGCCAATAGAATAGAATTTTCCTGACTATTCGTGGCAGCCAGCTATAGGCTCTCATTCTGACCAGAAGAAAATGGCCGCAAACTGCATGAAAATAGAGGGAGAAAGAAAGAAAGATTTTTAAAATTCAGTTATGGAAGCGAAATTCCCGGTATTTTTAATTCTGTGTAGAACGTTTTTCACTTCAGGTACATTTTTGACTCATCGTGATAATTTTTTTTTTTTTTTTTTTTTTGCTGTTGTTGTTATTATGTGTGTGTGTTGGGAGAGTGTAAAAATACAGCTATGAATAAAATATATCTGAAAATATAGTATCATTTACTACAAAAGGGAACCTGTGTTTTATCGATGCCTTTCGTCCTCTGATGAAATATAACAACACAAATGTAATGATTTTATTTCGCAACATGTATGTATTTTGCAACGTGTATATATATATATATATATATATATATATATATATATATGTGTGTGTGTGTGTGTGTGTATAAACAGATTTAATAGCATAGCTTTCAAACATTTAAAATCTAAGAACGCCAATAATTTTATTAATGATAACTGTGTTAATGATGATAAAAGTGATGTAATTTAACGTGTAATGATAAAAAAGTGACGTAATTTAATGCTTATATTGTAAATGTTGTAGATATAATATTTTATAATTTATCCATATATTTTATGTTATTTTTATTAATGTAATTAGTATGTATTTTATTTTAATTTGATAAATTATTTATATAAGTATTTATTTTCAATAATGGAATGTTTTAAGTTAACCGTTTCCATCTTTAAATTATTTTATTTTTTTTAATTTTTAATGGCTATCTCTGTTAATTGGGGAAGGAATATTTCTTTTAAGCAAGACAATATCCGAGAAAGTCGTAGGCGTAATTTAACATTTTGGGAAGAAACGATAGTTTCACTTTCAAGAACATTCCATCTAAGGAAGTTATTTGCTCTCTTTGGCATTCTTGAGAGCGACTTTGTTCTTAATGTGTATATCTATTCTTCTTATCTAATGCATTTGATAAATTGTTATATATGAGATCAATTCTGTTTATAAATACGTTTATTTTTTATCCACAAATGTCTCCATAAGGGACAGTTATTTGAGGATTTTTTTAAAAATATATACCTCCTTCTCTTTGTTATTGGGATCTACTTTGTTGTTTCTGCTAACGTCCGTGATATTTTGAAATAAGGATGTTATTATTTGGATATTGTTAAGATTGGATAAATTGTTTTTCATGGTAGATGTTAAAGGGTTGGTATTTAATATTGTATGCCTGATTCTTTCTAGTGCCTTTTGATTTTGTTGTTGTTGTTACTGTCATTATACTTCTATATAAATTTACCTTATTATGGATGAAATGGTAAGAATACTCGATCTTTTTATTTTTTTCTTCGTATATTTCTTCTTCATGTAAATATTGAGCGATTCAGATTCTTAAAGCTCTTATATAAAATCTTATAATTATTCCAGTTTACATTCTCCTGCAGTGATGAGAAAAAAAGCTTGCGAGTCCATTCCTTCGAGTAAATTTTCTTTACGTAATTTTAATACAAGTTCATAATTATATCTATGTAGCATGATCTCTCGGAAGAGTAATGAAGTAACAGTTTTATCTTGAAAAGTAAAAAAGAATTGTGGCCTCGACGCTTTTACACCTTTTTACAAATTTTTTGCTTATAAAAATTGTTAGAGGCTTTTATTTTTTGTTATCCATGAACAGAGACAAAATCACCCGCGCGTCTGTGTGTATGTGTGAAAGTGGAAACTGAAGACAACGCACAGTGTCGACAATCTATTTCATGCTTAGAATGTATCTTCAGGTCATAACACATACACACGCACACACACACTCATATATATATATATATATATATACATACATATATATATATATATATATATATATATATATATATATATATATAGAGAGAGAGAGAGAGAGAGATAGATAGATAGATAGATAGATAGATAGATAGATAGATAGATAGATAGATAGATGTGTGTGTGTGTGTTTTATTTACTTATATATATATGTGTAGTGTGAGAGAGAGTGAGAGTGTGTTAGATAAAATATATATTTAAGATATGCTATGTTCATGGGTTAAAGACTTCAATATCAGGAATACATCATACGTAAATTTAAATGTGGACAGGGAAGTAAAGACCAAATGCCGGCACTTTGTTGCGTGCTTAAACTCAATATTCAGGACACATGTGTTATGATGTCTGACCAGCATATATAAATAGTCGATCCCAAATCAACACGCATAACCTGAAGATTGCACTTAAGAAGTGACTAAGAAGACTTGATTCGGTTTAATGAAGAGATTTTGTAGCATACCTACAGACGATAATGGATATGTCCCTAGTCACATAAATACTGTAGTAAATGTTGCAGTTTTTTGTGTATACTATGTAACTAGTGAGTTAGCCCAAATGACTTGACTCACTTTATAGTCCACCAATAGAAGGTTAACCAATCAGAAGACGTAGAACATTCAATCCGTCGTGTATAAAGTCGGCCATTTTTTTTCACTCTAACCGAATGTCCAGTCCAGCTTGTCAGGCGAAGAGAAACAGAAGGACGAACTATGCTCTGCTACCTTTTAACAAAATATCCACTGTTAACCTGAACAACGCTTTCCTACTGTCTTCAAGATATTCACTGCTAACGTCTGGAGTCTTTACTCAAGACGACCGTCATTGAACAACAGTAAATACTGTATGTTGATATGTATTTAGAGATTCATTGTGGAATACACTTGAATCGCTTCTCCTTCTCCGCGCCGCTGGGGAATCTTATACGTGCTGTTCTTGTCCTAAATATTATCGCTCATTCCCAACCGTCGTTTGGTTAGTCTATTCAGTAACCTTCCCTAGGTTGCAAAATTTTGTCGACGAGGATGAGATAAAATTATGTGTGTGTGTGCACGTTTGTGAGGGAGAGAGACAGAGATATTTTATACTCTTAATTTTGCGTAAAACTTTTTGCACTAATTCATTTAGTTATGCATGCTTTATTGATGTGTGATAATGACTTCAAATTTATTTTGCCTGAAATAAAAAGAAAAACAACACCAAAATGGGATTAGCGCCTGCGACTATTCTGATGTGAGAATATTTCTTTATTTGAAAATGTATATTCGGAATGGCATTTTTTAACCTTCTCGAAAAGAATCTTTTGACGGATTGACGGATTAAAAATGACTCGACATTTTCTCAGGTATTGTCACACATGTAAGATTATTTGCAAGTCAAGATTACAAATAATCACAAACAATTCATACAGCAAGGAGAATGGAAAACAATTTAATTCCTTGTGCGCAGTTTATTCAGTTCGTTCTTAATCTAAATATCTACATTTACAAAGACAAATTCCACTTCTCTCCTTTTCCAATGCAATCAATTTTAATCTGCTTTTTGACATCGTCGAACCTAATCCGCAGTGCATACAATTTGTTCCCACGAGGAGATTTTCTTCATTTGTACGCTTTCAATCAGTTATTTAGAATTGGCAATAAACTTATTTTTATTAAATCGTTATTTCAGTAACTTAGAAGATTTATTTCGAATAAAGTAATATTTTATAAACAGTATAGAATGGAGATATCTATTTTGCATAAGACGCTAACATTTACATTGAAAACTACCATTCGCGCCAATATATAGAAACTACCAAAAATAAAGTGAATATTCTCGTAACATCGCTGAGTGGATCATGACTATCAAGAGATACATTTTTGTCTTATCCGGGAATTACTATAGCTTCTAAGGAATACCATAGTGGATTCAATTTGTCTACTCTACACTTTTTAATTCAGTATAGTCATTTCATGGGCCGCCTGCAACCAAATACTTGACAAATCAAATATAATATTATCTCTACTATTATTTAACTTATAAATGGAAAAGGGGAGAATGGATGGATTCATGACTTTTCCAAGAGTATTTAACTCTGGAACACTAACAATCAATTAAAGTTGCACCATTACTAACCATGAGTATATTAGACCCGATTTTGAAAATATCCAAAAAAAAAAAAAAAAAATTGAAATATATATCTTTATTTGAAATAGTTTACATAAAGGCACTTCAAACTTTGTACTTGGAGTTAACATTAATAAGAACTGAAAGACGTATTATTTAGGTAAGAAAATCAGGTACTGAAAAATGTAATTAAAAAAATAGGAAAATTTGCGTTGGGTACTATATACCCATGGTTAGTGTTCTAGGGTTAAGTAAAGGTGAACAAAAATAGAACACGGATAATCGGATGGTCGATTTCAGTTTAGCGTTACTAACCGTTACCCCCCCCACCCATCGATGTTTATTAATATCGAAATCAACGAAAGGCAATGAGAAAAATATTAGGTTGGTGCAAAAATAATGACGTAATAATGTCGTTTTTTGACGTTAAAAATACGTCAAAAAACGACATTATTACGTCATTATTTTTACACCAACCTAATATAAAGGAAAATGATATTATGCATTAAATTAAAAATATAATGCCAACATATAAATGTCATGAATACTGTAGCTTCTTGTGGGTTTCAGTTTGCCTAGCCTACACTTTTTAATTCAGTATAGTCATTACATACGTTGCCTGCAATTAAATACTAGACAAATCAAATATAATATTATCTTTTTTTTTTAAGCTTTTAACCCCAAGCAAGGCGGGAAGCCACTAGGACGCAAGGGGTTACAGAAGATTTGGAGCAACATCAGATAGGAGTGATAGAGGAAAGGGTGAGGAGAAGGATAGTGGATAGATCAAAGCAACTGGAGATGTCGATTGACATTACATTGAATAGTTGGAGATTATAGATCTCAGGGAAACAGTAATAGGGAAGGGAGTTCTACAGGCACCTCTGGAGCTTATCAAGAACCCCATGGTAAACAGAAGGGGCTCCAGACCATATATGGCAGCAATACTCCATGCAAGGGTGAAATGTTGATTTGTAGATCTGAAGGATCGATTCCGGGGAGAAAAATTTCCTGGCGCGGCACAGGAAGCAAAATTTACTTGCGGTGGACGAAGCAATTGACTCAATGTATTTTTCTTTCATCTCAGGTCAGCAGTCAACGTGAGACCGAGCAGCCGCAGAGAGATGCTCTCGAGAATTTGAGCGTCGGACATTCTAATGGAGGGCAGGGAAGGATCTCTGTGGTGATTAATAGAGAGCAGTTTTGTTTTTGAGGCATTAAAGTTGACCAGCCAATTTCTGTCCCAGTTCACAACCGATTGGAGGACCTTTTCGAGACTCATGGCCAGGTTAGTTTTGTCAGCGACACTCGATTTGTTTTTGAGGCAGGAGTAAATTGTAGTGTCATCCGCGTAGATTATTTAACTCATAACTGGAAAAGCAGAGAATGGATGGATTCATGCCTTTTCCATGAGATTTTAAGTAAAGGTGAACAAAAATAGAACATGGATAATCGACAGGCCGATTCCACTTTAGCCTTAGGAACCGTTACCCTACCACCCATCGATGTTTATTAATATTGAAATCAACGAAGGGAATAAGAAAAAATATGAGGGAAAATGATATAATTCATTAAATTAAAAATATAATATTTACATATAAATTCCATGAATTTAATTTGGACATAAAATTTCAACAAATATAAAGCTATAGCTGAAGAATTGAACATCAACGATAAACTCTCGTACAATGTGAATTTTAAACTTATCGAGTCACGAGTTCACTAAAATATTAGGTTCGTACAATCACTGATAAAAGTTATGGAATTAGATGATTCCAGCAACTGAAATTGGTTTGCTGATGAATAATAATTGTTCTGGAAGTCAATGCATCTTGTCACAGATAATAAGTGATTAAATATTTTCTTCAGTTAAGGCATAAAGTTTTCATGTCATAGGCATAAGCTCATTTATAAAATGCAAGTACATGAAGCTAAAATACATAGGCTTTGATATAGGCAATAAAATATATTCGTTTTTTTAATACACACACACACACATATATATATATATATATATATATATATATATATATATATATATATATATATATATATATATATATACGCGAACTACAGTTCAGAATATTGAGGCCACAAAAATTAGGTATTTTTTAATTTAAATAAGTGAAAATTATTATAAATGCTTAAAAAATGAAACATATTTTATTTTAAATATTATTATGACAAAAAGAAAAAAAATGATTAAATTTTGCATTCGTCAAGATATCCTCCTTTTGCCTTGATTACAGCAGCACAAATCTTTGGCATAAATTGGAAAATTTACTCAAAGTATGTCTGAGAATTAATCCCATGCTAATTCTGGCGGTGGCTTCAAACTTTTGAAATCAAGTCGATATCTTCATACGCGTTGTTTCATTTTAGCAATTAATATATTTTATAATCCGACAGTT
>OZ010591.1:79605571-79618071 GCA_963932145.1 Acanthosepion lycidas | reverse complement strand
ATCATACAAATGTTTTAGAGTTAATAATGATTTCCTAATAAAAGTCCTACTACATGTTGCTATCGGGGAGAACATGTGGATTCATTCCTTTCACATACTTATTTGTGCCTAAGTCAATATAACGAAGTCAACTAAAATTGAAAACCGATTCTCTGATTTCCGATTCCTTACCGTTATTCATCACACAATTCACAGTTGAATTTCTCAAGCGGTCATCCATCAAGGTACTAATTCATCAGCATGGCTTCTTGGCCTCATGTTTTCAAGTGACTTGAAGTGGAACAACTACATTGAAACAACAGCTGCATATACCGCAAGGAATATTTGTTCACTGTGTCGTCTCAGAAGGTTTTTCTCGTCAGAATTCAACTGCAAATTTACAAATCTTCCATTTGTTGATGCATTGGATAATGTTGCTGTATCTGATCTGGTGTCCCTGCTGTTCATCTCGGGATTCTTGACAAAATCCAAAGAAGGTTCTGCAATGTAATCGATCCTGTCACTTCAGTCACTTTCTCACCGACGTGATGTGTCTTCCCTCTGTCTTTTCGACAAATATTTTCATGGAAAGGGCTCTGACAAGCATTTTTCCCCCTGCTTCCATTACTACATGAAGTTAAGCGTGCTACTAGTTTGGCATCAAGGTTCCCCTGTTTTGCTGATGAAATAGTTAGATGCAGCAACCATTTCTATTCTAAGAGTTTATTTTCTCGCACTTCGCAACAGTGGAAGTCCTTTCCGCTTACTTTCATCCCTGATAAGTTCAATCTTCAAAGATGTATATGCCACGCCAACCGTCATCTTCTGTTTACTTGAACACCTTTTTATCCTTTCCTCGATCCCGCTATACCCATACATTTCTCGGACTTACACATTCTGTATCTCTGCGCGTACTAGTGGCAATCGAGCCTTGTTTGGGGCGAAATGATTATATATTTTTTTTTTCTGTGAAAATTTCTCGGACATTCAGACTGGTAAATGTTGTTTAATACTGTTTATTATAAACAGAGCATTTATTTAAATATCTGTACCTATAAAAAGAATGTATAAACATAAAAATATCTTAAAATAATTGTCGGACTTTGACCATTTTATAATGTGTGACGTCATTTGTTTACATTTGATACACCATAAGCAGTTATGAATGTACGTGAGAGATTCATGGAAGATTGAAGTTCAAATACAGTAAATTCGACATTGCTAACCGAACTCTCCTTCGTGGCCAAATCGATAAAGGCACTTCTAGCTAAATGGCGGTTTTGTATAGGATACAGGTTCGAATGCTGTCGGAGGATGAATATTTTCTGTGAAAATTTCTCAGATATTCAGGCCGGTAAATGTTGTTTGATACTGTTTTGATATAAACAGAACATTTACTTAAATATTTGTATCTATAAAAAGAATGTATAGACATAAAAATGTCTTAATATATATAATTTACATATGTTGATTCAAAATTTTTACGTTATATTCTATTTCCTATACAGTTTTATTTATATAGTGCGTTACAACAACAAACGTATATATCTGTAGCATTTTCCCCTAGGCAAATCAATTCTGTTAAAATCTGTTCTTTTCCTGTCATCCAAAAATTTTACTTTTCATATATCAGCATGACAAATCAAATGGATTTCAAGTATGTATAAGTAATGGTAGTTAGCTCCACCATAAGTTGACATCATCAAAATACCCAGATTTTTACCACTTGTGTGCTGACCATGTCAGTACGTGAATTATCAAATTTCGAATGGTCTCTAAGTCTGCATATCATCTATGCATCTCTGGTGACATTTGATATATCAGTATCTACGTTAGTACATATATACACAGAATAACTTATGAAAAGCACTACCGCTCACGATCCCCTAAAGGCAGTGACTATTGCTTTCTAGCAAAAACTATTCAGTAAACACAAGACGTATGCTCCGCTTCCTTATTATATGGGAACATGTAAACTGTTAGCTTTGCTGCTTTTAACATAATTGCACCACGCAAAGCAATTCATCTGGACAAGTGATGTCAGTAGTTGAACTTTGGAAGATTACCAAAGCGTGGCCACTACCGAGGAATTCGTTTCCAGTTGCTTCCGGATGATTCGAGCATGAGCCACACCCCTGTATCCATAGACCTCAAATTTCAAGAAATCACGGTACCGTCTACTGGATACCCAATAATAGTCTTGGCATTTGTTCATGGGTTAATTCCCTGGGCCTACTAATCAACGCTAATTTTTTCTGTTTTATTATCAATTTTGCCCATTCATGGATCCAGCTATCCCAATAATGATCTCGTATTCCAGGAGAATTAGGTTGAAGACATGTTTAATTTGCCGAGAATATTCTCTGGAGATTTCCAAGGACTTCGGTGTTCATGAGATATGCTTCAAGACGAATATCAGATAGATTTGGATTGCAATCGAAAGAGAATTAAGAGCTTAAAAACTTAATGTAATCTACAGGAGTAGTTAGATCACATTTCAGTGTCCATATCGTGTACATATTATCACATGGGAAAATCCTGAGGCTAGATCCAGGAATCTTAAACCAAGCTCTTATTGCGTTCTCTTCTCCTTTAGCTGAAGTTTTCCTGGCAAGCTTGGCGCCATCCAACGGCATTTCTCTTTCTTTATTAATGGATCTCATAACATTGGTTACATTTTTTAGATATGCTTTTCACGCCGTATACACAACAGGATATAATATTACTAACATCTCATAAAAATTCCTCCAGTTATTATTAATTTTTGATGCATCACAGAGCCACAGACGTACATAGTAAATTACTCAAGAACATTTTCATTTATAATATTAATAAACAAATATTCGATATCATTGTCTAGCGTTGGTTTCTGACAAAGAGAAAAATAAAAAATATATAAGTATTAAAAAATTTCAACAGATCGTGACAGATTAAACAACTTAAAAAATACTACATAAAAAGATTTACAAAATATATAGTCTAATTTTTTTAAAACTGCCCCCCATCGTTCTACAGATCCGATGAATTAATTTTCATCGGTCGTAAGGTAGTTTTCGACTGACTGTACAGAAACAATTTTTATCATTTAAATCAGTGATTCTCAACGTGGTCCAGGTGGACCACTGCTGGTCCGCATATTATTTCTAGCCGTACACAGAGAATTCATAGCCATAAAAGATTGTAGCCATTTCATAAAAATGTATCTAAATTATTCTGACTTTGAAGAATTTAAAAATATAATAATTTGTTTAATTACACACATGTCCATTATATTTAAAAATTGCGAAATTACGTAGGTATTATACAGTGCTATATTTATTTTATTTTTTGTCATATATATTTTTTAAATATATGCAAAAATTTTATATATACTATATATAATATAATTCTCTTATTCATATAAATAACTATTCCTATGTTAATAGATAACTACACAATACTTTTTGATAAACTTGACACAATCAAAATTGATTATAATATCTTATATCAGAAACAAGGTAGTCTGTAGCTGAAGAGGCTAAGACTGAATGACGTCATTGATGCGTCCGTACAGTATTTAATCATAGTTTAGTATGGTATGAGACGACAATCACGGGGCATCTAGTGAGCATCGAAATCAGTATTAATACTTTAATTTTGTTTCATTAGGTATTACACGAGGCCGAGGTGCATGAATCCAATTAAGTAGGCTTAGATTTAGTACTCGACTACATAATGAGAACTGGAGTTAGCACGCAATATCAAAGATAAGCCGACTGGCTCGTAAACAATGAATCTATGCTGATGCATATAATTTAATAAACTAAGCCTGGCGCAAGGTAAAATGTACGTGAAAGCAGTAATTATCAGACTCGCTATAAAATAGATATGGTCAACCAGACTAGCACGCAAACAAGTACTCCGCGGTGGGGAATCTTAAATCAGGAAGCTTGTCTGAATTTCAGTATAATGTGATGATTAAGCAGCATTTTGTGAGGACCGAACCTAGTACTCAGATTCTATGAATACAGAAGTTTACATGAACACAAATCTTATCATTTCGAAAACAACACAATCAATGCATTAGTCGGTCATCCCAGTGAAGATTAACATACTTGACGCTTTATTGAATGCAATTTTATTTAAAATAACGGTAATTTATTAATAGTCTAATGTATATTTTCAAAAATGCATATTTTTGAAAAAAAAACAAAACAAAAACGCCCACGTTAAATTTCAGCTAAGCTATTACAATATATAGGCTATCCTAACATACCTACTATTATCAGAATGTGAGGCATTTAAAGCATTTGTATTTTTTTTTCTGTTCTTCTTTATATATAAATAACACCGGAGTGAAAAAAACTACAGAAACGTTCTAAGTATAATATAATATGAGGATATTAATTCAACTGTCAGTAATAACACCGCATACCAGAGATTCACGCAGAAACATTTATTTAAAAATATATATATATTTATATATATATACAGTGTATCACAAATGTGAGTACACCCCTCACATTTCTTCAAATATTTAAGTATATCTCTTCATGGGACAGCACTGAAAAAATTACCTTTTGACACAATGAAAAGTAGTCTGTCTGCAGCATATATAACAGAGTTAATTTCTTTTCCTTTCAAAATAACTCAATTGGTCCTGCCTAATCTGCGTGTATTCTTGGCCATGGACGATCAGTTTCAGGCCAATGTTTATGTATGATTGGCGGTGCTTTAGCTGCTAAATTACAACCGTTGAACATTTCCACCATTTGAGAAATATCCTGGTCCATATTCTTTCAATATACATAGCTTCGCATCAGCGACTTCATTCTATTTTTATCCGAGTGTCCTCTGTGGAAATCCTTTAGTATCCGTTTTCGTAAAGTTTTGGGGATTACAACACTTTCGTTGTAAAGTAGCACATTATCGCATAGAGAAAAGCTGTCCGAAATTTTCTCATTTTTTTCTGCTATTTTTGCTTTTGCTTCATTAATAAATTCGTCGTTTTGGCTTCATTTTTTATGTCTTGCAATGTGACTGGGATGTTTCTGACTGTACAATATAGTACTGTTCTTATGTCTTCTTCATTTCTAAGGGCTGCGATTACCGTATGGCTCTGTTTTTGTTGGTATAAGTCTCGACAGACCATCCTCGTGCCCGATTCTTTTCGTCGGTAAATATTCCAATCTGAAAATATAGTTCAGAAGAATCGTTCCCCATCTAAGTAACCTATTTGCCGTGTACACCGATAGACCTTTTTTTTTAACCAAAAATTTTTATTAACGTTTTGTGATCCGTCTTCAGAGTAAAGTGTCTAACATAGACATATCTATGGAATCTTGCTACTCGAAGATAATTGATAGAGCTTCCTTCTCAATTTGTGAATTGTTCTTCTCCGCATCACTTGCTACAATAAGCCCTAGTTTAGGATCATAGTGTGCCAAAAATAAATCCGATGTTAATGTCTTGATTATTTTTCAAATGTTTCCTGGCATTGATCCGTCCACTGCCAAACTTTTTCTTTTTTTAGCAGTTCGATCAATGGTGCGCGAAGTTTATGTATTTAAGGTATGAATTCCTGGTAGTAATTCACCAATCCAAGAAAACTTTGTAGTTCTGTTATGTTCTTAGGAAGTGGCATATTTTTATTGCTGTAGACATTTCAGGGTCTGGACGTCTACCTTCTTGGTGTAATATATGGCCAAGATATTTAATTTCCTTCATGGAAAAAATCACACTTATTTTCTTTCACTTTGAATCCGTTGCTTTGAATTCTCTTAAACAATTCTTGTACATGTTGCCAGTGTTGTCAACGCTTTCGCTATTAATCAATATGTCATCCAGATATGCTATTGTGTATTCTAGTTCTGCCAGCATCGTATCCATTGTCTACTGGAAAATAGCCGGCGCTACTTTAATTCCAAATGGTAGTCTTTGGTATCTGTACAATCCCTTGTGTGTGTTTATGCATAGTAGTTTTGAACTTTCTTCATCGACTGGAATTTGCAGGTAGGCCTCACTTAGATCAATTTTTGAAAAATATTTTCCGCCATTTAATTTAGTGAATACTTCTTCAGGACTAGGTAGCGGATAGTGGTAGTCCTTTTTTTGCTGCGTTCAAACCTGTAGAAAAATCATCCCAAACTCGAATTTCTCCTGATTTCTTTTTAACGTAGACGGTCGGTGCGGCCCATTTGCTGAACTCTACTTTTTTCAATATGCCCGTATTTTCGGGTCTATATAATTCTTGGTCAATCTTTTCTATTGACGCAAACGATACACTCCTTTTTTTTCTTGAAAATATGTTGAACGTTATCCTTTATTTTGATATTAGCTGTCATTTTCTTGCATCTTCCGAGACCTGCTGAAATTACTTCGGGGAAACTCGTTTTTAGTTTTCCTTTTAATTTGTCTGCCTCGGTTGATAAGCTTTTTACATTCTGGCAGTAGGTGCTAATAGGTAGATCCCACAATTCTAATTCTTGCATTCAGTCTGTTCCGAATAGGTTTTCGGTATTTCTTAAGACGTACATTTTTAGTTTTTTTTTTTTTTTTATCATTCCGTCAAATGTTACGTTTGTGATTATTTCACCCTCGAATATTATCTTTCTCCCTGTAACTGATCTCGCAATTTTATCCGTTTTTAACATGACAGGTTTGTTCTGTTTTCTCCATGTTTGTAGATTTATGATAGTTAAGTCTGAGCCAGAATCCAGCTGTAACCTTACTTTTCTGTTTTGCATTTCAACTTGTACATATTTTCTTATATTAGTCTCATCTGCTTGGTCGGTCCTCGTAATTCTTATTCTGATTCTTTTCTATACCAACAGTGAGAACTTTTGTGACCATTTTTTTTTTACATGATAGACAAGTTTTAGCACGATATGTACAGTCATTAACCCAATGCCAAGACCCACAACAATAGCATGGAATTGGTGGTAGTTTCTTTTTATGTTGATTATAATTAGAAAATTTTGTTTTACCGGTTCTTGAGGCGGGAAAATCAGTTCGGTTTGTTTGTGAGGAGGGAAAATTTGTTTGCTTTGTTTGCGAGGAGGGAAAATTTGTTTGCCTTCGTACTTTGCGTATATATGCTATGCCAGCTTGTTCTATGTCTTTAGAGTCTTTTTTACGCTGATGCATCTCTGGCAGTCTTCGGCTAGTTTTTGAAGTGTCAGATCTTGTTCATTTTCCAATTTAGTAAGTATTCTACGTCTCATTTCTGCGTCTTTGCTTGAAACCAGACCTTGGACGTAAATTAAACATTTGAAGTTGTCAGCGCTGTGTTCCAATAATTTGAAGTCGTCACAATATTTATTAACAATGGATGCGAAAGTTACGCTATCCTTTTTTTAAGGTTCATGGCTGAAAAATTCCGTTAGCAATTTTATACATTCTTTGAACGTTAACTCCCTTGTTTTTCTGGGAAGGATATAATAAACGAATTTGGTATATTCGCCTGTGCCTAATTTTCTTAATAAAAGGCGTACTTTACATGCGTCTGACCAATCTTTGCAGTCAAAATCATATAGATCTTCATAGCTTCGGAAGTAATTTGCAAATGTTTTATCTTCGTCGGGTGCGTACTTGAAATCTTCGATATTACTCCAAATAGCGTCTTGAGAGAGAACTGATTCGTTCTCGGGTTTTTGCTCCTTATTTGCCATTGCACGTATCAATAGTTCTTGCATTTCCAGACGTTTTTGCTCGTACTTCTGTTGCTGTTCAAACTGAAACCATAATGGTTGACTTAAAATCTTCCATGTTAACGTATTTTTTTGTGTGTAACTTGATATTCTGTAGCATGTGCTCGCAAAAAATACTTTCCTTTGTTGTCTGTGAAATTTGATGTCAAGAAAAGAAATTTTTTCTGATTTTTTTTTTTTTAGAATTTAATCGTCGTCCACTGTTACGTACGACGGATAGCAAAAAAAACGATGTCCTCCGAGTAGGGAGTTTATTTTTCTTTAAGGGTTTTCCAGATAGCCACTTGTTATGTGTGACGTATAGCAAAAAAATAAGTCCTCCGTGTATAGAGTTCATATTTCCTTTTTAGGGGTTTCTTCGTCGTCACTTGTTATGTTGACGAGAGATGATTTTGTTGTTTGTTCTTCACGTCTAAGTTCGAGTTTTCGTCGCCACTTATGCTGTGGCTAACAATTATTTTTTTCTTCCACCGAATAAATTCGAATCTTCGTCGCCGCTTGTTATGTTGACGAGAGAGGATTTTGTTGTTTGCTCTTCACCTGTGACTTCGAATCCTCGTCGCCACTTGCTATGGTCCAGGTCCTTGTACCACGGTGATGGTCCAAGTTAGAACCAATAAAGAAGAACTCGAACACGGATATGGAATAACACAGATATATTACAAACAGAAATATATACAGAGAAGTAGAAACTGTCAGTACGAACAATAAAGTTTAGTAGGGAGAACAATGTAGTCTCGACCAGTATCACTATTCCAATGTCTTCTAGTAATTGTCTGAATGCGACTGTTTCGGACTGCCACGGACTCGACTCTTGACTCGACTGACTGACTCGCTCGCTCTGACTGACTGACAGACAGACTCCTGACGGACTTCACTCCAGACTGAACGGTATTTAGTCATCCCACCACGAGGGCATCATGTGGCACAAGGCCAGTTTACCGTGGGATCTCCGAGCCCGTTGGCTCGGCCCAAAATATACCATTTGAAACCGTATAAACGGGTTCAGGCTCGGTTTACCTCCCCGAAAGAGACTCTGCCCTTCGGCGTAGCATCATTCGGATTCCTCCCCGCCCGAAGGCAGAGAGCTCAACCGATAAGCCGGTCGCCCGACTTCGGACTGAACACTCTGCTTCCTCTTGAGGCGCAGTATTTATTACGTATGGGATAGTCCATTATGTTATTATCGGTAAGGTCCCATAACAATTTATATATTTTCATATATATATATATATATATATATATATATATATATATATATATATATTTATTTATTTATTCGTATTTCGTAGAAAAATAGCCATGTACATAATATGAGTAGATAAACACAATGATACTCACACATACACGCACTAAACAGAATATTCATAGATTGGAGATCATCTATATTAAAACGGAACTACCGACACTCAACAAAATTGCATTTCACAATACATTCCCTTGCATCTAGATATTAGTTCTGTTGTAATACTTCGCTGTTTCGCGCGGTATAACGTTATAAAACCGCATCTTGAACTGATGATCTGCATCGGGTATTCCGTGATTATTATCGTCGCCAAGCAATTTTCTAAGTAAAAATAAAATATATATACATACATATATATATATATATATATATATATATATATATTGACAGTGGATATCTTTGTTTCATGTCTGTATTAACAATGTGAGGATGGTGCATGTGAAACGAAAGCTTAGGAGGAAATTAATAAAAAAAACGATATCCAAATGTTGGACAATTTTTGTCTTTATTTTCAACAGAAAATAAAGCAAACATTCGAAATTTAGAAGGGCTCATCATCAAACATAATAGACATTCATTGTCCGTTATAATTAATAATATATGTTTAAATAATGATCTGCTGCCCCACTAAACTATATATATATATATATATATATATATATATATATATATATATATATATATACACACACACAGACAATGATATATATATATTCATACATATATGTACACACACACGCAGACAATAATATATATATATTTATATATATATATACATGCATATACATGTATATATTTATATATATACATACATATATATTTATATATATACATACATATATATATATATATAATATATATATATACATATATATGCATATATATATTTGTATATATATATATATATACATATATATATATATATATACATATATATATTTATATATACATATATATATTTATATATATATATATATACATACATACATATATATTTATACATACATACATATATATATTTATAAATACATACATATATATATATATTTATGAATACATACATATATATATATACACATATATATATATATATATATATATATATATATGTTTATACATATACATACATAGATATATATATATATATTTATATATATACATACATAGATATATATATATATATATTCATATATATATATTCATACATAGATATAGATATATATTTATATATATATACATAGATATATGTATTCATATATATATATATATATACATACACAGATATACATATATATATATATATATATATATATATACAAAAATAGATATATATATATATTCATAATTATATACGTACATAGATATATATATTTATATATATATATATACATACATATATATATATTTAAATATAAAAGTGAACATAGAAGTCAACACTTAGAGGTGACAGTCTGTTTCATGCTATATGCAATCGTCAGGCCACGTGTGCTGTTATTTTTCTCGTCTATTTATATATATATATACGGGTCAGTGGTGCATTGTGGGTAGTCTATTATGGCGGTTATTTTACCGGAAGTCGTTTATTTATATATTTGGGTTAAATTATTTTGCTTGTTTTTATCCAGTTTTATTTTTTGTTTCTTATTTTATTTATTTATTATTTGTTTTTTTTTTTAATCTGTGTTTTTATTAACGTAGTAAAAATTTGTTTATATCTCTTATTTAATTGTTTTGTTTTGGTTTGAGAATTTAATTAAAGTTTTTTATTCGATTTTGTGGTTGATTGTTGTAGTTTATTCTAACTATTATTTTGGCAGGAACATAGAAAGTTTCCTAAAAAAGAATGAGATGGAACGTCCACTTTTTAAACCAGGACCTTCACAATAACAATACACTCAAGGAAAAAATACGGCTTCAAAACAAAAACATGGCCCCCAGAACAAAAGGAATTAGTCGATTTCGAGAAAGACTTAAGTGACCTAGTTAGAAACATAAAATTCCATAAAAAACAAGATGCATTCCAAAAAAAAAAAAAACTAAAAGAAGATATAACTCAAATAAACAATTCAGCTAAAGTATTTATCGCTGCTGACAAAACGAGAAATTTATACAAACTAATTACTCAAGAACAACATAACCAAAACATATAAAAAGGCCCCCAAAAACAACAGAACCCGATATTAATAAGGAAGCTAAAACAATCGCCCAAAATTAGACCCAGATGTCCGAATAAATTGTATTAGCAAGGCACAAGCCTTTATCACACTAGAAGACCATAAAGAAAATTTCAAAACCAATCCTGCATGTAGACTCATAAACCCAGCCAAAAGTGATCTAGGTAAAATAAGTAAAACAATGTTAGAAAGAATTAATTCTGAATTTAGGAAGAAGTTAAAAGTAAACCAGTGGAAAAATACAACAAAAAAATTGACTGGTTCCACAGCATAAATAACAAACAAAATTGCTAATTCCTACAATTAGACATAAAAGAATTTTACCCATCCATAACAGAACGCATGTTAGATAAGGCCATCAACTTAGCTCAGGAACAAATAATAATAAAACCAAGCGAAATCAACATGATTTAGCACGCCCGTAAATCAATAATAATGAAGAAGCATGGATAAAGAAAGATGGGATATTTGATACTACAATGGGAAGCTTTGACGGTGAGAGACATGCGAAATCATAGGTATTTACTTACAACACGAACTGAACAAAATAATAGATAGAAATGACACAGGACTCTACAGGGACGACGGTCTCATAATCTTAAGAAACTGTAACAAACAAAACACAGACAAAACTAGAAAAGCAATAATAAAGATTTTTAAAATAAGGGATTCGACATGGGTATAAAAACTAACCTAAACGAAGTAGATTTTCTAGATGTTACCTTCAACCTAAGAAACGGCATATATAAACCATATAGAAAACCTAATGATAAACCACTCTACATACACACATCTTCCAACCACCCGCCTTCAATAATCAAACAGATAACAAAATCGATTAACCGCAGGCTTTACGACAATTCCTCCAATGAATCCATATTTAACAAAGCTAAGAAAGACTATGAAACAGCCCTAAAAGATAGTGGGTTCCCAGCAACACTCACATACTCACCACACAACACAAAAAAGGCCAACAGGAGAAGAAATATCATATGGTTCAACCCGCCGTACAGAAAAAACGTAAAAACAAACGTAGGAAAAATATTCTTCAAACTCTTACACAAACACTTCCAGGAATCAAGCACCCTACACAAAATATTCAACAAAAACACAGTAAATGTCAGCTACAGCTGCACCGAGAACATGGCACAAATAATAAAAAAGCACAACAGGAAAATTATCAACAAACCACACGAACAAATTAAACCCACGTGCAACTGCAGAATAAAGAACTAAAGTCACTTAAACGGAAATTGTTTACAAAACAACGTAATATACCAAGCCACGATAAAATCACAAGATAATGAAGAAAAAGTATACATAGGAGTAACTGAAGTACCCTGGAAACAAAGAAATTTTACACACAAAACATCTTTCACAAATAGTAAATATGCGAACAGTTCAATGCTTTCT
>OZ010591.1:79545571-79600571 GCA_963932145.1 Acanthosepion lycidas | reverse complement strand
TGCTAGCACAGGAGGGTTGACACAATGTCACCCTCAACAAATTTTTTCAACCAGGCTAAGGTACCAAAATTAATCTGAAAACAGTGGTGGAAACACAGGGCTTCGCAGGCGGGCATATGACCCCCCCCCCCCAAAAAAAAAAATTTATGACCCCCCAGTTTTGTCCCCCGCGTCAGAAATTTTCTAAAAAGTTTTCGGGAAATTTGTGAGTAGGAAAAATAGCAATGTTTTCAGCTTTCATGTGTTTCAGTTGCTACAATCTTGGTTACTAACAAGAGACATTGTTGTAACATTTTATCGGATGATATGGTGTTTTAACTCTGCATCATTTATAACAACAAAGCGAAATACGAAACCAAAAGTGCAACAATTTCAGTCTTGCCTCTGTATCAATTCGCTGAGATACAATTTTCCATTGAGTGAGCGATATACTTTTGAATATATCTACTAGTGTTGCGACGATTAATCGGAATCGGAATCGAGAATCGGAAAAATCGGAACTTTTGGGGGTATCGGAAACGGTATCGGAAAAATTTGTGCCTATTTTCCGATTCCAAAAACGCTACTTTTAAATTTTTAACTTAATTTTCCATTATTGGTACTAGTGATAAATATTTATAGTTTTTAAATTATCACTAAAACTAAAATCATAATAACATCAAAATACGATGTAAATTTATTTTACTTGTATAAAGAAAAACAAAAAAAAATAAACTTTGCATAAATTCTCTAGGTAACCTTTAAAAGAATGCAGTTGATTTTCAATGTTCCGAAAAATGCTTAAAAATTAAATAGAAAGTTTTTGCCAAGAAAATTACTTTCAAACATCATTGATAATTAAATGGTACCCAGCAAATGATGCAACAGAAAATTGGACACCGGAAAATTAGCAACAGAAAATTACGTCAAACATGAGCCAGTCGAGGTTGTCGGATCTGTCTGTGCTGTCCATTGAAAACGAGTTTACAAGACAAACAGATTTTGACGATGTCATTGACCTGTTTGCCACAATGAAAACAAGAAAACATTCATTCTAAGACCATAGTATCGAATGTCATTCTTTTGTGTATTGCCGTATTTTGTATTTAGTTTTTCTGAAAGTGAACAGTTGCATTTTAAAAATATTTTGATTTGAACTGATTATTTTGTGTTATTGGATTTTGTCTTGGATCATACATGTAAACAGTAACGTACCGATCAGTAGAGTAAAGTAGAGGTAGAGCATGTATAAAAATTTAGCTACAGCTAACCATTCAGCATAGGATGAATCGGGGTCATTGGGGTGACATTTGAGCCGACCGCCCCGGCTGACGTATATTCTAGCTACGCCACAGCCTAGTAGGGAGATGTTCTGGGCAAATTCTATGTTAATGTTACCTAGGACACTGTTAGTAAAATTGTCCATTCCTTTTCTCATAAGGTCCAGAACTCATTGTCTTTGAACACTATCTCAATAATTTTTATGGAGGTGTTTCTTTCAGATGGTATTGCTATGTCAGTAAGCATACACTTCCTAAATTTCTTGTTTTTTATGATAATATCAGGTCTGTTGGCACTTATTCCTCTGTCAGTTTGTATTGGCATGTTCCAGAGGATAGTTACATCGTTATTTTGGGTAACTGTGTCTGGTTGGGGCTCTTACCATATCTCAGTGGTTGTCGATTTTGTGCTGCTTGCATATCTTTCAGTGCACATATTTGGTTACCTTGTTATGTCTCTGGTATATTAATTTTTTTGTTCAGGACATCCTGAGATAATACGGTCAGCAATTTCATCATATATACCGCAGGTCCTGCATCTCGGGTTAGTTCAAACCTTGATTATGGGATCTGGTTGCGAGACTTTGATTGTCAGCTGCAATACTTAGGTTTTCTGACTTAGTTTTCAGCCCAGTGCTCTTCAGCCACTTATATGCTTTCTGTTGGTCCCCATCTGCTTCTTTTGTTCTTTTTATGTGTTTGCCATGCAACGCCTTGTCCTCCCAGTTTTGTTGTAATTTCATTTAGCCAAGTTTTATTTTCTGCTTTACACGATTGACCTGGATGGTATTCGTTTCGTTTATTGTTAACAGGATTGCAGGTATAATAAGCTGTTTCTTGATGTCCAGGCTGTTTATTAATAGAGTGGATTTGATGTTTTACTATGTGTAGGAGTGTGTCATTTCTTTTTGTCAGCCATGTTTCCAATCTGATTGCTGTACTTTTTAGAGTTAATCCAAGTTGGATTAGACAATGACCTCTTAAAGGTCATCTTACATACAGTCTATGAACATCTGGTGCATCCTCATTTCGGTAAGCATTTTTCTGGTCTTGGCGTCCAATTGTTTAATATTCAATATCATTTAACAACGTTGAATCATGTTTTATTACTGGTATAGTTAAGTTGGAAGGTGTTGATAGCATTCATCTTATTTGTCCCATTTATTAGGTTGGTGCAAAAATAATTACGTGATAATGTCGTTTTTTGACGTATTTTTAACATGAAAAAACGACATTATTACGTTATTATTTTTGCCCCAACCTAATAGTTCGCTTTTTAGTATCAACGCACTTTTCAATAACATTCTTTTTGCGTCTTTTTCTTCATAATTGAATGTTGTATTCCGTATCCTTCATTAATTTCTAATATGTATATGTACTATTTTCGTCTAGTTCCTTAATCTTGTTGTTGATATAAAGGTTTAAATCCATATTTTTCGTTAGTTTATCGCATTTGAATGGGCTTTGGCAGATTTATCGATTCCGAACTCCATCCTAATGTCTTCGCTATGGGTTTTGACAATGGTGAATAGATTTTTTTCTGCTGGTTGTCATCCTTGGGAAATGTTTTAAGATAATCAATATAAAATAGTTGATTCACTTTGTCATTGTGTAGCTTGTATCAGTGGCTCCTGTTGTTCAGTAGGCAGGTGAGTGACGCTAATGCAAGTCAGAAGAGTACTGGTGATAATGTATCTCTTTGGAATATCCCTTTTTTATATTGACTGATCTCAATGTTAATGACTCGTTTGTATCGTCTATATTTAGTGTAGTCTTCCATTTGTCCATGTTTTCTGTTATGCATTTGACTGTTGTGTAGCATACTCTGTATATTTTTAGGCTCTTCACTATCCATGATTCTGGAACACTGCCGAATTCCTTTCTGTAGTCTATACATGCTGTCTATAAGTTTCTTTTCTTTGTTTTCATCTCTTCCAATATTGTTTTATAGATAATTAATTGGTCCCTGCACCCTTAACTTATACGTTTACATCCCTTCTTCTGGGAGTAAATTGTTTAACTCAAGGAAGTTATATGTCCTCTCGATTATAAAAGAAGTGAGGATCTTGTTGGTAGGCAGGTGAAGAGCTTACAGTTATTCTGTTTCTGACCCTCTTGTTTTTGGGAGTAGGTATATTACAACCCACGTGAGCCATTTGGAGCATTTTTCTGTGTTTATGATTGAATCATTGTAACACATGCGAGACGTTAGTGGGTACTGGATAGGTTTTTCCTCCAACAATAGACTATTCGGTTTATTCTTGGTGCTTTCCAGTTTTTGGTTTTGCCGATGTAATATAGATATTCGTCCATTTTTGGCAAACAATATGTGTGTTGTGTTCCTGTTGTTGCTAGATCCATGTATCACGTTCAATGTGCATTTTGCAGTTTTCCCAGTTCTTACACCATAACACCTCGACTTACTGGATATAAGGTGGGTCATTTATCTCGGTTTTATTTTTTCCAAGTGCTCCATATAAATTCTTGTATTTTTTTAAGATCTTTCTGTAACGCCTGTGGCTTATATTGGATTTCTTGTTTCAGCTACTCTTTGACTTTTGGTACGTCATTCTTATTCTTTATGTCAAGGCTTCGTTTCAGTTGGCTCCTTTTTATTTCTTTCATTTTAGGACCCTTGTTTAGTTGACTTAGAAGTGAAACTTGCTCTCGTAGTTTCAGTCACTTGTGAGCAATAACTGAGCGACACTAAAAAAAAAAAAGGACAACACGTAATATATATCGCCCTGATCAACGGAACGGGAACAATATATTAAGGACATTAAATAAAGGATTCTGTTCGAAGTTCCCAGAAGTGGAATGACAGACCACTGACGAAAGTTACAGGATATTTATACATTCCTGATTGATTTATAAACGCTAATTAATCTTCGACAATTTTCGGGACTACAAAAAGTTTCATCCATTCGTCGACATGATTTGTTTCAAAACCTTCTATTTGCCTGGCCATTCTCCTCAACTGCAAAGCATGGTGGGCAAAAGCGACTTTAGATGCAGGTAATATTGTGCTATACGGTACCTCTGGGTATCCTACAAAATAAAGGGAAATTTGGTACAGTTTATTTAATTTTTGTTACATTTGAAACAAAAGCAAAGGATAGAAATTTAGTATCTTAAAACAGAACAAAAAAAAATGCTAGATGCGGTGTTCAAACTAAAGAACTCTGGCAAAATTACTTGGCATTTTTTCAATCCCCAAGTTGTATTTTCTTCCTCAATGAGAACAATCGCCTCGCGTCGAAAATTTTATGAATGCGGTATCCTAGAAAAAGAAATGGTTAAAAAAAATATATGTTATTTTTTTCGTTATTCATAGAGTAAAATATATAGTTGTTTGTTTTATATCCCATCGTATAGTAAATATAAAAATTTCTCTTTCTTTGTGGGGCACCCTGTAGTATCACTCATAGAGTGACTTGACTTAATGAACCAATATATTTTTTAAATATTCTCCCACAAATTACAAAATACGACTAAGTCTAGTTGATTGAATTATTAATGCTAATTCTTTATGGGGAGCTACTATACTGATATAATTATAAAAATGATGATGTATGATTTTTAACTTCTTCAAAATAATTGCCTATGTATAGTTCGACACCCCCATTTTTGCATAAAATAATCATAGAAAACTCGCACGTAATTCGGATATATACAGTATTTATTTTGAGTATTTTCAAGTAAAGTAATTGTCAACATATTTTAGAAGAGTGAGTGGCCCAAATGAGATACAAGGGGAGGCAAGAGTCTTGCACCATTGCGATAATTTATTAAAAGTATAATTACACATTAAACTTGTATTACTAGTAATTTGATTGTCATGTGCTGTTCAAAATGTTCTCCTTTTTCAAAACATGTCTAATCTGTGCTTTCATCATTCATTAAAATGACTGAAATTTTCCTCTGCTATTTTAAATCTATTCATATTTAATGCATTCTTAGTTTTCCAGCCATCTTACTTCATCAAAATTCTTTCTGCAATATAAGAAAATCTCAAAACAAATTAGACATTTAAAACATGGTGCGCAACTTTTAACCCACACTGTGCATTGATGTGATAATATCACATGTTTCATAATGAAAATGTGATATAAATAGCGATATGTTTGAAAGAATGGCACTGATTAGGTAATTGCTTCAAGGCAAAAAGGATAACAGTGCCGAGATAAGCTCTTCCTGTTTTGATTACTTTCTGACTACTTGTCATATAAGAAAACGTCTGTAATCTGAATGAATTAAAAGAGAAATATTATTCCTTTAGGTAGACCCTGGAAGAGGAAAAACAAAATAGATTGAAGAACACAACACCCTGCCCACACCCGGGGACAAATATCTCGCTTTCTAGTCTTTTCGGGCGGATTCGATCTTATAACTTGACGTAAACTTGAAATTAACATATTTGCAAAATAACCGCGAAACACTGCAGACAATAAAAGACAAAAAATCTCACTATCTACATTTCTTTTTTTCTACATGATGTCTTAAAGTTATGACTTGTAACGTTATAATGTAAAAGATATTTTGATCCGCGGCAATCCTCACGACTAAAATACATCACATAGATGTAGTCGGAACCTAATACATACCGCCACCACAAGGCAAGCAATGATCTGAGCTCACTTGACAACACACGTAGAACTCTTCTCTAATTTCAGTCAATCAGTTATATATCATGCGTGATCATGTAACAGTCGATACATAACTGACGAGGCAGATATTTTTCCCGCAGTAGGTTGCCATTTCTTTCTGCAGTAGACTAGTTGTCTTCCGGCTTGAAGAAGAGAATTCATACCTTTCCCAAGGGTATTAATACGTAAGTGAATGTAATGGATTCGACTGGAATTCGAACTCGGCCCTCCGATTCCGCAATCGAGATGTTATCCATTGCTCCACCCTGCCTCCTAATTTATGTCTCAAATTCTTCCAGCGGAACTTCGTATACATATAATACGAAAAATTATATCTTATCAGCGAGGGAAGGTCCGCCGAGTGACATAGGCCTCTCGTGATTCATGGAGCAGAATGCGCCACTAATTAACTACACTGACCCAATGCGTGTTTGTTATGTAGTGGTTTCACAGTGGAGGCTTGTATTTGTACTAAGTCGGTCCGAAAATAGGTTCGACATACAAAACGTTAGGAACTTGATATAATAATGACGCAGAGTAAATCTAGTTGCGGTTGCTGATAGTTTAGTGTCCGACTAACGATCGTCCGGCATCGACTGACTGACCCACTGAGCGGTTATTTAGTCACCCCACCACGAGGGCATCATGTAGGACAAGGCCGGCTTAACGTGGGACCTCCGAACCCGTAGGCTCGGCCAAAAATATGCCCTTTGAACCCGTATAAACGGGTTCAGGGTCGGTTTACCTCCCAGAAAGAGAATCCGCCCTTCGGCGTAGCCTCGTTCGGGTTCCTTCCCGCCCGAAGGGAGAGAGTTCAACAGATCAGCCGGTCAGCCTAATTGACCCACTGAGCGGGTATTTAGTCACCCCACCACGAGGGCATCATGTAGCACTAGGCCGGCTTAACGTGGGACCTCCGAACCCGTAGGCTCGGCCAAAAATATGCCCGTATAAACGGGTTCAGGGTTGGTTTACCTCCCCGAAAGAGAATCCGCCCTTCGGCGTAGCCTCGTTCGGGTTCCTCTTCGCCCGAAGGCAGAGAGTTCAGCCGGTCAGCCTGACTGCCCCACTGAGCGACACCCTCGTTCCTCTTACTAATTCTATTGTTATAGGTGGGAAAATCTATTAACTATAGAATAGGTGTGTTCCACTATAACAGTGTTATTAGTGGGGCTGTTGCACGCTTGAGCGATCATGTCTCTTTATGAATCATGATCGTTCAACGTTATTTGCGTGTAAATGAATATAACTAAACTGGCTGCAATTTGAACTCGGCAACTTGATTTCTCATTCTGAACCGTTATACATAACACCCACTTCACATCATTGCTGACAGTAGCAGGTATTCTGTAGTGGTTACCCGTCTAGTAACTGTCCAGGCTCGATGTGGCTTAACTTCTGTGGTCAGACGAGTATCGACGTTTCAACAAGATATATCCGTAAGCCTACTACCAGTACTGCTGAAGCTGATACTACAAATACTACTACTGATGAAATTGATTTCATTTAGCTGTGCTTGTTTACCGGCATATTAGCCTGTATGTGTTATTTCATGCCGAAATCTAAATATGAAACTCAATGTTCATAATTTTTCAAGATACTGACATTATTTCGTGATTAAATTTTATTTACTTAGCTACATATTTTTTTTATAAAATAATCTTACAATATCAAACGAGAAGTGAGAACTTTTTTTCTTTTTTTCTTTTCTTTTTTCTTTGAGCCCTGCGATCCTGAACAATTTCAACTCTTCCGTCTTAGCTCGTGAGTCAAAATTCGCAAATAATTAGTATATAATGTTTCACGGTAGATATTAAAAAATAGTTACAAGACACACTGAAAAGGCGCGGACATGTTGGTATGGCGTTCACTGACATCAGAATATTACGGCTTTTCTGATTGGGTTTTCAAAATAAGACAATTGTAGAAAAACACGACACAATTATTTACCCACTGTTCAACCGGTAACTGGGCATTCAGTCATTTTTCTTTACCACTGTTCAACCAATGATTGGGCAGTACATTATTTTTCTCTACCACCGGTAAAGCGGTGGTCAGGACACAAAGGATTAATCATATTTACTTGTTTATTATTATTATTATTATTATTATTATTATTATTATTATTATTATTATTATGTATCCCATACCTTCAATGTGACTATATCTATTTTCATTTTACTTTAAAAGTGAACGGTTGGTCATTTGTTTACATAAATGTTTTGGTTGTAATATCACTGCAAAAATGTGTTTTTGATATATATATATATATATATATATATATATATATATATATATATATATATATATATTCAAAATGTATTACTGGTAACTTTTTATGGCACAAATGTATTTTTATACTACCGTAGTATTTCATTTTTGTTTGCAGGTTCACTACTTGCCCATAGCTGGGACCCTAACAGGTGCCACTACCCCAGATTAATGTGGACTCGAGAATAACAGGAATTAAGAGGTGGTTCAACACTCCTCAAATCCAAAAATCTCTGGATCAGATGCCTGGCTATTAGATGTAGGTTAGGATCATATCTAGAAAAATACATTGAGGAGGCGAAGTCAGCTTATTCTAGAGTCTCATTCGACAGGGCTCACTAAAACTGAGGTGTTCACTAAATCTTTACATGGTACATTATACTTGCTTTTTAATGGTCTAGAAAATATGAATTATTTTCAAATTATAACTGATACTTCCTCTGTACCTATTTTTTTTTACTGTTTTATCAACCAACAATAGACTCAAGAGCCACTCCAGATATATTACTTAATGATTTTTTTTCTTTTTTTGCTTTATTTTGTTTAGATTCAAATCATGTTCTATGGTTTATTTAACGTCAAAATCAAAATATTTTATACGCAATTTTATGGCTTCATCTAAAGATATTTGGAACACAATTGTATGCTTTCAACTGCAGATGTTTTGTACATATTAGGGTAAACGTATGTTTTATAGATATATTGTTTGTACATTTCAGGTGTTATATGTTTTGCTACAAACCTACGTTTTTAAGGAAGGAGATTACAAGGTGCGATGGGTAAATTGTCGTCATTTAATATTTTTAATTTTGCACACGCGCGTTGTTTGTTTTTGATTTTGTCGACTGCATAGTATAGTAGTGTCCGTTGGACACCGCCTGTGAGAATAAGAGCAAAATGACACAATTCATTCCGAAAGAAATTTGGAGGCGACATGTTGTACTGCTTGGCATTCGCGCTAGAAACTCCAATACGAATATTTCAGAGTATTTGGGTGTCAATCTGAGGAGATTGCAAAGGATTCGGAATGAATGTTGATTACAAAGGCGTTTGGAGTGGTGACTAGTGATGGCGACTTTATGCCTTCATTCATTTTTCCACAAGTCCCCAACGCAAAGGCTAACATCAAGTGCTGCCCTGGCTCAAGAGCATGGCTGCTGGAAGATACTATGCCTGGCAACAGGACTCTGCACCATGGCACACAAGCAAGTGAACCAAGTTATCGCTATCATACAATTTCTGCAACCACATCACCCTTACAGCTGGCCACCTAACTCCTCAGACTGCAACACCCTTGATTATTATGGGTGAATCACAGTTGAACGAGAGACCAACAACTCTCCTTGTAACACCAAAGATAAACTGAATGCAACGATTATGGCAGTATTCACCTACTCCAACAGCCGACCAGAAGAGTCACAGAAGATTACAAAGTTGTCTGGAGGCTGTGGTTGAAGCCAATGGGGATTTTATTGAATAAATTTACTCTTTAGACTTTTACGTGCAATTTTGCTAAATATGTCTGTTAATATGAGATATCAGTGCTATTTTCATTTTTTGTGTAATTTCGTCAACGAATTTATCCATTACACCCTGTATGTTGACAATTTCCATATTTTCGAATAGCTTTCTCATGTTAGTCTATGAGCTGATTTGGGTCCCGTGTAAACTTTCACGTCAAGAAATTTTGACTTCACTTATTGTAAATACACTATCCTAGATTCCTAAAAAGTATGTCTTGGTTGATGGTCAATTTTACGCCATTTTGAATTTAGGGTGGCCGCTATTTAATTGCATAGGGCTTACATTATAACCAATAACTTCCCTCTGTACTAACCAATTTTAGTAAACTTGGTATCATTTTGTAGGCCTATGATTATTCTGTCAAGTAAATATATTATAAATAAAATGATATAATTATTTATATCATTAACTGAAGAAAATATCAAATTTTAGTGAGAAATATCAAAAAATATTTTCATTTTATTTGCATCAGAAATTATGTCCACAGATGAACTAAACATTTTTAGTATTTTCATGTAGTCCTGAGTCATGTCATTAAAAAAACTTGTTAACAGAAATATAATTATTTTTACCTCAGTAAATATGTCGGCTTTTAATCCCACTTTGAATGGAATAAAATCTTTGACAGGAGAAGTTTTACTACTAATAACTGTTTTTGAAAGATTCTATTTCTTCACATTTTCAAAAGCTCTTTCCCGAAAAAGACTCTGCCCTTCGACATAGCCTCTTCTGGGGGATCCTCTCTGCCTCCGGGCAGAGAGTTGACCAACATAGCTAGAGACGAATTTCCAAGTACAGGATACATACCGACCACCCCACACAGTCATATGTGGCACAAGGCCGATTTTAATGTGAGGTGTTAGACCTCGTGGGCTCGGCCAAAAATTCCTTGTAGACCCCAATAACACGGGTTCGGGTAGCTGTTTCTAGTGACGAAATTTTGCCCTTCGTCAAAGCCTTGTCTAGGGATCCTCTCTGCCCGGAGTCAGAGAGTTTTACTAGGATAGCTGAAGATAAATCTGCAGACCAACATACAGTATTTACTATTGTATTTATGGGAATGGAGACATAGCCATTATCGTCCGTAGGGATGCTACAACAAATGGAGAATCTCACCTTAGTCTACCATTCAACGAATCCGTAAAATCAGATATGGTGTATCCAATTCGTGATATTTCCAGTGATTTCACTACTTCATCAAATATATTCTGCATCTAAGGATCAGTATAATTTCCATCGAAATTCATCAACACATCATGTCGAAATTGTCTAAGGCAATTAAGAAATTTTAATCGTACATGATATCAGCTGCGTAAACATCTTTAATGGTTCTTAGAGAAATACGCCTTCGTCCTTATAGAATGCAATGGCTTTCAAGAGGTTCTTAGTGGAAATTTCTTCACTCAGACTATACCTTAGTGACTTTTCCTAGCATTTGATGTGATCACATATGATGCTTAGTTTATCACTGGGATCTGAAATCTGTGGTTTTATGGCTCTTTTGTGTGACGTGATATAGGAGTATCACACTCTGTCTCAGCAGAGCTTTTATATGATATTTGTCTGTCTGTCTGCCATCCCTTTTCATATTACTATTTTAATAACGTGTCTTTAAATGATATTTCATTTTACTCATTTACCCACTTGATAAGCCATTCAAAAAACCATAATGCAGTATGTATGAAGGGTTTTGTATTTCTTCCTTTACATTAAACGTGTCATATACTTTACGGTTATCTTGAGTATCTTTAACATGCTGGCAAATAATACATAAATCCACATTTCTCTTCTTTTCTAGAAGAAACCTTTTCTAGAAGAAACCTTTTCTAGAAGAAGCCTTTTCTAGAAGAAGCTGGACAGCACATGATTGGCCTGGTAAACTGCCTGACTTTTTCAATTTGTAATGCTTTCAGTAAGAGTAAAATTATAAATTATCTGAAAATAAGAACAAAATTATTTAAAAACAAAACCATACAGAAGCATTTTAATAACAGGAAAATACCAGATACGTTTAGTTTTTCCTTATAAGAGACGTTTACGTCATTCATAGTAGGCATATTTATTAAAGTAAAAGCTATGGTCATAAATCCTTGCTGGAATATAGGCACTGCATTTACGAAGAAAAATAATACTTTAAAAAATATCGCAAGACGTCAGAATTTTTATGATGATGTCATCAATGTTACCCAAATTTTCTCTGATTTATTTGACTAAATTTCGACGTATTTTCTCATGACATGATAATGAAAGTAACAGGAATAAAAACAAATGATAAATAAATGCTTTTGTATGATAAAAATTTTGCTGATGACAGATATAGCCGATGATGTCATCAAATTAAAATTGAGTAAAAAAAAATCAATACAAAATATTCTGTGCAAATAATATGAAAATATTTTTGTAATTCATCACAAAAATTATATTTCCTTGCATTAGTTATATAATTAATTACATATTTTTTTATTTATAAAATATTTTCCTAATAGAATAATCATAGCCTTACAAAATGATACCAAGTTTACTGAAATTGGTCAATACAGCCAGAAGTTTTTGACATTAAAGTAAGCCCTCCCCAATTAAATAGTGGACATCTTGAAGTGAAAATGGCGAAAGATTGGCCACCAATCCAGTTATGACATTTACTTTTTAATAAATCTCCGATAGTATATTTAAAATGCCTTTAGTCAAAATTTATTGACGTGAATTATTATACAGTATCCAGATCCTAGACTATAATTACGTCATTCGGAGTATGGGTCCAATACTGGCATATTTGTTGAGGTTAACATAATATTTGCTATTAGCATCGGCTTTTTTATGATATGACACAAGAATATACGAAAATAATAACAATGTTTAGTATATCTGTGTACATAATTTTCTCTGCTAATAAAATGAAAATATTTTTGGCATTTCTCACTAAATGATGGTATTTTCTTGCATTAATGATATAATTAATTATATTATTTTTATTTATAGTATATTTTCCCGATAGAATTATCATAGCCTTCAAAATGATACTAAATTTACTGAAACTGCTCAATAAGGAGAGACGTTATTGGCACTAAAGTAAACCCTCCCCAATTAAATAGCGGCCATTTTGAATTCAAAATGAGAGAAAATAGAAAAGCAACCCAGGCATGGCACCTACATTTCTTTTTTATAAATCTCAGATAGGGTATTTACAGGGGACCCAATGTAAATTAGACTATGTTGGTTTCTTTGAAGTATTTATGGGATTACCTAATGGAGTTGTTCGTGGAAGTTAAAGTAAAGACGAGTATATAATGAGGATATGTAGGATATATAATTTAAACCCCTAGTCATGAAATGGTTAAGATTGTAGTTGTAAGCAAATCATTTTCTCGGACATCGGTTCCACAAAGTTGAGGGTCTTTAAAGAATGTGTTAGAATTTAATATCTTTCATACCAATGGAATACTAACATTATGAGGATGACTAGAATTTGTGAAGGTCACATGGCTTGCCCTAGCTCAAAAGGTATGTGCTGAGGGGAACTAACGAATGTTGTGCGCTGGAACAGTTTCCGCAGAAACAGTGATAGAGTACGCAAAGCATATATTGTTTAATCAGTGGGCAAGGGTTGTACGATGGAAAATAATTCGGCACCTACAAGGCCGCTTAGAGACTTTTGATATTATTTTACGGAGATATTTACTGATATCAAGAGACAAATCATTTCTATTTCGCTATATATATATATATATATATATATATATATATATATATATTCATTTCATTACAACATCTTACATACGCTAAAGTACAGATAAATGATTTATGACCAAATTTCTGATTCATTTATTAACGCTCTCTCGAAGGTATGATTGCCAGAATGAGATGTTGAAAACACAGACCCATACATCTTTAAACTCTGGCAGCAGACCAAAATATAATTACTGTAAGAAGTAACCTCCACACTTCATAAAAGAAACATACAGTTTAGGAAGATCATAAAGTGGACTTACAAAATCCTTAAGAGAAATACAAAACGAGAAAATACTAATAACATAAAAAATGGCGAAACGTCTGAGTGGAGTGTCAAGCTACGCTGAAAGAATTCACCAATCGCAACAGAGAAACGATATCAGCAAAATTCAAAGAAGAACATTATATACTGAGCCTAGAACTTGAAACCTTAACTTCCAAGTTCTAGTCTCAGGAATGTCTCACAAGATCTATTAGTTTCAAGCGTTGTCTCATGAAATGAATGCAATAGCGTTGTGAGTTAAAGGTCTGGCTTTGGCAGTAAAGACTCGATTTCAGTGGAAACATTGGATAGAAAAACTGCAAAATATTGAGTAATAAAAATACAGGGTATATTTAGATATAAGCAGTTGAAAAGTAACAATCTATTAGGTTGGTGCAAAATTAATGACGTAATAATGTCGTTTTTTGACGTATTTTTAACGTCAAAAAACGACATTATTACGTCATTATTTTTGCACCAACCTAATACCACCATAGATTAAGCAAACCGTTCAGTTGAAAATCTCATTAAGATTATCTTGATTCACAAACGATAAGAAGGCTGGAGATACACGACTAACAAAATGCAATGGCTACAAATTTCTACAATTTTGCGTATAGGTTGCCAAAATTTTTCTCTAGATTCCCCACAACGTGCCGACAGAATTACCTTGTATCTTTGTAAATATGTTGCTTTGAAACGTTATAGTAACATGAAATAAATTTGAACGTGAATCCATCATTTAAATTACTGATTCTCAACTGAAAAATATCTAAAATAAATATATCTTTAAATTAATATTTTTAGACCAAGCATGGCAATAATGCTACAAAGACGCAAGAGTTACTGAGCGAAAATGATCAGTTTTGGGTGAGGAGAAAGCACAGGAATCCGGAAGAGAGAAAATGGGGTGTAACATTTCATTTAATTTTTTTAAAATGGTAGGTACCCGAGAAAAAAAAAGCAAAAACGGGAGAATATTCCATAGGCGACAACTGCGAGAAAAGAAAATTTTAGAATAGAACGTACGTTTATATCTAACGATTTTAGCACAAAAACAATAACTAGTTGCCAATCTAGTAGCACACTTAAATATATGACGTGGACGCACCAAGAAGAAGAGCTTATCGGAGTTAGCTTCTCCTTATTTTCCAAACTGTTTGTTACTAGGGGACACTTTCCATCATTATATGTACTGGGTGATATCATTTCTCGCCCTCTTTCTTATTACTTTTCAGCTGACACTACAACCACATAAATCTCTCGTGGAGATTCGCGTTTTCCCTTTTAGAGAAACGCCATTAAAGATACATACACACAAACACGTACGTACATTCACTCACACATACTTTCGATCACAAACTTTACACATTTATTTGTTACACACATATTATTGTCTTCGTCAATTGTAAACTGTTTGCTGTTTAATCTATTATTATTTGTCGGTACATTGTTTTTTGCTGATTCATTACATTTCCTATGGTGGACTTAATCGCCGAGTTCGCTATGTTTGTTGTGGGCCATTTCAGAAGACACGTGTGTTTCATACCACAACACGTACATTAGAGTAGAACCGTTGCCATGGAAATATTTGTAGAAACGAGATATGCCAGCCAGAAGCTTCTCGGTGGTAGGAAAAAGACTAAAGTCAAGAAGCCAGGTCAGGACCGATAACATCACGGACTTTTTTGGGGGGAGGGGGGTATCGGGAATCTCAAGATATATTTCAATAGTACCAGATCAGCTATGGCAAAAAAAATTTCAATGCACGGTGGAATGTTTGATATATATATACATATATATATGTTTGATATATATATATATATATATATATATGTGCAAAATATATTCTGGCGCGAAAAAAAAACATTATGGCACGACAATTTAAACCAAATTTATCGAGCAGAAAACCAAGCAAGAGATTTAAAATAATCACGATGCTTCATGTCAATGGAAAATGAGACTGAGAAGGCACAAGGAGCTTCTGTTGTGAAGCATAGCATTAGCCAGGTTGTTGGAATGCAAAAATTGTTGATTAAAAATTTAACCGTTTGGACGTGTTTAAATTTGCAAATCATTTATTGTCCCAATTAACAACTGATTTACTTCGTCAAACTTCTAGGAGGAAAGGAAGACAACGATATTCCTGACGAGTTGTAAGAAAATTTCCAGTAAATCTGCTTCACCTACAGTCATTGTCAATACTTCAATCGGACTGAGGAGAGGAGGAAATTGAGGATTTATTTTTCCCAAAAACAGCCTGAAAGAGCCGTCAGTAATCACGTGAATCAAACTTGTGAGCGGAAAGGCGTTGTCTCATTCTATCGCCGAGTAGTTTACAATCATTAAGAGCGCATACAAAGAGGCGTCTTCTATGATCAGAAATCTTACTGTGGAGTAGCTGGATGAAACGGTTCCCCTGGTCTACAGCGACTCAATAGCCAGGAGTTAACGAAAAAAGAGATTGAGGTTGAAATTGGTATTTTCGTGCCGGCAATAACACGTCGATGACGACATTCCCCAAAGAAGAAACCTTGATGGCGCAGTATTCAACGGCAAGATTAAAAAATATCACCCAATGTGACATCGCGAATAAAATCTCGAACCGAGTCCCCATCACTGCGTTGGTAACAAAAAAAAATGTCCTCTGAATAGAAGGTTCTTACCTAATAGACAGGCAAAAAGAAATATTTACAAACGCGCGAAAAGTAATATCTTCAAACGCTACAGCGTAGTGTTTCAGAATGCGAAAAACAGGATGAGAATGATCAGCCATTGACCAGAATGTCTCATGGGTGTGGTATTCTGACAGTGATGGATTGCTTTTATCTGGGTTTGGGATAAAACGGCGCGAATTCAGCAGAGGGCGGCAAGAAATCTGAAGCGTCGATACGCCTCCCACACACAGGTTAGCGACCGACTAAGACGATCCGCGGAACCTCGCTGAGCTAATGTGCAACATGCGTTAATGTGACGCCATTCCTACAGCTGCCTCTTAGAATTCAAGCTGCCACCACTCGCACCTAATAAAATGAATGAGAAAAAGAAGTGGCCCTTTTCGTTGATACCAGTTTATGTAGTAGAGTTGAAAGTTGAAGTTATAGCTTCTATACACATTGTTAAGAAAAATATTCTGGCATTATGAATGGCCAGTGCGGAATATTGCAAAATTAATATAAGGTTGTTTCAATGTTATGGTTTGAACGGCCAAATTGGGTCCATGCATTTCGATGAGACAATAAGACCACCACACTGTTCGATATCTCTAAACAAAGGTCAATGTATAAGCATTGTTGTGAGACTGTACCCTGTTAGCTAGAAACCAACGGCCGATACTCTATGGTAATAGCAAGAAAGAGGAGGACAATGTTCGGAAACTAAATAAGGAAATATTAACACAAAAATTCGTCGAAAGTATCGACTGAGACAAGCGTTCTAATGGGAATTGTATAAAATCTTTGTGTCGTTAAAATATTTTTGATGAAACTCTATATAATTGTAACTTTACTTAAAGAATTCAAATCCAAGTTAATTGTTCTCCGCGCCAATGTAATTTACGAAAGTTTTTATATTGATCACTGAATAAAGTATTTGATTCTGTTCAGATTTGATTGGCGAGAATCTCTATAATGACGCCTTTAATGGAAATCTCCTGAAGCTATTTGCCTTCGAAGATTGATTTTCTTCGTGATACAGTTTTAAGTGGGTCCATTGAGTGCTTTTCATTTGATTTTTTTTTTTAGAAACATGTTCACTTTATTATTCATTATATTATAAAACAAAATCTAGTCTGCTTGTCTTAAGCAGTAACTTTTCTGATAAACAAAAACGAAACGGAATTTCATTAAATTATTACATGCAACGCTATTTGGACACGCATATTTGTTTTTGTCTGTAATACTCACAAACGTTCGACCGTTGTACCAGCCGGCTTTTTAATATGTCTGTCTTCATACTCTCTAAGCTTGGACTATTGAACCGGACTTTTTATTCTGCCCACGGGATTTGATTGTTCTCGTTATGCTTGCCATGCGTTAGTTGAACATTTTGATCTAGCCGACCATTTGTCTCTTGGACGAGAGTTGATGGCATAAGAGATTAAAATATATCTGGTCGCTTGCAGTTGTAAATTCAATCAATGTGTCTGTTAGTGCTGAAAATTAGATGCTCTAGTTCAATGCAAGGAAAAAATAAGGGACAAAAGTCGAATTAAACTAGTGGCTTTTCCTCTTCTTCTATACGCTCTGCCCCTTTAGAATATGCGAGATCAGGACTCTCCACAATTTCCTGTTCTTTGTAGCTCTTAGAAAATGTTGTCTTTTTACTACATCTAAAACCTCACATGCCAACCATGCCTTGTGAGCGTCAAATTCTCTATGCCCTCTTACCTCATGATGTATCCCAAAAAATTAACTGTCTTAACAATTTACCTCCGTGAATGAAATAAAATTTCGGTTTTATATTACAAGAAATTTACTACTTACGAAGGTATACTCCTGAAAACTGCCGGAGTGTATATCGGTCTGTAATTTGTTAGTATAAAAATCAAATCGATCGTGTTGGTCTAAATAACAATATGTATGTTAATGACAATTACTCATTTTAAAATTCCAAAAAATGATTTCATAAATTCATTTCGTATGTTGATATTTGATATATATTTGTGTTTGAAGCTTTCTTTCGTTTTTCAAGAAATTTTAAACGGTAATGTTTTTTTTTTCTCTTAAACTGCATATTACAATGTTTTCTGATTTTGTTTCATGTAATCAGAACATCTGTATTTCTTAAATTTAACAACATGATTTAATATATTTTGTGATTTGGTTGTATTTAACGTAATAAATTGGGAGAAAAGCCTCAAATTTCGTAAAGTTTTGATATAACTCAATTATTCATTTTCACTCTTTTAGGCCTTTTTTTATTTAAAAGATATCAGGTTATTATCCGAGCGATACACGTAACATGGAACGCAGTACAATCTGCCGCATGATTGGGTCATCGCCGGGCAGAATGCTTTCTGAAGTTTATGGCCAGGGCGGAGGTTTCCATTGATGAAATAACCGGTCACGTTTTCTTGACCAAGGAGGCCCATCAAGTTGGAGGACTTTGGATGAGATTTCCCGTAGAGATGGATGGGCTCAGCCATTTCTACTTGTTTAAGACACGCTACATATGAATTAATACATCTCTGGATATTATCTAAGATTTCGCACAGTGGACAAGGGAGTTCATGACATTGATTCATCGAAATTGAATAAAAAATGTTAATAAAGGAAATACACAAGATCTGTCATGTTTTGATAACATTAAATCTACAATAAACAGACCGTTCGCCGAAAATTCTAAAACAAGTTTTAAAACGGAAATTAGGAAAAAAACACGTAATGGCTATATATCCTGTTTATTTATATTGTTTAATATCGCAAAAAATTATATATTTTAATGAAATATATGTACATAATTGAGATTTTATTGGATAATAAAGTATAAATTTTGAAAAGAAATTACATAGATAGCTGAACTACGCGGTCACATTATACTCAAAGATGTAAATTATTTCCTGTTTTCGTTTTTAGAAACACTGTTTTTTGTTATAAACAAGAGAATAAATTAAATATTTAAATTTATTCTAAACCGGGCATATGTGGAAATTTTTACTGTATTGTAAACCAGACTTATGTCTAACAATTTGATTCTATGGAAAACCGGGCGTTTATCGATCATTTCTGGCTCTAGTGAACACCGGGGTTATATTTACTCATCTGACATTAGTGTAAACCTATTTGTTATTTCATTGTAATGTTTGTTCTATAAGACACATATTCGGTCATAAATATCAGAAGCGTTGGCATATGTTAAATTAATCAACCCAACCTAACCGGCCATGCCGAGAAGTAATTAAAGGAAAATAATATATTCTGGTCTTTATTTAATAGTTTTGGATCTCTGACCAAGTTTCTTTTGCGCGACAAAAGTGTGTTAGTTTAGTTGGTTTAAACGACGCAGACGCAGCAGACTGTTTGGTAATCAGTGTAATTAGGATAAATTTAATTAAATAGTATTTCCATATATGTCTAATTTCAAAATGGATCAAATTTTCGTATCTCATGGACTATATAAGAATTATAAGACAAAATGCCTGGAATAAATTCAAATTAAATCGCTTATCTCTAATAGCGATAACTGACATTTTTCAGGGGAATTTACACTCCCCACTTCTTATAAAGACAAGACATTTATATAATATATCCAGCATATAAGTTTTAATTAATTTTTAAATTTCTTGTAGTCTCAAACACTAGGATGTAATTTTAAACATCACCGCTTTTCTAATATAAATATCAATATATTAAGTAGTGATATATAATGTTTTAGCCGATAAATCGTTGTGACAACGATTTATCGGCTAAAACATTATATATCACTACTTAATATATTAAAGTAGTCACTACTTAATATATTTTTAAAGTTTGTTTAAGGTAGCTGCTAGTTTTCATACATGTAATTCATTTAATTAAATCTTACTAAGTGGGGATTTGTTTTCTTTTTCTAAAACCTAGTAGATTTACTTTATCACTAAGACACTCATGTCTCTATCCTGCAAAAAAAAAAAAAAAAAAACGATAGTGATTATGCCGATGACCTAGCTATCACAGCAGATATTATCATCATCATCATCATCATCATCATCTATGCCAGAGATCTCATACTTTTCTACTGAAAAGAATTTGAAAATTCGCATAGCTAAACCCTGGACAGCCTTGCATAAAACGAATGTAATTTTGAAGTCTGCTCTAATAGACAACCTCAAACTGACCTTCGTTTGCGCCACAGTTGGATCAGTATTTAATGTATACTGCCATTGTTTGGACATTAATTAAAACCTTTTTGTCTAAACGTGATTGTACCTACACACGGATACTGATAGCCATAATTAATATTTCTTGAAGACCATCTCCGCCTACATCACAGGCCTATGTGCCCAATTCTGACATTCCTACAATAATGCTTGGACGCAGAAAGCTGGCGCGCAAGACAAAAACTTACGAGTCATCTATTGCTCTGGACACCTAGCCATTTCGCAAGATTGGTGGTCTTCCAGTAACCATCCACATTGGTCAACTCTAAAAATGACGGAGGATACCACCCTAATGACCTCCCGACCTTAATGCAGAACTGTAATGTTTGGCGTTATAGACTCATGAATGTCCGAGCTAGTTCGAATGAATACTATAGTTGATGGAATAGTGCGTGTGAATTAAAAGCATTAGGTTTTACCAATTTCCTATACAATGCAATCATCACCAACGGAAGAGAAAACATTGATAATCCACGCAGGTGAAAGTTTGTTGAAGTAGGAATTTATAAAGGTTGATTTCCTTCGTAATTTGTCAGTCCATCGATAGTTATTAATATCGTATATCATATTCAACTGAGAAATGATATGATAAACGAAATCTCGCGACTCGCGTATCATATTCGATATCTACTTGCCGCCCTCGCAGGCAGGAGTCGACACAAAGTCAGTTTAATATGGGGTGACCGGGCGTTTTCTTCCGACCTAGGTCGAAAAATATCTCAGCAACCGTTGGTTTCGCTGGCTTCAGTATTATTACAGATTTTCCCTCTCTAGATCAATGACGGTTGCCGTAAGGGGTACACTGCAGTAGGTTATCTGTTCCCCGGGACCGAGAAAATCTAACTATTTTTTTTTTTAGTTAACCTTTGTCCGAAAACAATTTACTCAACTGAGAGTTGATAAATGAGTTACGACACTGCAAATATCGCAAGTACGTCTCACAAATCACGTATATCATATTTTGGTATATACTTGTATTCCGACGGTGACGGTATGAAACAGAAGATCGGTTGCATGTGGGGCCACGGATCCGTACATAGTGGCCGCGTCCAAAAATTGGCTAGTCCTCGCAACCATTGGTTGCCTCGGCAAACGTATCACTACCGATCATCCTTCTCTTGTTCAATGAGGTATGTACTGATGTGGTCAGCTGCTCTCCGAGACAAGGCAGCTCTCTAATTTTTGGTTGCGCTTTGTCCAAAGACAAAACACAACTTGAATGTGCTGTGTCTAAAGGCTGATATAAATGATAGATGATAAACGAGATACGACAAAGCGAAACTCTCAATTTCGATTCGCAAGTCTTGCGTATCGTATTCCACCACACCGCTTAGTTCTTATATAGACTATG
This sequence comes from Acanthosepion lycidas, assembly GCA_963932145.1. Lineage (NCBI taxonomy): Eukaryota > Metazoa > Mollusca > Cephalopoda > Sepiida > Sepiidae > Acanthosepion > Acanthosepion lycidas. The sequence goes on along the minus strand of OZ010591.1, from coordinate 79,578,670 downwards.
GCTTAGCTATGCTAATTAGGCTGTTATTTATAGTCATTTTCCAAACATAACTTAGATGTGGCACAAGGCCGAAAATAGGAGACAACCAGTGAGGATAGAACTCACTACTCAGTCGTAATTGCTTTATCGAGACAACAGTGATTATTCCGATGACGTAGCTATCACAGCAGATATCATCATCATCATCATCATCATCATCATCAATGCGAGACAAGCTTGCGAGACAAGTTTGCGAGACAAACTAGCGAACCATTACACCGCCTCGAGGTGCCACAGTGATTTTCCAAGCGTATTTTGGATATGGCACAAGGCTGATAGTAAGAGGCACCTAGTGAGGATTTATCTTACTGCTCAGTCGTAATTGCTCTAGCGAGATGAGCTTGCTAACCATTACAACACCACGAGGTGCCCTAGGCAGTTATTTTTATATCATTCAAGAATCTTCATAATTCTGTTCATCAAAAGTTTATCTGAACCTGGAATTTGACTAGATCTGCTCTGAGTGCAATTAAAATTATCAACTAGCGTAGAAGCGTTTAGGAGACCAAACTTTGCCTTTGAAGGGAAAACATATTTTACCAAGCAAAAAATGAATCTAATCATTCTTTTAGAATTATAAAGTGAAATATCGAGGACAATAATATTCAAGTACGCATGTGAAATGAACGAGAGTTTGAAATATTTAGGAATATTGAAAATCAGTTCAACTGACAGATGTTATTGAAAATGCCCAAGGCTCAGCTCATCGAGTTGTTTTGAAAACCTCTTTATAACAGGGAAATGTTGAAGGATCAGGAATTATATGAAATTGGAAAGTTTCATTTAGTGATTACAACTACTCATAATATTATTACTGATATTTAATACTACTGTTTTTATTTTAGTTTTGGAATGGCAATTCACCCGGCAATATATGATTTGCCTGTGGAAAAACATCATGCAATCACTAAGCACAATTCACTCTCCTATAAAAACCAATATGCCGAGTGGGTGGAGGAAGAGAGACCATCCCTTAAGAGGTAATTGTAGGCGTTATTATTAATTTTGAGGTAGCTTCGCTTTAACAAAGCTAGTGTATGTACGGAAGCGCATTATCTCTTATAATTTATATTCCTTTTTTTCTTTAAATTGCACCACTATCACGTTTAAACTACTGGTTTCCATACGATCTCTGAAGTTAAGCAATGTTGAGTCCAATCAGTACCTAGATGCGTGACCGCTTGAGAATATCTGTGTGAGTAGTACAATGGATAATAACTTTGGACTGTTAATCAGAGTTCAAGTTCCTGTCGATTTCGTTAAATTTACTTCCAAGCAAATACCATTCTAAAAAGTATGAATCCATCTTTTCTTCCCCAGCTGTGGATTAAGTTGTAAGATATTTATCGCTAAATTATCCTTACCAAAAAACATTTCCTACAATATAAAATATTTCCTGGCTTTAAATAAACTGTAAACGGCTGGTAAGCGATAGAAAACGAACTCATCAAAACATTTTTTTTATTTGGCTTAATTCCCAACTCTCCACCGCATTAACTTACAGATTTCAGTTCTCTTGTATATGTGCGATGATTTCCGTCTTGTGTCTTTTCGTATTTGTTATTTCGTTTGAATTCTTTTGTGACTGAGTGTGTGACTGTGTAAAATCTAGCTAAAGAAATTCCACACTTTCTAGTTAACTTTCTAGGTATTTCTGTTATGTCTGCAACGGTTAGGATTGTGGGAGTTTTGTAATAATGACAGACATTTTCTTTTGTTTTGTAAATATGTGACGAAAAAAATAAAATGCAGCTATTCTTTTCAAAACACGCCAAGAAAACACCTACATAGGAGACGAGTTATGATTACATAGATAAATTTCTATATTATGGTGTCTGTTAGGCTGAATCGGAAATGAGGTGTTTTGCTGAAACGGGAAACATCCAGGCAGATAGGTCAATGGTAATATCTAGCTAATTTAGCAATAATATTGTGAATAACAACCCTCTCCTTCCCTACTGTGGTCACGTCTCAGATTTTTACCATTCCTGCAATAAATATTGAGACATTGAAAAACTTCCGAAATTGCTATCGAAAAGATCACATCGATGACTTATAATCACGTGGTACAAGAAACGAATCCCAGACAAGAGATTTGTGACACTACCAAACATAACAGTGCTGAATGTGTGATAGAATTTTAAATAATTCCTTTACTTTGAGCTAATACCAGAAAAATAGTTATTTCTATATGTACGGCGTCCCTTCATGTCAGGGCTGATCATTGTCCTCTACAACGTCCTATTATTTGTAGCTTCTTTTTTAAAAAAGTTTTTTCCCTTACTACCCCTTCCAGTTTCTGTTCTTCCATCAATTTAGTCGAACTCGCTCATTAGGTGACCCAACGTTTCCCTCTATGCCACCTTAACATCTCTCTCTACTGAAATCTTTAAACCAACCGCCCTCATTGTGTTCCAAACCTTTCGGCTGTCATTTTCTGATTCTAACTATAAGTGTACTATTTGTTCTTATTTACCGTTAATCTTCCTTGTTAGTCATATGTTCATTTCGCGGTATTTTCGTCATCCTTCTTTAAAAGTTTCATTTGCCTCAAGTCTCTTCTTCACCTGTAAGGAAATAGTCGAACAATATATGCTGTCATATAAGGTTGCTAGTTTTTTCTTCCAGCTTTGCTTTATTATTTTGTTGTATAGGTTCTATCGTTTTATTTCTGTCTTCTATCAGCATAGTAACATTTGCGCATCTTATAGTATTAAGATTGTGCCTACTGATAATAAAAACCTGGTATAACTTCATGCTTTCTTAGGATTGTAAATCTCTATCTATAAAAGGCAGGATGTGTGTGTGTAACGAATGCACAGTCGCAATTTCCGACGAATTTTCACCAAAATTTACATGCACATGCTCCAAGTTAGCGGGAAGGCCAAGACAGACTTTGCATTTCTCAACTCCCATCGATAGTGGAAATAATCGATTTTTTCATGCTTCTACGGCACTTTTCATACAGTGTGCGGCCATTTTCTACTGGCCAGAGTGAAAGCCTATACCTGGCTGCCACGAATGGGGAGGAAGATTCTCTTGGTCAGCGTGAGAACCAACAGCTGACTGACACGAATGTTAACTAGCTTGCTAGCATGCCAAAAAATCTATAGCTGCATTCGTCACAAGTGGGGAAAATTTAAATTTGCACGGCACTTTTCTCCAATTGGCACATTCGCTTGCTTAAGCTAAACGTTGATTCTGAATCGGCAGAACTGGGTTGGGTGTGAAAAAGTATTTGTTGTTAACATTGTTTTTTTCATTCGGTTTTTCCAGTTACGAGTCCTTTTTTTAAAGCTGATCGTTTTGTGTTCATTTTGTTTAATTCTTTTTTCGTAACAGATTTAATGTTTAGTATAGAGCTTAGAAAAATTCGCAGTGTGACATAGGCAAGAAGTAAGACATGTAGCAACATCAGAACGGCAAAAGGACACTTCTTTACAGGCAAGGAAGGGCAAAAATATTTTAAGTCAAGTGATAGCGATTGCTGTATGAGTCGTACGATTTTTGAATCAAGCACGGGCAACACCGGCCTATGCTGTAGTGTTGAATAAATGCGGTGAGGACACAGATGTTTTTTTACTATTTTTGTGTACTTAATCAAAAGTGCCATACAGGAAGACCGATATTACACAGCATTTCAGCAGCCTTTCTTTTCTTCCAACTACCTTTTCCTATTTCTTTATCAAAGTTTAAAGGGGGATTTGTAATGTAATCGGCCCGACCTGGCATCTCATTTTATTTTCTCTCCGCCGTCGCGTGGCTTCCGACTCTAAATATTTTCATGACAATTGTTCTAATGGCCTTTCCTCACTTCCGCTTCGCCTGAATGAATTTAAGCGTGCTACTAGATTGGAGAGATGGCACAATGGAGTAATGGGTAGCTGCTCGGAATGAGAAATCGGAGAGCGGAGTTCGAATTTCAGTCGAATCCATTACATTCACTTACGTACTTGGAAAAGGTATGAATCCTCTCCTCCCCTAGCTATGGTCAAATAGCAGGATAGACCGGGTTCTTGGGTGGCAAGTGTTATACCGCAGAAACAAATGGCAAACTATTGCGGGAAAAAATCTGTGTGTTCAAACATGTATTGCAAGATACATGATCGGCTACGCGTGTATCACGCATGGCAGCTAGGTCTCACCTTTCTACAGTTGAAACAGCTAGATGCAAACATTTTTTCGCGCACACCTCGCCTAGCAGTCTAGTCTGGTGTCTTACAATCTTCATATGCTTAAATTAAAATTCAGTCGCCATCTTCTTCCTTCTTGAAAACTGCTCATTTATTGTCTTTTCTACTCACTAACGTCTTCTCATACTCCTTCTTTACCAGTATCCCGTAAAGTCTTAGTGGCCTTTTCACCTATATTGTAGTTTAATGATTACAAAAATAGCAACACAATATGTTCGTCCGATATGATGATAGGAAACGTGCATAAATCTCATTAGGTTAATGCTAGACTCCGTATTATATTACGATAAGGACTAGACACTTTTACACTTGGAATAATATATTTATTTCGCTCTATGACTTTATGTAGCACTTGAGAAGGTATTAGGTTGGTGCAAAAATAATGACGTATTATTACGTCATTATTTTTGCACCAACCTAATATATATATATATATATATATATATATATATATATATATAAGTCGATACTTGCATTTTTCTCTACCTTACTGGGAGAAACTCAGACCATTCTGAAATGATTCTGTTCAGTTATGTGCCATGCGTGATACACGCTTAGGCAATAATGTATTTTTCGATACATGTCTGACGAGACAGATTTTTCTCCCGCACTTGTTTGACATTTCTTTCTGCTGTAGACCAGTTGAAATTCAAGACTATAGAAATCGGTCTGTCCTGCAATTTATACATAGGTGTGGAGAGAAGACGATTTATTCCTTTCCCAAGGGTATTAGCACGTAAGTGACGGTAATGATGTCGACAGGAATTCGAACTCAACTCTCCGATTCCTCAATCCGAGCCACTATACGCTACTCCACCGTGCCTCATCGAAATGATTACTGGAGCAAAACAGCGCACGATAGCTAACTATCGTCTCTTTCTGGCTGTATGAGAGTACAGTTTATTTAGAGAAACACGGTTGTACAGTTCTTCTAATCACCGATTCTTGAATAGCGTAACTAAACTGAAATGTCTTTATACGTAGAAGAATAGATCTTCTTATTTATTTTATTTATTTATTTTTTTAAGGATGTTTGAATAATCCAGAACTTTGAGTGGGGAAAACATCCTGCATAGCGATAGAAAACCGATTGATTAGGTTCACAAAAATAGAAAGGGTCGTAAAACAAGGATTTGCTTTCTCACGCCATTTATTCAACTTATACAGAGATCTTGAACTCATACCAGGATTTATTTTCGGTTGCAGCAATCTTAACAAAATAAAATATGGAGATGCCACTGTTCTGATAGCAGACGCAGAAATAAAATTACAGGACATCCTCGGCAAAATAATAAGGGATAGCTGGAAAAAAAACTAATTAATTATCAGAAGACAGAATTTTTGTCAGCAAGAGAAGAATGCCGAAGTTTCGAGCTACGAATTGGAGATACGAAAATAAAAGAATTAGAGGAGAAGAAGGAAAATGTGATGCAAACATCCGATTTCGAATTGGAATATCTACAGTTGCCTTCCAAAAAAAAAAAACAGGAAAATTCCGTTCGAATCTCGTTAAAAATAAATAAAAGAGTGCAGAAATGCTATGCATAATGACAGTGAATGCTGGACAATTTTCCCACTGACTCGAGGTATCAAAGTTATTATTGTACAAAAGGACGCAGAAAATGCATGGATCTAAAGTTGGGAGTTCTGAAGATAAATGCAAGAAAAACAGACAATTATACATAAAATACGAAAGAGATAGATCAAATTTATGGAATACATAAAGAGAAGCAGGTCTGAAAAATTTGCCCCTTACAGGATATATTGAAGGCAAGATCCACGGAGGGAAACTGCGAATAGCCGAAATAACGAAATTTTGTACATGGATGTCAGGAATGTAGAAATATAGTAAAAAAAGAACATTTCTATGAGCTATGGTATTTAGAAACATGTGTAAAGCCATAGTAGTCCCCGTACTGAAGAAACACGGGACACAAAAGAAGGATTTATTGTACGTGTGTGCGCATTCAACGAGAAGATGTGTGTGGCGTAATGGTTAAAACTACGGGAAATAGAATAGGCTGGAAGAGTTCAAATTCGAACTGAGTGTGTTTGTGTTTATATCGCATTTATTTTATATCTTCCCCCCAAAAAAATAGGCCCGCCAGACAGACCTATGTTGAATTTGTTGGTTAAGAGTAGACATGATGAAAGAATCAGCACATATCTTAGTTTCTGAGGACACTCTTAGTAGGCTGAGCATAGAAATGAATACGATATGAGAGTTGTTACTAAATTAGTATTTAAATTTAGATAGATAGACAGATAAATAAATGACAGCAAACATCAATAGCACAATAAAAGATAAGCCATTTTGTTAGTGAACTTGGTGACATACTAATAATGAGTTCAATCCCTGGTTCGGGCAATATGTACTTGGACTCTGTAGAAACGCGACACGCCATAAATAAGGACTAGACGAACTATAACAAGCAATATTGTATATATTTCGCTCTAGGTTAACTAAGAAGGTATCCACGACCTAACATATCAGCTAATTCGTTACAATGGAATTACTTTCATAGGAATTTTTACAGTTTATCAACCCTTTGCATATTATTTGAAGTCAGAAATATAAGATTGCAATATTTTTTTTTAGATAATAATGATACCCTGATACAAGTACTACTATTTAACCCATAGATGGGGAAGTAGTAATAGATTAATATAGTTTCCAAGATTATTAGCTCATAAGTAAATATAACGAAATCGACTGGAATTAAACCACACGCAGACCTAAGCTTAAATCACCGGGTATTTCCAAGCAGCTATCTATCAATGTACAGAAGAAGATCGATGTTGCTTATTGGTGATCGTAGGAGAACCTGTGTTTCAACGTCATTTGGCCGTCGGTTTGAAATCAGTGATTTTATTAATTTATTTGCTTCTAATTTCATATTGCTAACTAACTTATTTGTTTCCTTTTTGTTTTGTATTTATATATGTCATTTTGTACTAATGGTGTCCTTTTGCAAACTGAAAGTATCACATTGATTTTTTTTTTCAAATTTTTCATTCAGTTATCCAATAATCTCTTCTATATACCATGTCCTTTCAAAGAATAAGCGATCATGATTCTCCACAACTTCCTATCCCATGTCGCCCTAAGCAGTTTTTATCCCTTTGCTAAGATTTACACCCTTGTTCTACCATCCATTAAATCAATTTTGTCAAGCAATGGGCTTATTTCCTTTCCCTGTCTATCTTGCCCAAATATACTCCAAGAGAGTATATATTTTCCGAGGCTTCCACCTACGTTATGTGTGCAATGAATTTTAGCTTTATTTTCCACATTCTGAGTATAAGAGTTTTTCCGTTGCCATTTTCTTGAAGTGATTCTTGTTGCTTACTGACCTTTCATTCCAGCTGCCTCTAGTATTTTCCTCTTCCGTGGAGATATTGTCCAATTTTGACTCTCATATAAGTGGGTGGATATCACGTAACAATTCAGTACTATGTACTTTGTTACTAACGATATTTTTTTCCGTTCAGCAGTATTTTGCTTAGATTTGCGGGTGCTTTTTTCGCTAGTCAAATACGTGTTCGGATCCAGGTTCTAGCATCTTCCATCTTCTATTAAAACGCTTCCCAGAAATTTGAACTACTGCACCTGCTTGATGTTAATATTTCCAATCTGTTTCTCGCATCTTAAGCATTTTCTCTTGCTGATGACTATACTTTCTGTCTATTTGCAATTGATGTTTAGTCCATTTTCCTCGCTTTCTTCAATCAAATTACCTAAGTGCTGTAGTTTCTTTTCTGAGTCTCCCATCAACACAGTGTTACTTACGTAACTAATATTGTTCAGAGTACGCCCAATAGTAATAAATTCTGGTAGTGTTTCCGCCCAGTATATATTGTAGAGGGTTATTAAAAAAGAAAGAGCAGATTTTGAAAATGTAATAAAACCAAATGCTATGAAAAAGAAATAAAAACATTCAACAAAATACGAGATACGAAAAATTATTAAAATGAATGATTTTTTTTTCAATGTTGTTTAAATTCTTCCTTTTCTTGGTAATATGTTGAATTGGTTTCTGTCTTTTAATATTTGGTTTTATTAGATTTTCGAAATCTGCACTTATATTGTAAATACGACACAAAATATAAGATCTGATGTTTTATAAAACTGTAATCAAATTTCTGCCACTCCGCAGTATGTTTAAAGACAAATATTACATATTGTTGTCGGGAATTAACTGATAACCCGCGGTATACAAAGAAGTTATACACCTCTATTAACTGGACCGTTCTAGTAGTAATATGATCATCAACGGACTCGATATCGGGGGGTGAGGTTCTTTCGTTCCAGCAAGCATCAAGACGTCAAACTCTCTGCCTTTTTGGCAGAGAGGAACTCCGACGAGGCTATGCCGAAGGACAGAATCTCGTCTGCGGCGGTTGACTAACCCGACCCTGTATATGCAGGATCTACGGAGAAATTTTGCTCGAGACTACGGGCTCTAATTGCCCCAAATAAAAACCGGCCTTGTGCCACATCCTGCCTCGTGAGGAGGTTGAGTAAATACCGGCTTGCTTTCCAGCCAGCATCAAGACGTCAGATTCTCTGTCTTCGGGGAGAGAGTAACTCGGACGACGTTATGCCAAAGTGCAGAGTCTCGTCTGCGGAGGTTGACAAACACTAACCCGTATATGCTGGATCTACGAGGAATTTTTGCCCGAGTCGGATCGCCCCACATAAAAACCGGCCTTGTGCCACAACCTGCCTCGTGAGGAGGTTGGGTAAATACCGGCTTGCTTTTCAACAAGGATCCAGAGGTTGAACACTCAGCCTTCGGGGAGAGAGGATCTTAGACAAGGCTATGCCGAAGGACTGAGTCTCGTCTGGGGAGGTTGAAAAACCCGACCCCGTTTATGCGGGATCTAGGGGGAAATTTTGTCCGAGTCTACATTCTCGGATAGCCCAACATAAAAATCGGCCTTGTGCTACATCCTGCCTCATGGGGAAGTTGTATAAATACTGGCTTGCTTTCCAGCTTCACTCGAACTTGTAAATATCTACTTGTATTGTACTTGTTTAAAATAAGCCCTTATAATTTGTAAGTTGTCGCTCTAGTTATTATTTCAGTAACCACGCCGGACACCAGTTTGTTAACACTGACTCTACACTAGATACTACTTTGAATTCAATAAAGTTTATTATGACATTATATTAAAACGGACCTCTATTCACGTTTCTGGTGTTTGAAATAGCCGACATCTAAAATGCTATCCCGGGAAACGTTAATAAATATTCGCCAAAGACATTTTTTTTTTTTAAATAAATTTGAAAAATTATACGTAAATTATACGTGGCCTCCTCAGATTTACGTTAACCAAAGTTAAGAAAATATTTCTACGCGATCACATAGCCAACGCTACCAACTGAAATTACACCAAACTTGGCAACAAGCATTGCTAATTATTTCCCCCAACGTGAACCTCGAGATTTGGAAGAAAATAAAAACATAATTAAGCATGTTTAAATGAAACGCTTAATTGCTGGAACAAAATTAAAGTGATTGCCGCATATTTTCTGGATAAATCCTGCTTAATTAAACACGTGTATCTCTTCTCTAGAAACTAGAACATCATATGATAACCAAACAAATTATCAGAATTACATGTGTTATTTTCACTTTTTAAATCGGGAACTACATTTAATACTTGATTCTCGGGGCATCAGGCAAGAGAATATCCAAAGTATCTTCTAAATGCTGCAGTGGATAATAATATAATTTTGCAAAATTATTATGTTCAATAAAATATCTAAAAGAAGAAATGTTCCCGGCACAAGGATGTAGGAACACGGCGATGCGATAAAGTTACAGATTCCCTACCGGCCTTGAAAATATAAGATTAAAATATTCATAAATTTGGCAGTTTAAAGGTAAACAGTGATACGAATCAAAAGATAGCGAGAAAATAAACAATGGAGAGTAAGAGGGAAAAGAGACAAAGAGTTTGGGAGAAAAAACAAAAAGAGAATGAGAAAATAAAAAGGAAAAGAGAGAGAAAGGTAAGGAGAGAAAGGCGGAAAGAAAAGATAAAGGGAGAGGAAATAAACAGAAAGTGAGAAAAACAAAGGAGGTGAGAAGGGCAGTAGAGAAACAGGGAGAAAATATCTGAGAGAGAGAGAGAGAGAGAGAAAGAAAAAAGTAAAGGGGAGAAAAATAAAACAAACAAAAGGGAGAGTGCAAAAACAATGGAGAGAGAGATATATAAAAGAAACAAAGGGCACAGACTGAGAGAGAGAATATAAATAAGAGAGAGAGGAAAAGAATCAGGTAGTGGAAGGAAAGAAAGGAGAGGTGGGGATAAAATAAATACAGTGAAGAGAGAGAGAGAGAGAGAGAGAGAGAGAACAAAATAAAGAAATGTGAGGGTTTTAGAAAAGAACGTGAAATAAAAAATAAAGAAAGGAGAGATGGAGAAAAAAGAAAGAGTCAAAGAATAGAAATAGTTAAGGAAAAGAAAGAATGGAGAGAGAGAAAAAGAAAGAAAGGATAGAGATATGAAAGTAAGAAATAATGAAAGAAGAGAAAGAAAAAGAAAGGTGGGGGGAGAGAGAAAAGAAAATAGAAAGACGTAGAGAGAAATGAAAGAGAAAGAAAAGAAACAGAGACGAAAGAGGGAGAGAGAAAGATAAAGAAATAAAGGGGAGAAGGAGAAAGAAAAAACATACGGCTACATCATTAAACAAATATTCTTTATTGAACAGTGGATTAATGGCTTATAGGCAGAATCGTTAGTCAATACTTGGTTTTTAGTAAACTATCAGCCAAACACTTCATCAAAAGTTATCAATAGTTGACACTATCTATATTGAGGAAAATATTTGTCTATATTTCTGAGATGAAGTATTATGTACATTATTTACATTATTCGGAATAGTGTCCACATCTTTGTCGCCATATTTATTACAACGTTTCGGCCGTTGTACGCTCCGGCCTTCTTCATGTGGTTGGAACTGTCGAACTGAACTCTTTATTTCGCTCACTGACGTAGACTGTTCTAGTTCCACGTGCCATGTTTAACGGATGTCAGTTATCTCCTGTTAATTCCCCCACTCTTCTCCAAGTTCTCCACTCCCTTAACCGGGTATTGAACTAACACACTTTGGGTCCTGTCACTGGATCTAATTATCCACCTGAAGAAGGCCGGAGTGTACAACGGCCGAAACGTTGTACTAAATATGGCGAAAAATATGAGGACAATAGCCCGAATAAAGTAAATAGTGAGGAAAATATGTAGCAAACAATTATGAATGACTAGCAGCATGGCCCGGAGTTGCCCGTTCTTGATTCAAAAATCGTACGACTCATACAGCAATCTCTATCACTTGACTTAAAATATTTTTGCCCTTCCTTGCCTTTAAAAGAGTGCCCTTTACCGTGCTGATGTTGCTACATGCTTTACGTCTTGCCTATCTCACACTGCGATTTTTTTCTAAGCTCTATACTAAACATTAAATCTGTTACGAAAAAAGATCTAAACAAAATGAACACAAAACGATCAGCTATAAAAAGGACTCGTAACTGGAAAAACCGAATGAAAAAAGAATATTTACAACAAATACTTTTTCACACCCAACCCAGTTCTGCGGAATCAGAATCAACGTTGAGTTTAAGCAAGCGAATGAGCCAATTGGAGTAAAGTGCCATGCAGATTTAAATTTGTCCCACTTGTGACGAATACAGCTATCGATTTATTTGCATGCTAGCATGCTAGTTAACATTCGTGTCAGTCAACTGTTGGCTCTCACGCTGGCCAATAGGATCTTCCTGCCTATTCGTGGCAGCCAGCTATAGGCTCTCAATCTGGCCAGTAGAAAATGGCCGCACACTGTATGAAAAGTGCCTTAGAAGCATGAAAAAATCGATTATTTCCACTATCGATGGGAATTAGGAAATGCAAAGTCGGTCTTGGCCTTACTGCTAACTTGGAGCATGTGCATGTAAATTTTGGTGCAAGTCCGTCAAAAATTACGGCCGTGCACTCGTTACACACACACACACACACACACACACACACACACACACACATCCTGCTTTTTATAGATAGAGATTTTACGATATAGATAATGTAAACTGAGATCTCTTGGTCTTAATATGAATAATGATGCATTATCAATTTATCGACGAGCAGTAAAAACACTGTTCCTCCAGGTCATTCGCAGCTTTGTATCCAGTAGATTTATTTATTGCAGTTCTAGAATTTCAGTTTCCAGCGCTAATGCAATTTTCCTTGATTTGTCTGTTAACTTCTTTGTACCTGTAATGGTTATTACGTATTCTTGGCTAATGCCTTTATTTCTTACTTTGGTTGATGTCGAAGTTGAATCTCCTTTGTTTAAAACTCGCTTAATTTGCATAGTTTATTTTCCAATTTTTTGTAGTGTTCTTTATAGAAGAGCGTGACCAAACTGATTTGTTTTGTTTTTGTTTGTTTGTGGCACGTGTTGGATTTCAAATCATCATTTACTTCAAGAATGGCGACTGCGAAAATTCACAAAAGAATATAACAAAATAAACTGGATGAATATTAAAGAAGTATGGAACTGAAGCAATTGAACCCAGCGTTTTTTTTTAATAATCTAGAAATTTTAGTGAAATGAATCATAAGATAAGCTGGATTAAATCTAGAAATTTAATAAAATGAATCATAAGCAAAACTGGATTAAAATTTTAAAATAAAAGCAAACAAATTTAAGATTTTGTTGTTTTTTTTTTTTTACCTAAAATAACTAATTTGGACTTCGACGCTTATTTGCTGAAAAAGCGAGCTGTAAAGTAAAAAAAAAAGTAACATATAAAACTAATTTTTATTGTTAAAATAATTATATCATTCTGCAAGAATGAGGATTGTAGAAATTTCTAATTTACTCTATTCCTATGTTTACACGTTGTGAATTTTCATTTTCTAGGTTTTTAATCTAAAGAATTTCATTAGAAAAGAGTACTGAACTTTTATGTAATATCAGTTCTCCTATATGGCTGTGAATGATTGGCAATCTCCTTACACAGGAAGAAGAGACTTGAAGCAACAGAAATGTAGTTCTACAAAGAAAAACCGAGAATACCATAGACTGAACATGTGACCAACGACGAAATTTTAGAGAAAAAGGAAACAAAAAGGATACATATACTTAACATCATGTAGAGAGAGCTAAAATTCACAGGAGACAGAATGAGGAAAGAGGGCTTGGAAAATGTTATACCAACAGAAGAGATTAAAGGCAAGTGGAAGGGAGGAAAGCAACGCCTAACCTCCGTACGACCTTGTGCAAATGGATGGTGGGCCATATTTTAAGAGAGGTAACACAAAGATAAAATTTAGTAAGAGATACAAATTACAAGAAATTGTGGAGAACCATAATCTCAAACCTCATGAAAGGACACGGAACATAGAAGATACTGTAAATTTAAATAAGACCAAGTTGAAAGGAGATTTACTTCCACATTTTTAGTCATGATGCCTAGTTGTTTTCATTCCTCGATTGAGATATAAAGGTCTAGAAGCGAAAATTGGTTAGCAAATTCTATTTGCATTCTTTATTGCTATCATTCATTCTTTGCATTTGTCATCTATGGCGACTATAACATGTGTGTGTGTGTGTACGTGTATAAATATTATAAATTTGCTAATTTGAAAATATGGTTCCATCGCTACACAGGAATTACCATGTTTCAAAAACAGAAACTAAAAACATCAAATTCATTTATAGAATTAAATTAAAGTCCCTAGTCCCGTTTCATTTTCGAACGTATATATATATATATATATATATATATATATATATATATATATATATATATATATATATATATACTCTCACGTCGAATTCGACGTATGAGGGTCAAGCAGACCAGTTCCTAGGAAAACGACAGCCCGACAACAGCACATGAGATTTGATTATAGTGGTGAAAGTTTCGTGCAAGACCAGCCACACTTTTTGAAGGGCCGAATACAGAGACCTGGTGCACTACGTACCACAAGGTCCCTAAACAACCCTCCGCAGGTTTTGAATTCAGAGTTATCCTTCTCCTAGACCAGTTGCCATCGAAGGATATAGAACCCAGTCTATCCTGCTATTTACCTATAGCTGGAGGGAGAAGAGGATTAACACCTTTCGCAAGGGTATTAGCACGTAAGTGAATGTAGAATTCGACTGGAATTCGAACTCGGCTCTCCGATTCCTCAGTCCAAGCCGCTATTCATTACTTCACCGAAAAGAGATTATAATATAAGCATTTTGGAATCACTACACAAAAGCTTTCATGCTTCAAAACTTTGATAGTACTTTTTCAGGCGATGTTAAGTAAATGGCGATTAAATGAATTTTAAGAAAATTTCAAAAGCAAATTGTTACCTCTTTTCCGAACGGTGGAGGGACATAAGGTCAGAATTAAAAATAAACTTGTGGGTATGCCTTGATTAACCAACGAAATGTCACATCTGCGCTAAATAGAAAAGTAAGCTTAACGAGTGGAGGGGGGGAGTTATTTTTATGTCATGATAAACCGGAACAAAGACAGGCCGCCATTGACAGTTGCGGAAATTACGTCAGCAACAAATGCACTGAGATTGTAGACAAATATGACATGTTCAGTTTTTGAAAGGACGTTGAGTGGAGAGATAAGAGGATAAGCAGACTTAAAGTTAATTTCAACAGATAGTTTTTTTTTTATTTTCATCAAGCTTTATTAGACGCATGTAGATAAAATTTAAAATGTGTAACATCTATATAAAATATTACTAATAATAACTGGACGGCAATACATAGCAACATTAAAGCTGAATAAAAAAAATAAGATAATAACTGGAGAGGATAGACCATTATATACTAATAGATTATGGCTATAAGAAGTCGTAATAATTTTTAAAGATTTAACTATACATTAAGGTAATAGATAAAGCAAGACATACCCACAATTCTATTTTAATTCTGATCTCATGTTTCCCTCCAACACTTTATCTTTCTCAAAAGAGGTAACATTTTGCTTTTGAAATTTTCTTAAAAATCATTAATCGCCAGTTAAACTATTGAAACATGAAAGCTTTTGTGTAGCGATTTCATCATGTTTATATTATAATATTTCATAATAAAAATAATATATTATAATGTTCTAATTTCTATTGAATATTTTTTTTAAACTAAATGCTACGAACAGTGGAATTTTACTTCATCTGTTCTTTCTCTCTCTCTCTCTCTCTATATATATATATATATATATATATATATATATATATGCGTGTGTGTGTGTGTGTGTATGTATGTATGTGTGTATATGTGTGTGTGTGAGAGTAACCATGTATATGAATATATATATATATATATATATATATATATATATATATATATATATATATATATGGGTGTGTGCGTGTGTGTCTATATATATATATATATATATATATATATATATATATATATATATGTGTGTGTGTGTGGGTGTGTGCGTGTGTGTCTGTGCATACATATTAATAAATTAACATAATATCTTACTTATGTAATTTTGAATTTGGGAAGTAATCACCCTTTTCTACAAATTTCATTATAAAAGTTCGTGCGGCTAAATGCAGATAAATTATGTAGAAATTGTCCAAATATTCTGCATTCAGTTAAGCGCAAAAATAAAATCATCTTTAATAATGGCTTAAAGTAAAGTCGAACCGGCTCGGACATACAAAAGATTCAGACAATTTTTACACAAAATAACTTGTCAGACATTTTTAATGAAGTTTAAGGAAAATATTTGCCTTCGCTGTTGAAAACTTCATATGGAACGACACACATCGAATAAGTGCAACAAATGTAATTGTCATATAAGAAACTCTTGCATTTCCAATCAAAAAGGAATATTGTCCAACACATTAAAATATGTTAATATTAGTTTGGTGCAAAAATAATATCGGTTTTTGACGTATTTTTTAACCTAATATTTTTCTTGGGACACAATAATTTTTTCGTGTTTATCACAAACGGAAAACCAACTTCAGATACGAGACCGCGAAACAAAATGTACTTTAATATATACTACCTTACAAAAAAATCACTTTTATTATCTTGAACTATGGTTTACTCTTCATTGGTATAAATATTATTATAGGCTCACTCTAATTCACGCTGTATATCAAACCCAGTAAGGACAACTGTTCGAAATAATAAAATTATATTAATAATAATTAGTCTCAGAATTGAAATTTAAAACAAAATATATGAAAGAACGAATTGTATACAGTATTTACATTTAATAATATCTCTCTTTGTAAGAGTGCAAAGGCAATCATAACAACGTATATAATTTGTCCGATAGCTGGATTCACCGTATTTTCGCTTCATCGATTCGTTCATTTCACCGAAAAATTAATATATAGAAAATTAAAGGAAATGAACTTTTATATCTTATAACGAGTTCTTTTTTTTTCTATTATGCATCGTTTAAAAAATAGGTTATCTTTTCTCCATAAATTCACTACGCGGCCTTCATTCACTCATAAATATTGCTTATTATCTGTCTATATCTCTGAGGTATGGTATTATGATTACTTGCATCATTTATTTTATTCGGACTGTTATCCTCATCTTCATTGCCATATTCACAAAGAGTTGTGAATTCAATTCCAGTCCACAGCAGTAGCGAACCGAAACTTAGAGAATTGAGTTAAAAGGAAATAAATGAGATATCCGGTAGAGGCATAGCAAGTGGAACTAGAACAATCTACCCCGGTGTACGAAATAAAGGTTTCGGTTCGAAATTCCAACCACCTGATGAAGGCTGGAGCATACAACGGTTGTGAATACTGCAATGAAAATGAGGATAACTGTACGAATAATGTAAATAATGCATGTTGCTTAGTGTTTTGTGCTTGTTCTAGGAATATTTAAACACGAGTAGAAAATGACGAAAAGGACATTTAAATACTCGTAAAGTCTAAGACACAAATAAATTAAATAAAGAAAGAAATATATATTTTAAAAGTTTCTTTATTAATTTATATTTCTTTTTTTCCTTATTTACATTTTAATAATTTTTATTTATGTTCTATTTTCCTTGTCCAATGATAAGACATGCAAATTCCTTGTTTATCTGATTTCAACATTAAAATAATTCTCTTAATCAAACCAACTGAATTGCCGCCAGTTCTTCATTACCGCAAATAAGAAATAATCAAATTAAAATCTGTAGTTTTTAGATGATACACAATGTATGTAAATAGAAGATACGTTTGATTTGTTTTTTACGGCCTATCAACCTTTTTCAGGTTATTTAAAGCCAGAAAATATGTTTAGTCTATAAGCATTTTTGGGAGTTAACAATGCTGTACTTATACCTATCCTGCTAATTAAACTCAGAACAGGTGGGTCCATACTTATCCCAAGAGTATTTATACATAAGTGAACATAACGCGTCTACAGTTCGAACTCGGTTCTCAGATTTCCCATCCTGTTCCGTTATCCATTATATCAACCGCACATCTCAAAATTACATCACCGCGTAAATTGCAGCTATGCTCTCTTGGCAACTCTGATCATGTGTTTATGCCTCCAAACATCTCTTTCCACTCCAGCCAAGAAACTCCTACCAAGAGAATATCTTTCTGTTATCAAAGTGCGGATTGGGACTCGTTCTGTTACTTCCTTCGTGGCGTCCCCTGTAATACAGCTGGGCGAAAGCCGTTATCGATGCTTTCATCCCAACAAGGAAATACCAAGTTAAACCGAATTCATCTTCTTGGTTCTAACCTGCATGCGCGGCGGCTATAGCCCACAGGAATCGCGGGACACGTTTGATTGCAACAGAAGTATGTTTGTCTCTGCTCGTAACGACTGTAAGCGTACCCTCAAAGAAGTTACTCTTTTCTGATAAAATGAAACAACGTATATCATCTTTACAAGTTTGGTTCTAGAGATTATTGGCGGCACTGCAAGAGTGTGCTCAACAACAGCAAATCCTCCTCTATTCGATCAATTCGAAATCCTGACATCTATAGCAGATAAGGTTGAATGCTTAGCTAGTAAATTCTCTTCCACCTCAACACTCGACTCATTTGAATTACTCGCATATGACTTATCTCCAAGAAATCGTCTCTACCGGCTGATATGTGCATAAACCCGTTACAAGACTTAGACATTTTTTTTCTAAATTAGGCTACCATAAGGCATGCTCAGGTAATGGAATCACAGGCGCTGTCTAAAAGAAATAGCTCCAGTTCTCTTCAAACTCTAAAACTATTGCCTCGCTCCTTCCTGCTTCCCTGCTTGTCGGAAGTCCTCTTAAGTAGTTCCTGCTTTTAAGAAATCTAGAGAACATTCTGTCCCCTCTAACTATCGCTCTGTAAATCTCCTGCCGCATTTTGGCAAAGTATTCGACGCTTTAACCAATATTGGTTATGCATCTTACCTCTCACGACGTGTTCTCTGACAAACGGCATGGCTTCCGTTTTGCCAGATCTAACGCTGATGTGCTAACCGTCAACACTGAATATGTATATTAAGCCGTTGATAATAGCGGCGAAGCTGGAGCTGTGGTTCTAGATATGTCGAAGGCGCTTGACAGGGTTTAGCATGCTGGTCTTTTACGTAAGCTATAGGACTACGGTATTACTGGGCGTATGTTTGATTTAACCCAATCGTGCCTATCAAATTGTTTGTCCCTGATATCATCATTTCCAAGTATGTATTTATGCTGGTAACAATAGAATTTACACCTGCTTTGATAGCAAATCCGTAAGAGTTGACAAAGTTAACCTGGCCGCTGATCTTGAAAAGGACCCGTAATCATTGGTTAACTGGAACAGGAAATGGCTCATAAATTTTAATGCCTCCAAAACGAAGTTGCTATCATTTATCCACCATAGAGAAAATTTCCTGTCCGCCATCAGTATGGCTGATGCGAGACTCATGGAGAGCAACACACTGCGCCGTCTTATTATGAAGTCCTCAACTGACTTAAGTGGAATTCCTACATGGAATCAACAGATGAATCTACATCTAAGGGAAGTTGAGTACTGAGTCATGCTAGAATATTTTTCTCTCTCAGTTTCGATCTTGCACATTTACATATCTATCATTTTTCCGTCAGGTGCTCCAGCTACAAATTTCGAAAATTCAAAAAAAGATCTGTAAGGTAATCGATCCTGACTTGGCACCTCGGCTTCAGTCACTTTCTTACCGACGTGAAAAGGCTTCCTTCTGTCTTTTCATGGCTACTACACTTAAGAGCTTTTCTCTTTGGTGCAAGGACTACGTGTGTTTAAACGTGCTGCTAGATTTTCCGATGAATTAGGTAAATATAATAGACACTTCTACTCCAAGAGTTAATTTTTCGCACTACACGCCTGTGGAACTCCCTTCCGTTTCCTTGCTTCCCTGATAACTACAATCTTCAAAAATTTAAAAGCAACGTCAGTCGACATCTACTGTTTTCTTCGAAACCGTTCAGGTTTTATCGTTTGCTTTGTCTACTCTATACCCAGTTTTTCCTCTCTCCTTCATTTTCTGTAACCCCATGAGTACTAGTGCCATTCCCAACTTGCTTGAGATGAAATGATTAAAAAGCAAAGAAAAAAATACCCCAAAACCAATGTTATTCCAAAGCGATCTTCTAGGTTCTGAGCAGGCTCGACGTTGCTTAACTTTGATGATCGTAAAAGAACCAGTAGGGACTAGAGGAGAATATAACTACATAATCAATAGGTTAATTTTCCACACTACCAAAAAGATAATATCTGTGGCCCGAAATGAAATAACCTCTTTTAATTATCCGCATAAAGCCTATTTTATAAATTTAAAATCTAAATAATCTGTAGTAACCAACAATTGATAATTTTTAAACTGGTATCTCCATGATGTTTGACTTAAGACCGTCTGTGACAAAAAAAAAAAATTAAAAATAGTATAAAATTAATTTTACTCGATAAAATCAGAGTTCCCTTTGTAAGCCCACATGAATCGCGTGTACCAGTGTGATACGTTTGATTGTAACAGAAGTCTCTTTGTCTCTTCTCGTAACGATTGTAAGCGTACCCTCAAAGAAGTTACTCTTTGCTGATAAAATGAAACAACGTATATCATCTTTACAAGTTTGGTTCTAGAGATTATTGGCGGCACTGCAAGAGTGTGCTTAACAAAAGCAAATCCTCCTCTATTCGATCAATTCGAAGTGCTGACATCTACTGCAGATAAGGTTGAATGCTTAGCTCGGAAATTCTCACTCAAATGTTCAACTATAAAATTACTTATTTCTAATATTTAGTCAGATTTGTTTGATATTTATTGACATACAAAAATTATCTCCACGAACTAATTATTTGTAGAAAGATAAAAAAAAATCATTAAAAGAAAAACAGTACTTCTTTAAAAAAAAAAAAAAATACCTGCAATGTACAATTGAAAAAATAGGTGAAACTAGTCAAAATGATGTATTTATTTTCTTTAAAGCAAATGAAAGAGTGAATGACATTTTTTTTTTTTAAATTACTAAAAATATCGACCAAACACCAGAGAAATATTCTGAAAATTTTCCACTCCGGAAGAAATTCATCTGCTTCGGAATTTTAAATTTCTATCGGTCTGGTGCTTCATTCTGAGACAAAATAAAGAAACAATTATCTTAGATTTGCTTGGGGTATGTCGAGAATTAAAGTGGAATTGAATTCCGTAGTCGGGATGTCGAGGAGAACGAGAGAGGCGCCAGTTAGGGTGTCTGCGGATGTAGTTATGTTTTTCTCTGTACAACTTTCTGGATGTGTCACTGTTGATATTAAAACCTACCAAAATTAAATTTGTTATAAGAAATCACTGACATTTGTAAGACGAATGATTATCGATTTTTTTGTATAGATATTGATTACAACATTGACATATATAGGTGGTTTTCTTCACAAATTTTGGGTCCTACGGTCAAATCACTCTGAAAAACTTTCGTTCGATTACTGAAGTTAAGCAACGTTACGTCCGTTCAGACGGTTTACGGGCAACGGGTACTGTAGTCAACCTCTTATAATCCAAAATATATTTGTGGAGTATTTAACGTCGAAACGACTTTGCATAAACAACAATGGGTCGATAAGCTATAAAAAAACAAATCAATCAACCATATATATTTTGAACAGTGAATGCTCTCTGAGGTTAGACTTATATTTAGGAAAACGTCCGAACAATTGAAGGCTCGAGAGCTACTCAAGGTAGAGAATGTCTGTTAAAATGGTTAGGAATAATTAAATATGTGAGTGAAAGTGGAAGTGTATGTAAGACTGAACCTTCACTTGATGCACATCGAAATCCTTTACGCTGTATTCCAAATGAAACGGGAAATTACTCAGAAAGATTTTAGGAAAGAACTGACAATTTATAGAACAGACAACCGCGTGAATGCTTTCCTGAACACTACAATCATATCCTGCTCATTTCAAGGACCAATATATATATATATATATATATATATATATATATATATATATATATATATATAAGTGAATATACATAATATTTGACGTCGATATTACGAAGCAAAAGTTCAATCCGATTAGTGGTTATTTCGCACCTGAGGATTGCACGTTTGCCTGAAACTCCGAGTTGTGTTATCGTCGTTTGATATTATAAATATTCACTAACATATACTCAATAACTCTGTTATGTATCTTTTTATTATATATATATATATATATATATATATATATATGTATGTATGTATGTATGTGTGTGTGTGTAGCAGTTCAGGTTTTTTCTGCTAAGACACTGCATATATAGAAGTGCGAATCATCCATTTTCCTTTCGTATTTCATTTTTAAGTAATAAATTTTCACTCGAGCAAACTCCAGTTTGGTTTCTTCCTTTCCTGATCACTACAATTTTAAGAATATTCAAGTCAAGGGTCAGCCGTTATCTATCCTATATATCCTCATATTCTACGCTTCTTAACCAATCCTTTTACATCCATAACACTCCCTCATGCAGTCACTCTTAATGTTGAGAAACTCTGGACTGCAGTTTTCATTTGGGATAAAACTGCGTTTGTATATACGTCAGTTTGTGTGGGTAAATATAATGACACATATATATATATATATATATATATATATATATATATATATATATATATATATATATATATATATATATATATATAGGTAGCATGAGAATGAACTGAGTACAATTCCATCGTTCGTAATATTTATAAAATATATAATTTGTGCTTCTTCACTTAGTTTAAATTTAACGTCGGTCATATTTGGTTCGTTAAGCCGGGAGTAAACATTCAAGTCTTAAAACCATTTTTTACTCGAAAGAAGACGTTGTATTTTGCTTTTAATTCCAAATAAATCGTTCACTCGCCAGTAATTTACAATGTCCTTATCAGACAGAGTGTTACAAGTTGCAACACGGCTGCAATTGTGTGACAATTTTACACTTTCTCGGTGTAATATCCTAAAATGAACAATATTGCTCTGTTCTAAAGACGAAGATATATATTTGATTGCAAATGGAGGGTGGTTAGAATTGGGGTGAATATAAATATATATTTTTCATATAACGTTGAAATATATCATTAGCGAGATCTAACGTAAAATAAAGATAGTCTGATTCTTTAACATTAGTACTTATCTTAACATTAAGATTTAAACATTTTAGATCTCTATGAAGCATTTTCCATAATTTATCTACTTTAATATTCGTGATTTTTTTTTACTATCAGAATACCTTCTTTTTATGTTCTGTGTCCTTTCAAGGCGTATGCGATAATGTCTCCCCACTTCACCCTATCCCTTGTAGCTCTCAATAAGTTTCGTCCCTCTGCTACTTCCCCCCAGAGTATGTTCTCTCATCCACTTGCTTAAGCCTGCCAGAAATGTCAGCGTTGCTTTCCCTTATCTCTCTTTCCCTCTATTCGAAATTTGAGTATCAAATTCTACAGGTCCTCTTTTCTCATTACCTGCCCCAGAAACTTCAGCTGACTCTTCCTGATGTTAAGTATAAGCCTCTTCCTTGTTTGCATCTTCTCTAAGACCTCATAGCTGCCCACACGCTTGGTCCATCGTATTCTCAGCATCCTTCTGTAGAACCACATCTCCGTCGCCTCGTCCAACATTCGCTGGCGTAAAGGATGACAGATGCCATGTAACAGCTCACTACCATTTTCTTTGATACCAGAGATCCTCTTGTCTCGCAATACTCTGCCCAGCGTTGGAATGCGTCCTTGGCCATAACAATACGTCTACGGATCTTAATATTCGTACTCACCGTCCTCTGTCAAAACACTTCCCATATATCGTTGTTTCCGACCTGCAAATTGCATTTCAGGATCATCCCTTTACTGATGACTATGCTTTCTGTCTTCTTGTAGTTTATGCTTAGTCTCTTCTTCTCGCTCTCCTTTGCTACATTCTGTAGGAGGATTTGTAATTTCTTTTCCGTATCTGCTATCAGTATTGTGTCATCTGCGTATCTTATATTGTTAAGATTGTGTCCGCCAATGTTGAATCCCGGTAGGATTTACAATTCTCTCAGAATTACCTTGTATAGGTTGAATAGGTCCGATGAGAAGACAAACCCATACTTTACGCTCCTTTTCTATTTATGTATATTCGCTGAACTTGTTCTCTATGCTTATGGATGCTGTTTGCTAGCAGTATAGGTTCTTAGTTATTTCCCCGAATATATCAAGGTGACTGAGCAGTTACAACAGATCAGATCCTTATGGCGTACTTTGTCGAAAGCCTTTGCACAGTCTATGAAAAAAATCACAGGTTCTTCTGCATTTGTATTGCTCTTTCTGATATCATTCTGAGCATGGATATCATGTTCCTTTTTTCCGGTGTCTTTAAGGAAACCACGCTGTTTTTGTCCTAACTCTGACCTGATTCTGTTATGCGCTCTATTCATCAGAATATGGATGATGAGTTTTGTTACGTGGCTGATTATGCCGACTGTTCAGTTCACATTCGTTTGCATCTGCTTTCTTAGATACTGCCATGAAGATAGATCTACCGAGATTAAGACCATCATATCTACGTAAACCTATATTATCAACATTGGTATTTCATAGGCAGTAAGGCTATATAAAGTAAATAAACATACTAGATCAGAAGACTCTGCAGAATCAAATGATCCCATTTATATATCAAAGTAATCATCATAGTTCTTAACCCACTGTTTTTTATCATGGATGAGAACTGATCTCCTTAGTTTGTTATTATATTTATACCTTAAATGGAGATCGCAGAATATTCTATTGGAAATTACAAAGCCAGGTTAAAGAGATTCTTGGAGTTGGATTGGTAAAAATCCACAATATCAAACTGGATAAAAGAGCAGCTGCTTTTGTTACCAATTACTTTAAATTATTTAATGTCTTCTGTGGTACGAATCCAAATTCCAGGGGTCGTTTAATCTGTTTGTTGACTCGATCCAGTAATTTTCTGGTCTGGTAGGTTTTATGATCCTCATAGGAAATTTGAAATCTGAAAGTCTGGTTTATGATCTTTAAGTAAGATATATGATACTTTAGTACAGAGCTCACTAACCCTATTGCTAATTTTAAGTAATATTTCTAGAAGCAGTGTTAATTTTATAAACACAATTAATATTGTTAATATCTATCGTCCTATAATTCTCAGTTGAATTGTTTTGGATTAATGCATTGTATTCTTTGAGATCAAAATTTATATAAATTAGTATTTATATAATATTTAACAAATATTTGATCGGATATATTAATATCCTTAACTACGCAATCTAAATGCCTCTGAAACTGAATCCGATTTTTAAGAATAGTTATGTCATTTATAATGTTTAGTAGATCAGTTTCAAAGCCCTTTAAGCGTTCAATGAGATGTGCAATTTTAAACACCTAAACACATAAAGATCAAATATATTAGAAACATCTCGATGAAGAACGAACAAGTGCGCTTTCTATCTTATTCTTATGATCAGATCCGCTGTCTTTAAAACCAAATGTTCTAATTATTCCCCTTTGTTTGTGATGGGTATGTTTTTTAACGTAATTCTAAAATTGAGCTTTTCCACGTTAGAGTATTAATTAAATGAAAACTGTGCTCAACCCTAGAGGAGTGAAATATCCAACGTTCGTAATATTTACTTTAAATTAGGGATCAATGCAGAGTAGAGGAATATTATTTATTTATTATATTTAGTTTATCTAGTTTTGAGCAATATTATATATATATATATATATATATATATATATATATATATATATATATATAATGTCGGTTTTTGACGTTAAGAATACGTCAAAAACCGACATTGTTTTTGCACCAACATAATATTAATATTTTTTAATATTTTAGACATTTTACATTGGTTGTTTAGTGTTATTAAAATTTTATATGAGGAATCTTTCTTTACAGTTACATATTAATTTAACAAATAATTATATACGTTTAAATTTTTACTAGTTACTTAAAGTAGCCTTTTATCTATCAAATACAAAAATAAATATGTAGGAAATTCACAAAGCATATAACTTGTTTAGCATATAGTTAACTTTTCACTCTACCTATACTTTTATTTCTTAGGAAAATGAAATTTCTGGTTTGTATATTTTATGTAACCATATATATGAGCATTCAGTTAATGTCTGTCTGTCTGCTGTTAGCTGTCAATCTACTGGTCATGACCTATTTATATAAAAAAAAATGATTTGTAATTTTTGCGTCTCCGCTTATCTTAAATTTAAGGTAGGTCATGTTTGATTGGTTGATCAGGGTAAAGCCCTCAAGACTTATTCACTTTTTTTCGAAAAAAGAGCTTGAAGACGGCTTTTGAATACAAATAAATCGTTTGCTAGCCAGTGATTTACAATCGCCTGATGACATGCATTGATATACGTTAAAAATCGACTGCAGTTACGTCGAATTTTTACCTTTTCCCGGTAATATATATATATATATATATATATATATATATATATATATGTATGTATGTATGTATGTATGTATGCATGTATGTATCAAAGAGAATACAGTGAAAATATCGAATATATGCTAGAAGACTCGGTGTTGCACAATGTCCAGCAACATTTGAACAAAAAAATGTAAAGATTACACATAAATCTATCATTATTGTTAGCAATACTTGTATCAGTCATGTTAATATTATTAAATATTAACTATTATTACAGTTTTTAAGGAATTCACCCCGAGCAAGGAGGGAAGCCTATAGCACGCAAGGGGTTTACAGAGAGTTGGAGCGAGAGCAAAGAGGAGTGATACAGGAAAGGATGTAAAGAAGGATAGGGGAAAGATGAAGGTATCTGCAGACGTCGACTAACATTACATTTGAATAGTTGTAGATTATAGCTATCAGGGAAACAAGAAATTGGGAGGGAGTTCCACAGGTGAGAACTGCGAGACATTACGCTTAGAAGAGACGGCTACATTTAGCAGTTTCGACAATGAAAGGGTGAGAGCAAGATGAAAGCCTAGATGAATGCCGCTCATCAGAGCAGTTACCGTGAAAGTATTTGTAAAATAACAGAGGGAGGCAGCGTCACGTCTGTGAGAGAGCGACTGCAGACGAGATGCCAGATCAAGACCAATTACATTGCATATCCGTCTCTGGATGTTATTAAGGACCTTGAGACAAACATAAGGGGCTCCAGACCATATATGACACCAATACTCCATGCAGTATTATTACCATTATAATTATTTTTATTTTCTTTGATTTCTGGCATTTACACATTTCTTTCCGGGTCCCGCCCAGGGACCTAAGGTTAGAAATGGCATCATGACACTCTCCACTGACAAAAAAAAAATACATAGATAAAGTCCTTCGTAAAGTGTGGGCTGTACTTGTCAGAACATTTTTTTCTATCTCCTTGAGGCATTGACTTCCAGGAATCCCTTCAATTAGTCTACTGCAATATTTTCCAACCAGCCCTAGGGCTCCAACTACAACAAGGTTTGTTGATGTTCCCATATGCCACATTTTCGAGATTTCTATTTCAAGGTCCTTGCATTTTGACAGCTTTTTGAATATCTTCAAATATACATTGCAGTCAGTAGGGACTGACATATCAATAAGGAGGCACTTTTTTTTTGTGGTCTTTAATAACAATATCTGGGCGGTTGGCTTTGATTGTTCTGTCAGTGTGTATTGTGTAGTCCCATAGAATTGTAACCGGATCTGGGTGGTTTTCATACCAGTTATCATTATTATTATTATTATTATTATTATTATTATTATTATTATTATTATTAGTCGTAGTAGTATTAGTATTATTAATTTACTCTAGCGCAAGTGAAATAAATATCTATTGGTATCAATTTTATTTAAACCGTTTACTTTTTCATTTGCTATTTAACAAATGCATTCAAGAGTACGATTTTCCATTTCGAACGTTCTCAGATGTTTTAATCAACATATTTCTACTTTTCGTTTTATCGCCCATTTTTATATATATATATATATATATATATATATATATATGCGTGTGTGTGTGCGCGCGTGTGAGTCTCTGTGAATTTATACACACAGAAATATCTATATGATCTTCACACATGCCTAAGAAATAAACCGAATCACAACACATACGCATGTATACATGTAATTATTCATTCACAAACACATTTATTTTCCCCCATAATAATTTCTTCTCTTTTTAGATGATTTTGAGTAATTGAAGTCCGTTTTAAGCAAGCTAGAAAATAAAAATGGTCGTATTCTTTTGAAAATGTGATTGATTTTTTATGTCAGAAGGGGCATTTTGGTCAAATGTAAATCATCATACAAAGAAAACTGTCTTTTACGCAATCAGACACCCAGAGGACATAGAACACATCAGCAGGTGTCAATGACTGCTTGTACAGAGGTTTATATAAATATGTTTATGCTAAATAATGTATGTGAATATCAATGTAGGATTGTACGCTAAAGTTTAAGTGTATATATATATATATATATATATATATATATATATATAGAGAGAGAGAGAGAGAGAGAGAGAGACAGAGACAGAGAGAGAGAGAGACAGAAGGACAGACAGAGAGAAGGACAGACATACGGAGAGACAGAGAGAGAAAGACAGACGGAGAGAGAGAGACAGGCATAGTGAGAAAGACAGACAGACGGAGAGAGAGACAGACAGAGTGAAAACGGCAGACAGACGGAGAAAGGGAGAGAGGAAAAGATATAGAGATACAGAAAGAGAGGCGGAAACAGAAAGAGAGATGGAGACAAAGGGAGAGAGAGAGAGAAAGAGAGACGGGGACAGAGAGAGACGGAGACACAGAGAGAGAAAGAGAGACGGGGACACAGAGAGAGAGAGATACGGAGAAAGAGAGATTGAGACAGAGATAAACAGAATGAAATAGAGAAAGAGTCAGAGAGAGACATTTTAGCTCACAAAACATAAAATCGATTTCTGAACCCTTGTAAAATCATATGATGGATACCCATGTCATTAATTTTCTCCTGTGCTTCAATTTCCTGTCTTCATTATCGAAAGAATCTCAAATCGAACGTTCCCCAGTAAAATCCGACTTCCTGTCTTTTTTTTAAATTCCGGTTTGTCCGATCATAATATTAGCGACATGCTTCACTGTACGTATCGAAGTTTGAAATGTGTCCAGTGATTATCAATCATTGTGTCTGGCATCAATATTATACTCGAATATCTAATACGAAGACGTATTTTTTATTATTTATGCTCACAGTGGAACTGGCTGGAGATCAAGTGATTGTAATTCTCGCAAATTTTCCAACGTACCCACTATTCTACTAATAGTTTCTTTTCAGTAATTTTATTATAAGGATTGTTGGATTAATCCAGTGAGGATCGATCTCTCTAAATATTGTCATTAATATTTGGATTACAATCAAATTAGAAATAAACAGTATGTGTAGAAGTAAACGTTTCGATATTTCAATATACAGGGTGACAAAAAAAAAACGGGATTTTTTGAAGTGCGTATTGCCATACATGAGCAAGTGGCAACACTGCGAGACAGTGACCTTGAGCAAGTAAACATTTCGCCATTTAGAATTCAAGATGAAAATCACAGTATTCCCGCTGAGATGTTGCAGTAGTCAATGAGGAATCTCAACAGCAGATTTCAAGAATGCATTCGTACAGGAGGACGCCATCTACAGGACGTAATTTTAAAAAAATGAAAATTTCATCATTGTTTCTTAAATGGCATGTTTTAAGGTTTCAATTATTATGAAAAAAATATTTTTCTTCCATAACTCTTGGTTTTTTTAGATTGTTAAATAGTTCCCGTTTTTTGGGTCACCCTGTATTTCGATCACTTTATAATTGAAATAATCTTAAATGAAAAAAGGTTGTTTTTCTTCTTCTCATTTTTCTTCTATTTAATATGTCTCTTCAGGACCTTGGTGATCATGGATCGCCTCAATTTCCTATGCTTTGTAGCTCCTAATAACTTCTATCTTTTTGCCATGTCTACTACTAACTTCTGTAGGATTTCTTTTAGTTCTTTTGTCTTCTTTAAATATTGTTTTATTTGCATATCTTGTGTTGTTAAGAATATGTTCTCCAATAATGAATCCTGATAGTATCTGTCTATATTTCTGAGATGAGGTATTATTTACACTATTTACATTATTCGGACAATTGTCCTCATCTTTGTAGCTATATTTATTACAACATTTTGGCCGATGTACGCTCCGGCCTTCTTCAGTTGGTTGGAATGTCAAACTGAACCTTTTATTTCGCTCGCCGGGGTAGAGTGTTCTAGTTCCACTTGCCATGTTTAATAGATGTCAGTTTTCAGTTATCTCCTGTTAATTCATCTCCCCAAGTTCTCCACTGCCTTAACCGGGTATTGAACTCACACTCTTTGGGTCTTGTCACTGAATCTAACTAACGCCTTTATCCACTGTGCCATGTATCCTCAAGACAGTGGAGAATTTGGAGAGGGGAATTAACAGGAAATAACTAACAACTGACTTCCATTAGACAGGGGACGTGGAATTAGAACAGTCTACCCCAAAGAGCGAGTTCAGTTCGACATTCCAACCACATGAAGAAGACCAGAGCGTACAACGGCCGAAACGTTTTAATAAATATGGCGACAAAGATGAGGACAATAGTCCGAATAATGTAAATAGAATCCTGATAGGAGTTCTAATTCTCTCAGAATACACATTTTGCAATTCTATTATATATTAGATACATATCTAAGTACATTTTAATATAATATGGCGAGCTCAATTTCAGTTTCATTTCAGAAAGTGATTTCTAAAACCAGTTTAGAATGGCTAGAAATTTACAAATCTCTTTAAGATACATAATATATTTCACTAGCCTACATATATTTTGGTACAAGGATGAAAACTCGTTTTTTGGCTAATTTGAAGTTGACGAATCCCAAAAGGGCTCTTACTTTTTCTGATTAGTTATGGTTTTCTCTGTACCAAAATGTCTCATTTTGGCAAAAATCTTAATTTCACCTCATTTTTTTATCGTGGGAATTCAAGGCTTCCAGATTGGAAAATCAAAATCTAAAATCATAATCAACTTAAATCAATGATTATTAACGAAAATTAATCTGATATTTTAATGACGAAAGAAGGCACTATAAAAATGGAATCCATTTTTTGGATTTTACCATAATCCCACCATTTACTAAGTAGCTAATAATATGTATGCGTATCTCATTCAAACTATTAAAGGATTTCATAATTAAACTATTCCTAATCGTAACAATACGAGTATACAATTATTTTGCCCATAACCGATAATTATAGACATCATAAGATAGTTTTGGTGTTTTAAGAGAGTTTATTGAAGTCATTTGATATTTAATCTGTATTGTTACATATGAAATAAAGACAAAATTGTATTCTTTTTTTTACTTCGTATCCGAATACAATATAATTATTATATATTTTTTTATTTCTAGAACTTAATACCAAAGCAGCAACTTCGTGCAGAGGATGTAAACATATCACGGTTTCCTATGTTATATATGTGTCGAACTTACAACAACGAATAAGAGAAAACTGATCATTGATTTTTCAGAAAGCATTATCTTGAAAGAAAAGCATGAACCCATCAAGGAGGTAATGGAAAAAAATAATTTATTTTTATCATATCTGGGCTATTTGGGTTGACCTGAAAATGATTAAATTTTTACTTCCTTGAGCTGCAAACAGGCGACACAAAGTTCCTATGTTACGTTTGTTAATGGAAGAGTAGAGCTAGAGATCAGCACTGGGACAGAAGAGAGTAGCCGGTCAGAATAGGAATGAAAGTGCGAGAGAAAATTTTTACCGCTGATCCGCTACCCTCCAAAATTATCTTCCCTCCTCTCCATAACAAACTAAGATTCATGAAGTAGTTTATGAAAACACATGTCAAAAGAAGGATAATGTTTCCCGTACATTTGCAGTGCATTTCCTGGTCTCAGTATAGAAAAACTAAAACAAAGTAAGTTTGTTCGATCTGACATCTGAAACCTCATCAAGAATGTCAACATCGTCAACTCTATGAATATTACTGAATCTAATTCCTGTATTTTATTTGTTGCCGTAATAAAAAAAAATAATTAGTTGGTGATCGCATGACAGACGATTAGTCAACAGGATGTTAGCAAATTACCGGGAGGTTGATGCTACAAATTACCAGGAGTTTGGTGCTTCAAAGTACCGGGACTTTGGTGCTACAAAATACCGGTAGTTTGCTGCTACAAATTACCGGCAGTTTAATGCTAAAATTGCCGGTAGTTTGATGCTACAGATTACCGGGAATCTGATGCTAGAAATTACCGGTAGTCTGATGCTAAAATTACCGGTAGTCTGATGCTACAAATTACCGGTAGTTTCGTGCTACAAATTAGCGAGTGTTTGATGCTACAAAATACCAGGTGTTTGGTGCTACAAATTACCGGGTGTTTGGTGCTACAAATTACCGGGTGTTTGGTCCTAACATAAGTATAAACCTACATAAGCTTCTACATAGTCACTTGGACAGATTTTCAGAAAATTGTGGCGGTATAAGTATTGAACAAGAAGAACGTTTTCATCAGTATATAAAAGTCATGGAGGACAAATACCAAGGGAGATGTGATGAAAAATATAATGGCAAAATATTATGGGACCATAATTGTGGATCATTCGCGGAAATCTAAAACATAAACCTTCTTAAGATTATTGTTATTTTCTTCATTTTAACATCATATTTAATCTTATATATTTGTGTTTTGATGTGCCTTTCTTGTTAACTCACAGATGAAACTTTATTCATTGCATTTGCATAGCTGTTCACTTTTTGCTTTTCAGACAAATGACTTAAAAAAAAATTGCCGATGTTGCGCATCATCTGAAGCAAGACATCTAAGGCTATCTGAGAAAAATGACTATGATATTCGAATTCAACGCCATGGAATTCTTTACATCTAAACATTTCAAACATTGATTAAACCAGTTCTATTGTATGGATCAGAAACTTGAAGATTATCTGCTCGTCTTGAAACCCGATTTGATGGAACATATACAAATCTACTTGAAAAATCCATTGGAGATCACATAAAACTTTTTACGCAATTTGCGTGGTAACTGTGACCAATATAATTTAAGCTCAAACAGAAATGATTACCGTTTGCCGGCCACTGACCCCCAAACGGACAGTAAAATCGTCTCATCGTTACTACTATGGCATCCTTCTGGAAATGTCATCTCAAGAAAATTGACTTTCCCAGACGCCATAGCTCGGGACTCAATGTTGGACATTGAGGATCAGCGGACAGCAATACATGACCGAACATTGTGGAAACGAATTGTCAATAGAATTCCGACACTCTGTAGGGAGCTGGAAGTATGATGATGCTGCTGATTATCTATGATATCTCTTGCAATATTTCCAAAAGAATT
>OZ010591.1:79508071-79540571 GCA_963932145.1 Acanthosepion lycidas | reverse complement strand
AGAAGTCTCTCGGAGGGACTTTATCAAAGTCGGATTATATTATAGAATCGAGAATTTCATTGGTTTTTCAGGGCTTTTAAAGTTGAGAATGTCCCTGGTGTGGTTGAATGGTTAGTCAAAGCATATGGCGTAGATAAAGAATTTAATCTCTTTTCCGCTCTTATTATTTTTGTTCTTTCAATGAGTCACTCTATCTGACAGGAATTTACACACACACACACACATATATATATATATATATATATATATATATATATGTATATATGTATATGTAATATAATTACTCAACAGAATGCAGAAAGAACTTGACGACGGTTTCGACCTATTTTGTGACTCATCGGCAGTACGGATCCACTACCGAGATTCGAACCCGGACTAATCCGATACAACGCAAGCATCATACCAACTGTACCAACGGACATCGCTGACGAAGAAGAAACTGAATAGATATAGCGCAGCTAAGCACAAATTCCGTGGTGATACTCATCCAAGTATTCATAACCCAAAGGATCACGCCCCGAGAGACTTGTATTTCGTTTTCCCCGAACCGCTCCACCGGAGCGCATTAGCTGGGTAAAGCAAGGATATATAAGTAATAAAACTTAGTGTATTTAGGCAAATCATTATAGTAATTCATTCTGCATTCTGTTAAGGATTCTTCTAGACTCGAATAGTCCTGGTTCGAATCCAGGTAGTGGATGCGCACTGCTTATGTGCCCCGGACGTACAGTGCTTTCTCCATTTAGTTGAAGATTTTTCTAGAGTCGTGAAATACTCTCTCTCTCTCTCTCTCTCTCTCTCTCTCTCTCTATATATATATATATATATATATATATATATATATATATATATATATATATAAGTGTCAGTGCGTAATAGAGGAGGCGCAGATAAATCCTCTGCGCCAACAAGAAACTCTGAAATATAAAGGGTACGTGTAATTGTTTTAAAAGTGGAAGGGGTTTCGAGATGTAGAAAGTGCTTTTAAGAAGAGATATGTATAAGACGAGGAACCATTTAATGAGGATATATCTTACATATAAAAGTATTAAATTATTGAATTCTTTGTTGATTGAATAACTACACACACAGAGACAAACACACACACATATCTATATGTCTAAACCCACTCTTTTTATAAAGCGTGAAAGTTCTAAAGAAGAAAACGCGTCACAAGTAAAACTTTTGTATTTTATCATACAATTTTCATCAATACACACACGCATATATATATATACATATATATATATATAGACTATCGCCATTTCTAGTTATATATATAAAACTAGAAATGGCGATAGTCTATTTAATATTTTGGTCTCTAGAATGCACTATATATATATATATATATATATATATATATATATATATATATATATATATATATATATACATATACATATATATATATATATATACATATATATATATATATATATATATATATATATATATATATATATATATATATATATATATATATAATACTCCACGTGATTAAACAAAACAATTCCTTCACTACTCTTGTGTTCCAGGCTTTTCCCTTTTGGCGTCTAATGTAAAGAAAACGTGTCCCCTATAAGGACGTATGAAGTAACAAAATCGCGAATAAATCCGTTAATACTTTAGAAAGACATATCGAAGTGTTTGTGTGTGAATATGTTTGTGTGTGCATATGTTTGTGTGTGTCTCTGTATGTGTGTATGTGTACACATATATATATGCCACAGTTGCATATTTTTATATGTGTTTATTTTGTGTGGTTTTGTGCTTTTATATGTTTGACTTCCCGAGACAAAAAAAAATGTTTGTGCAAAGAGGGAAGAAGCAACACTGCCCTCAAACCCATTACTAGGTGAAGCATCTAAATTAAAACTCCCAATATCGAAATTAGGAAAAATCTGTTACACACAATATTTTTTCCCAATAAACCATCCGGAGGTTATGGGGATTAATAATCGGTATAGACATTTTGACTGAATTGGTCAGGAAACGTGTGAAAAGACATCTTGACAACTTTATCCATCTCTCTCTCTCGTCTCTCTCTCCCCCACTCCCTTTCTCTCGATATATATATATATATATATATATATATATATATATATATATATATATATATATAAGAGAGAGAGAGAGAGAACGAGCGTTCATATATACTGGCAAACATATATCCATGGAGTTCATGTCAAAATATGAAGGGGATCTCGTCAACATGCAAATTTATTGTTTTATTTGCTTAACATAGTTATTTCATTTCTTTATATTATGTAATAGATATTTTTGATATTCAATTAAAATTGTAAAGGATAAGTATCCTGGCTCGAAACACCTTTAAATTTCCCATTAAATTATCAAAATTCAGAATGTCTTTTTTTGCCATAACTTTGTTGAGCCAAAACCTTTTATGACTGTATTTTGAAAGAAATAAAATATTGGCTTACATCAACCACTTTTTAAAAATTAACCACGATGACACATTTTTATCTATTTAGGAATGCTTTAAAACATTTGCTGCTATCATTTTTCATCCAATCGCTCTCTCCTAACTCTCTATCTCCGCACTTACACGCACGAAGCACACACACACACACATATATATATATATATATATATATATATATATATATATATATATAAACATGTATCAAATATGTATTATTTATCCATACGCATATATTTTTAAGTTTTATTTATGCATATCCTATCGAATACATAAATATCCTATGTCAAAGAATGCATCCACACTCACACACTAGAAATACCGACGCTTTTATATATATATACGCAAATTTGCTCATAATTGTATATATATATATATATATATATATATATATATATATATATATATATATATATATATATATATATATATATATATATATATATATATGCACGCAAATTTGCTCAGAATTTTATACATATATATATATACACACAAATTTGCTCAGAATTTATATATATATATATATATATATATATATATATATATATATATATATATATTTCTATGAATGATGATGATGATTCTATTAAATACTTTGCAACCAGTTGCAAGAATTTGCCTTGGGAGGTTCGTGCCATTCCTGAATGGGACATTTTTAGAAGATCGAATTTTGGAACACCGATTAAGAAAACACTTTGTTATAATCCCTTTGTTATTCTTATCGATTATGTACCAGCCATTATCTCAACGAACAGAATGTACTTGTGTTAGATAATACTATATATTCACACATGCCGAAAATAATTCCTTTTCACGCTATTTCATTTTGCTCAGAATATCTTCTGTGAACCCCTTCATAATTGCTTCCATAGTCTCTATATAAATGAATGCATATATCCATAGTTAATTCTAAATATCTTTATAGAGACTATTCTCTGTAATTAAATGCAAAATTATTTGTTCCTATGCCTTCTAGCTATTCTCATATAGTGGGCGTTCTTCATGTCATCAAAGTGAGTATTATTGTTGACTTGGTGATGCCCAAGCATCATTAGATATTTCCATTATGACGACGAAAACGTGAGGAATGATAATGATTAAAGCTTATTGTGATCACCCTCAAGATGTGAGATTTGACTTTTTTGTTTCTTTTAGGCCTATCAACCTTTTATATGTTAAGATCAGTAAATAGTTTTGGATTGTAATTATTTCCTGGAGATAATAACCATTTTTTGGAGATGATAATGATGTTTACTGTATTTGTTGAAACTTGACTAATGCATGGAATAATAATGCAACACAAAATGTACTTAGAACAAAATGTACTGAAACAAGAAAGTGTACACAATATTTACATATAGTCTTTTGTCTATTCCTGGGAAGACCGTTCCTGGAATGTGTGTTGACTGAGTCGCAGTCGGGCAGAGTCTCTGGTTCAATCTCTCGATTCCTACCCTCTCTTCCCGGTACCAACCATATTTATATGGTCGGTACTCCACTATGCAAATTAGGTGGATCCTACCACAACACCCACCTCCCAAGCCTTGGAATCCCTTTTGGATTTCAAACCGGCTTCCTATATGGGTTGATGATTATGGCTATTTCTTTATAGATCTATTTGCATACTATTAATATTTTTTTCGTTTTGGATTCACGTCCAATGGGTCCGTGAACTTTCGTTTCCTACCGGATCTTCTCGGTTCAGGAATATTCTGCGGAGGTTCCACTTGAAACATATCATACATTACATCAATGGGATCTTCCTCCTCATCCGGTATACTCTCTTCATGCTCTAGAACGTAACATTTTTTTAAGTTGGTTCTGGTGCCTTTTATGAGTATTCTTCGGCCCTTTAATTATGTAAATCAGGTCACCGATTCTCTTGTCCACTATGCCTCGCTCCCAGAACTCAACGTTGTTTTTGTAGCACTTGAAAAACACCTTCTCTCCGGCGGTGTAACTCATCCTCGTCGCCATTGTTGAAACTTGACTAATGCATGGAATAATAATGCAACACAAAATGTACTTAGAACAAAATGTATTGAAACAAGAAAGTGTACACAATATTTACATATAGTCTTTTGTATATTCCTGGGAAGACAGTTCCTGGAATGTGTGTTGACTGAGTCGCAGTCGGGCAGAGTCTCTGGTTCAATCTCTCGATTCCTACCCTCTCTTCCCGGTACCAACCATATTTATATGGTCGGTACTCCACTATACAAATTAGGTTGATCCTACCACAACAGTATTCATACCTTTCCCAAGAGTATTTGCAATTGAATAAAATGAATCTAACTGAAATTGAAACCTTACACTATGACTTCTATTTTCAAGCCTTTGCCCATTACACTTACCCCCGATCCAACCCTAGAAAGCTTACTATTCCCAAGATGTCTCCCATCTATCACGGCGAAACTTTAAATAATGTGATATTAGAAAAGCCGGTGTTTCTATATCATATCGCTGTAAGCTTGAAGTTTGGAAGTTCAGATTTAATAAACTGTAAGTGATTAGAAACGCATATTTTATATTTTCGATTTTGAAACATCGCCGGAAATGTTAATAACTTAAGTACCAATTGTTCTTTTAAAAAAAGACCTACATTTTGTCTCGTGTATTTTCTTAATTTGTAAGGGAGCTGTGTATACAACAAATAATATGTGAAATTGGTTCCTTGGCGGTTGCATGCTTTTTGAAAGTTACAAAATTATTTATTTTTAGCTTTTTTTCTTATTGACTGATAATTTTATGTGTTTTATTTATTTCGTATTCTTCATTTGTTTTATAAACTCAAATATTGTTTAAGAGAGATGATACACAGGTTGAGATGAAATTCTTACCATTTTAATGGCCTGGGTAAAACGATAAACTACATCCAGCAGCAAGGCCTCTGATCAGGAGGTTTTGACGAGCGTGGAGCCTTCTCTTAATTGCTGGTGTTCCCAGGTCCACCCTGACCCGGGGTGGTAGCAATTGTTAGGGTCCCATCTATGGGCTAATAGTTAACCCCCAAACTGCGCTCAAAACACTATAAAAGTGTAAAAATAGGTCTTAATAACAGAAATACTTTGCTAAAAAACTTATTACCAGGAATACATTTTTGAGTTGAATGGAAAATTACCAGCAGTGCTTTTTTGAAGAAAAAATATTACCAACAATATAAATTGTCGGCATTAAATAACCCATTGTGGTTGATATGCCGTAAACATAACCAATCTTACCATTTTATTTTTTTTTTAATTTGGCGCATGCGCTTTGTTTGTTTTTGACTATATCGACTGTCCTCTATACTAGTATCAGTTGGGTACTGTCTATGAGAAAATAAGCACCATGACGCAATACACTCCGACAGAAATATGGAAACGGCATGCTTGGCATTCGCGCTGAAATCTCCAATACGTACTTTTGAGAGTTTTGCGGTGTCAATCTGAGGTTAGTCAAAGGATTTAGAAAACATTGGATGATATATCTAAGTGATCACTAGTAATGGCGACGTTATGCCTCCATTCATTTTCCCACAAGGCCTAGGATTCAACACGGGGACGTACATCAAGTGACTTGAGGAAATAGCGCTGTCCCGATTCAAGGGATTGGCTGCTGTCAATAGGCTTATCAACCATGTCGGACAAACAGGAGAAACCAGCCATGGCTCTCTAACAATTTCTGCGTATACATCAAACCTTATATGTGGTCACCTAACTACACAGAATGCAACCCCCTTGATTATTATGTAAGGGGCGCCGTGCGCGCGAGACCAAGAAAACTTATAATAACAAGACAAAAAATTATGGCACCTTAGTAAACAAACTTAACACGCCCAAGCTCACCATTTGGTTAGATAGGATGGAAACTTAAGGAATCTCCTGAGCCGACCAAGCATAGAAATGAAGATAATATTAGAACCATTAATAAGGAGTGCCAGAGAAAAGCAATAGTAACAACAAAACACACACACACACACACACATATATATATATATATATATATATATATATATATATATATATATATATATATATGGCTGCGTGTAGGTGTGTAGCGTGAGGGAGGTATTATAAGAAAGCTGTACATATACATGTGTACATAAGTACATTTTTGCGTATTCTAAATTGATGTATCGACGTGACACGATCAAAGACACAGACAGGCACACACACACACACATCTTCCTATCCTATTTTACTCTAATTAAGTTTTGTCTTCAGTAATCCCACAGATAGCTGTTCTCCCATCCATGTACACAAGCACATTAGGAATGTTTCTCGCTTATTCCCTCTGTTATTCCTGAGTTCAGTATGTTCTCTGACAGTCGGATTCCCAAGCCCTAATTCCACATCATGCATCCCAGAATTTCCAACTGTTTGTTTCCGCTTCTAAATATAGGCGTAGCTTTTGTCTCGGTTGTCACTAAAACCTCCTCTTTACTCGCATATACAGCAGATGTTATTATCAATAGTCTTCTGTGGATTTCTGTTGCCAGTCTTTTCTTCATATATGCACATTTCCTGCCATAGATGAGGACTTATTTCCAAAAATGGAATGAAATGCTTGGATGTTTTAAAGTCAACGACATAATGCTCGGGCTTCCTATTTTGTGAGTAACTCTTTACCGAAATATTTTAACTTGCTCCGAGAATAAAAAGTATTAAACTCAGAAACCGGTATAATGGAATAACATAATTTATAGTAATTACAAAGATTTCAGTGTTTTCCTCATAATCCCGTTGCGCCGAGCAACTTTCTTTCATATTATCTTTTGTACGCTAAAGTTTCCAGACGTGTTAATTCGAAATGAATTGATAACATCACCTGCGCATCTTTTTGCGATAATCTTGCGCATGCTATATGTTTATGCTATGAGGGACTACTTTTTCAAGTGCAATCATTTAAAAATGAGCTGAAATAAGAATCAGGCCTCGATTCCAACAGTGGAATGCCTGTAGTGCTTCAAATTAAAATTATGATTTGTTATCTTTGTACATTTCCCACTTGTACGAAAGTAATCGGCGGTGTTGCTTAAAATATACTAAAGCAAGTCGTTAAAATAAAATAAAATGTAATACGATCGATTTTCGTGTTTCTAACAATGCAAAACTGTCAGTTTGGTTCTTTTGAAACAATAAATGTTTCTTGAGTTAAACCCTGTTTGACACTTGGTCAAATTCCTAATAAATATCGAACTCACGAAAAAAAAGCAGCTATATTCGCTGTGGTTATTTTAACCAGGAAGACGACACCGGAAGGGCCAACTAGTTACGAACCCATATCACCTGTGAAGTGTCTATGTTTATACATTGGCGAAAATGTCTAAACAACATATATGACATCGATGGATTTTTGTATCATTTTTCATTAAAATTAACACCTTCCTGGTTTAAGTTATCATGGCTTTCCATATCTTCCTATTTCTTGTAGGTGTAAGCAATGTTTGCCTTCTCACTCCCCGTTTCAATCTCTGTTCTGCATTGTATTTGCATAACGGATTTACGTAGTTTGCACGCTGTTTCTCGCTGACAATTTCCCCTTCAATATTTTCTTCTGAGTGTCAAATTCTCCAAACCATAATTCCTCATTATATGCCATAGAAATATCAGCTGTCTCTTCCAAATTATATGTAAAAATAACATTATTCTCATTTTATTCGTTGCTCATGATTAACTGTACATAAACTGTGTATAGCTCCCTCTGTATGCAGCGATGTTTATTCAATATT
Source organism: Acanthosepion lycidas (assembly GCA_963932145.1). Lineage (NCBI taxonomy): Eukaryota > Metazoa > Mollusca > Cephalopoda > Sepiida > Sepiidae > Acanthosepion > Acanthosepion lycidas. Next base: position 79,532,415 of record OZ010591.1, on the reverse strand, counting down.
ATCTTTAAACATCGATTTCGTTCGACTAATTAGAGAAACATTACAATTTTTTCACGCAAATAGTAACAATAATATTAACTATTAAATTTGATAGCTTCACTTTTATCTTATTAAACGAAAATCAGATTTATAAAATGAGCTTTGTCGTGCACAAAGGGATAAATTGAAAATTGAACTGGATAATAGTAACACGTAAGAACAAATTATAACCTTTGTTCATTTAACTGTACAGTAGTGTTTTATAAGAAAAAATATCCTAATGTGATTCATTGAACTGTATAGCAGTGATTCATAAGAGAGACATACTGGGTTACCTTTCGATAATGTAACGATTTTTTCTTAGTGTATATGGTAAAACAAAATGTAAATATGGTAAAATGAAGCAAATTTAGGATAAGTTTTTGTAAAATAGGCACGGTTTCTATGTATCTGTGTGTGTGTATATATATATATATATATATATATATATATATATATATATATATATATATATATATGTATATATATATTTATTTATTTATTTATATATATATATATTTATATATATATAAACATATATATATATATATATATATATATATATATATAAATATATATATATATATATTTATATATATTATTTTATTATTATTTTATCTCTCTCTTTATCTATCTATCTATCTGTCCCTATTTGTTCGTTTTATCTCTCTCTCTCAGACTATCTATCTATCTATTTGTCCCTATTTGTTCGTTTTATCTATCTATCTATCTATCTATCTATCTATCTGTCCCTATTTGTTCGTTTTATCTCTCTATCTATCTATCTATCTATCTATCTATAGATATGGTATGATCGCGCTAGCTTATTCACTATAATGAAAAAAAGCTCATCAGAATGAATATCAACACATGATCAAAAACGTTTCCACGATAACTTATTTTATCTTTTATTAGAACTAAAAAATCTAATGTTCATAAACTAAGTGAAACCTCTAAAAATATCAAGTCCTAAAAGTAATAAGCGGTTCAACAATAACGAATCTTATAATTATGGCGACTGAAGTCATGAATGTGATCGATTTTTTACTATAAAAAATTAAGATTGGAATATAACAGAAGGAATAAACTGTATACGATGTACACCGTTTGCTGAAGTTAAATTCAATGGCTATCCTGCTCTAGAAATTTTGGGGTACGATTTCAAATGGAAATGCATCTACTCGAAGATGTACCTTTAAATGAAAGCCGTTAATTAAAGTCTATTGTGAACTATCCAGAGTAACAAGTATGTTTCAAACGTCCATTACATTAAGATTCAATCGCATGCCAAATATGTAAAGATATTAGGTTAGACGTTAGGAATTTAGTGAACAAGAAAGTATGTAGTTTATTCACCTTTTCCTCGGCATCTTCCGCATTCATAAACCATGCTATTTTTTTTAATTCCCCAAACCGTCACCTGTCATTACGTGCTTATGTTTTTTTGGTTTTTTTTTAGGATGCGTTTTCAAATCTTTCGTTGACTAAACGTTTAGAAAGACAAATCTGAGTCCAAAAACGGTTGGGCTGGGGGCTAGCAAATTTACCCAGTAAAAACCTACTTATTACGAATTCCACAAGAGGAACGTGAGATAGATAAAACAGAACAAATTGTAATAGATAAAAAAATAACAACTTCAGATAAATATGTAGATAGACAGAAAGAGAGAATGAGTAATTTAGAGCACAAATTATCATCTTAAATTTTCTTTATTTTATTTTCCCATATAATTATGTTGTGTGGATCCAGTACTTATACTCCACGCATGAGTCTTCATAGAGTATATATATATATATATATATATATATATATATATATATATGTATGTATGTATGTATATATAAGTATATACATATAAGTAAATAAATATATATAAATAGATATATATATTAATATATATATACATATATATATATATAAGTAAATATATATATATATATAAGTAAATATATATATATATATATATATATATATATATATATATATATATATATATATATTTGTATATATAAATATATGAAGAAATATAGTCTGCTATATTTATGGAATAAAGTGCTCAATATCAGAGATAGAGCGTGTGTAAATATAAAAGTGAACATAGAAGTCAACACTTAGAGGCGACAGTCTTTTTCATGCGATATGCAATCGTCAGGCCACATATGCTGCTATTTTTCTCGGCTATTTATATATATACGGGTCAGTGGTGCATTGTGTGAAGACTATTATGGCGGTTCTATTACCGGAAGTCGTTTATTTATTTATTTTGGTTAAATTATTTTGCTTGTTTTTATTTTTTGTTTCTTATTTTATTTATTTATTTATTTATTTTAATCGATGTTTTTATTAACGTAGTAAAAATTTGTTTATGTCACTTATTTAATAGTTTTGTTTTGGTTTGACAATTTAATTAAAGCTATTTATTCGATTTTGGTGTTGATTGTTGTAGTTTGTTCTAACTATTATTTTGGCAGGAACAGTTTTTAATTTGTGTTTTTTTTGGGTTGATTATTTTTCTTTGTTTTTTCTAAAGGTAACTTTATCGGGATTGGTTTGTTTATTTATTTACTTGGATGAATTTAGGTTAATTTATTTTACTTGTATATTTTCTCTTTTTCAGTTTTTCGATTTTTAAGTAGCGTAGTATATTTTATTTATTTTTTATTATTATTATTTTTTTTTATCGTTATATAACAGATATAGATATTTTTTTCGTCCGATTTTTTTGGTTCGATTTTTTAATATTTTGGTCATAATGGTTTGCTAATTTGTTTATTGTTTACTTTATTTATTTGGGTTCGTTTTTTTTGTTATTATTATTATTCTTTTTCGTCTATTCTAACAGGTATGATTTGATAATTTGTTTGGATTAATTAATTTAGCTTATTTTATTGTTATTTTGTTTATTTGTTATTTATTTGTTTTTATTTTGTTTTTTTTTTCGTTTTCAATTTTTTTAAGTAACGTAGTAAAAATTTGTTTTTAAGTCTGCATTTTGAGATGAGATCGGATCTTTTATTTAATAATTTATTTTGGTCTGGGAAAGTAATCATAGCTATTTTTTCCTCCAAGCAAAGTTTGCAAGTTTTTGATTGATTGTTGAAGGCTGATGATCTTTTTCTTATTTTTCAAGATATGTTTGGTGTGATGTGCGTTTTGTTTTTAATTCCCCAGATATACTTAGAAAGCATTGTACTGTTTGCATATTTGCTATTTGTGAAAGTTGTTTTGTGTGTATACTTTCTTTGTTTCTAGGGTCCTTCAGTTACTCCTATGTATACTTTTTCTTCATTATCTGGTGATTTTATTGTGGTTTGGTATATTACGTTGTTTTGTAAACAATTTCCGTTTAAGGGACATTCGTTCTTTATTCTGCAGTTGCACGTGGGTTTACTTTGTTCGTGTGGTTTGTTGGTAATTTTCCTGTTGTGCTTTTTCATTATTTGTGTCATGTTCTCGGTGCAGCTGTAGCTGACATTTACTGTGTTTTTGTTGAATATTTTGTGTAGGGTGCTTGATTCCGGGAAGTGTTTGTGTAAGAGTTTGAAGAATATATTTCCTACGTTTGTTTTTACGTTTTTGCTGTACGGCGGGTTGAACGATATGATATTTCTTCTCATTGTTCTGTGGTGAGTATGTGAGTGTTGCTGGGAATCCGCTATCTTTTAGGGTTGTTTCATAGTCTTTCTTAGATTTGTTAAATATGGATTCATTGGAGGAATTGTCGGAAAGCCTGCGGTTAATCGATTTTGGTATCTGTTTGATTATCGAAGGCGGGTGGTTGGAAGATTTGTGTATGTAGAGTGGTTTATCATTAGGTTTTCTATACGGTTTATATGTGCCTTTTCTTCCAACATCTTAAAATAAAATAAATAAATAAAATAAGAAACAAAAATAAAAACAAACAAAATAATTTAACCCCAATAAATAAATAAACGAGTTCCGGTAAAACAACCGCCATAATAGAATTCCCACAATCCATCACTGACCCGTATATATATATAAATAGTCGAGAAAAATAACAGCACATGTGGCCTGACGATTGAATATAGCATGAAACAGACTGTCGCCTCTAAGTGTTGATTTCTATGTTCACTTTTAGATTTACACATTTATTTTTATATATATATATACATATATATAAATATATATATATATATATATATATATATATATATATATATATATATATATATGTATATATATAAGTAATTATATATATATATATATATATATATATATATATATATATATATATATATATATATATATATACACACTCTGTGCCAAATTATTATCACGTTAACTTTTTTTCTAATATTTCCAAAACCCTCCAATCAATTCACACAAAATTTTTACCCAATGTTGGCAACACCGACCTGCACAATTAACGAAATTTTCTTACTGATCTGCGCAATGTAAACAAACTGGCGCCATATTTTTTTTCAGTACGGTGATTTGTCCGTGCCAAATTATTAGAAAGGTTTAGTAAAATTCCCAAAATTGAGCAAAAAAAAAAACGTTTATTAATGTTGCACGTGAATTTTCATGATCAAAAGAAGCTAATAAATAATAAATAAATAGTAATAAACAAATTATAACAGATACAAACAAAGGCACAGATTTAAACAAATTAATAGGGAATGTGCTTTCCCTGTTTTCAAATTAAATTGAAAAAGTCGAGGATCCATATAATTTGTTAATTGTAAGGTGTCATCTGCTGTAATGCCACGAGATATATCAAGAATTGCTTCCCACAACTCAGCGTTGCTCCTGAATTGTCGTCCGTTGGCGTACAGTCTTCGCTTCATGATGCTCCAAAGGTTTGCGATTCGGTTCAAATCCAAACAATTTGCTGGCCACTTCATTTTTTGAGGTCCATTAAAGCCTAACTGATTCAAATATTCAATAGTCTTGTGAGCAGCATGTGAGGGAGCATTATCTTGCATAAAATCAATGGCCCTTCTGAAGGAAACTATTTGCCTTTTCATCCACGGCTGAAGATGCTCCTTCATAAACGCTATGTATGCATCAGCAGTCATTTTGACGCCATCTGGTACTCTCCATGGGACCACTAATGTTTTTCCAATAATACCATCCCAGATCATTATGCCTTCACCACCTTCTTGGCGTCTCAAACGCTGATGGTGATTCTGTCCGTTCATTACCCAACTTTTGCACCATCTATCTGGCCCATTAAGTGTTCCTCGAGTTTTATAGAAGTCAATCTTCATATTGTCCTCGGCCCATTTCCATCGATTTTGAATGTGATTTCTCGTCAACAGAGGCTTCGATACAGGTTTGACTGTTGTTGCTATTACCCTCAGATACCGACACCGAGTACCTTTAGACACAGTAGGATCCCCAATGCGACTGAAAAGCTCTTGATTGGTAAGTCTAGGGTTATTCGTGGCCTCTCGTTTAAGTCGTGACATGAGACGACGTGAAATAACCCTCGCTTGCCTGTAGCTACCCTATTGCGTACTTGTGTAGGGTCGCGGTGAAATTTTTCACTGTTTGATGACACCTCGCTATCATTTTAGAAATTTCTAGGGTAGATTTATCTTTTGAGAGTTCTGAGGTGATAATTTTCTTTTCAGCATCACTTAAACTACTTTTCACTAAATTCTTAGACTTTTCTAATAATTTCGCACACTGAAATCACCGTGCTGATAACAAATATGGCGCCAGTTTGTGTACATTGCGCAGATCAGTACAACAATTTTAGTAATTGCGCAGATCGGTGTGGCCAACATTGGGTGAAAATTTTGTGTGCATTCATTTGACGGTTTTTGAAATATTAGAAAAAATTTATATCGATAATAATTTGGCACGGAGTGTGTGTATATATATATATATATATATATATATATATATATATATATATATATATATATATATATATACACAAATAAATAAATATATATAAATACATATACAAATAAATAAATATATATAAAAATATATATATAATTAAATAAATATATATAAATATATATATACATATATATATATATATATATATATATATATATATATATATATATATTTATGTATATATATATACATATATATATGTGTGTCTATGTATATATAGAGAGAGTTTGGCAAATGTATACACTTCGGTAAAGGAATAACTTGTACAGATATTGTAACAGTAAATTCATTCAGATATCTCGAGATTAATATAATTTAACTTTGGACATTTCAATCACGAGAGATGATCAAAATACCGACATTTTGCTTGCAGGCATTAATTATTATGGCGAACTACTGCCTGTGCAACGTTGCCGAATGCGTCCAGTGGGATTGCTCGACATGTATTTTCCATGTCTTGTCTAAGCCTGCCTTTGTAGTCGGTTTTCTGCGATGCAAAACATCCCATAGGCAAAACTATAAAAGGGTTTCTCTTCCTGAAATATGTATACATTTTTGACGTAAACTCTCTCTGTCTTTCTCTCACTCTCTCTCTCTCTCTCTCTCTCTCTCTATATATATATATATATATATATATATATATATATATATATATACAAACAAATTTTGGTACGGTCAACAGACTACTATCCAAAAGATCTAAAACATTAAACAAGGAAAAATTATCAATCTGTAATAGAAAAAATGAAATTCTAGCTAAGCAGTAAATTAAAGTGCTCAAGGCCAAGGCTATCCAGACAAGGCGCAAATAAACATTACATAACTTCGAACCTCAGCGAAGCACAGCTGAAGTTGATACTTATGTTTCACGATCTCCTGATCATTAGGCAACTAGACCGCTTATATATATATATATATATATATATATATATATATATATATATATATATATATATGAACATTGAAGACAACACTAAGAGGCAACAGGGTGTGTCATGCCAAACGCAATTTTCAGGCCACCTGACGATTGCGTCCAGCATGAAACAGCGTGTTTTCTCTAAGTGTTGACTTCAATAATCGCTTTTATATTTACACACGCTCTATCTCTGATATTGACCTCTTTATCGCATTAATATAGCATACCTTAAGAGTGTATTTCTTCATATATATATATATATATATATATATATATATATATATATATATATATATATATATATATATATATATACCTCACCGATAGTACAACTTGGAGTTCTAAGAACAAAGTAACCTTCAGTATAGACTGACCTTTACGTTAGTTAAATTTTAATAAAAACTATCTGGTTATTGCAGCTATATATTATACTTTGTGGACAATTTTATTTACAAAAATATATTAGGCATTTAAAATAAACGAGATTTATATACATACATACATACATATATATATATATGTTTGTGTGTGTGTGTTTGTGTGTGTATGTGTGTGTGTTTGTGTGTGTATGTGTGTGTGTTTATATTTATCGCTAGACAACTAAAACACTTTAGAATTGTGAATATTAGATTTTTATATTAAGCATAATGTGTGATTATTCGTTCTTTAAAGAACACAATTTGCATTAAAAATTAATCTGGATCAACGAATTTGAGCAGGTATTTGTTTTTATGCCTCCATTTAACCATCAGTTCCTTCATTTTGTTTAATATGCTAAGCTTACGTAGATGTGTTAAGATAATTTATCTTTCAACAAAACTTAAATTGCGTCGTTGCTTTCGCATTGTAAGACTTGGCCCTTTCTACAAATCCCACGTGATTATATGTGCTTTACCTTCATTCCTTAATTGCCAGAAATATTTAGATGGAGCACTGCTCTTTTTTTTGCTTTTTTTTTTTTGTATTTTCTCTTGCCTAAAATAATTTGATGATGGCGGAAACAAAATTTTCAAGGTTGTTCAGTGGAACCAAAATAAGATTTGACATTTTACCGGAATCTATGCTAGTTTTATATGCAATATTATCAGTCAAACATTTACCGTTTAACGGACAGATCATATTTTTTCGTCAAGTGTATTTTTTTTTTAATTAACGTTTACTTTGTTGGCAATTTATTTATTTAATATAATGCTATTATTCTGAGATATAGATTTATCGATGTTACTAAAACAGCTATAGCCGATCATAACATTATTTTTGTTAAACATCTTTTTAGTGTTAGTGAATGATCGATATTCGAATTAAGTTGGTTTAAGGTTTTATACGCTATTTGTTTTTGTTTTTTTATATGGGAATTCAACTATAGATTCGATTGTGTCCCTTTTATATAAGATAACTTTAAAGTGTGAAAAATATTCAACATTTATAACCATTTTGAATTCTATAAAATTGAAAATAAGGCATGAAAACCAGCACTTATATGAGCCCAAATGCGTAGGACGCATTATCATTTTGTAAGTCCCTATGACTGAATGTGCAAAATATTGTATAAAGTTGAAAAGGTTTTATGGCTTTTCTGATTTGTTGGATTTTGTTTATTCTTTGTAGATCTTTTGGAAATGTAAACCTTTGTTAACTGTTATGTTCGTATAATAATATCATATATCGTTATAGGAGCGTAACCTATTGGTTAGGACGTTCGTTTACCGACCATGAGACCAGGGTTCCAAAATCACCATGGCAAAATTGATGTTAGTGGCACCTTTTGTATGTTGATTAAACTATACCATGGGTTGACCCAAGTCATTTGAGTGAAATTGGGTAGACGGAACTATTTGGGATATGTCGATGGTTGTTCTAGTACGAAATAACAAGTCATCGTGACCGAGGTTTTGAGCGTACCGGACTTGTTCAAACTGTTGATCACGCCAGATCATGCGAAATTGTTACTAATATCCACCGAGCGTAGTACAGCATGAAATAACAGGTAAGCTGTGTGTGTGTGTTGAATCAACAGAAATGTTCCTGAGCAGGCATCTGTAACAGGGATTAGTTAGCCAGCCTAGATGAGAAGCATACACGTATATGAGATTATATATCTAATCTGGTCATGATTTTATTTTTCATGTGTTTTCTGTTCTATTTTTTTTATAAAACATCCACAAGTACTAATGAGTGAAGGGTTTATTGATGATTAGCTGAGTATAATGCTTAGATACACAGAATCATTTAACAAAAATTTTTAAATAACAATATTACATTGTAATCTATTACTTTTGGTGCACACAACGCCCTGCACAAATTACCAAAAGCCCTAACTGAAATTGTAATGACACTATTTTTTTATTAAAAAAAATCACTCCTTCACACAGTGATTCTTGGTATCTTATCAAAAATATGGCAGATAGTATATTAAAAAATATCATGGTTTACTTACATATAACATAAAAAAATGCCTTTCCAGTCTTGACACAATTAAAAAAAGAAAAAAGGAAGAATCGTTTTCGCGGCCTTGTGGATGATGAATTATTTCCCACTGTAGGAACACTTTTTTCACACAGACAAAACTTTGCTCTCTCCGTCACTAGTCTATCGCTATTTTCATGGTAAATGATGTGACGAATTTCATGCTAAAGATTCACCAGCACATATCTTCGCAGCTAAGACCCGCCATACGACGTATTCAGTAATGACTCATCATCATTCCCTACGTATTCCATTAGTAAGGAGGAAGTTTCTTTATGATAAGTTGTTCCTCCGAACTTTTACACTTTTCGACAGATTCCCGATTGGGTTTTTCCTCGTTCACTAAAACCTTAACTTCTTGAATTCTTGGGTCAAACGTTATTTATCATACATATCATAATATGTCACTGTAATCCTCTTCTTGTTCAATAACAAAAACCTCATCCATAAATTTCTACCTTGACTGGATTAATATCCTTTGATTCATGTTAACAACAGTGTAATAAAACATAAACTCAAAAAAGCTTTTAAATGAATTTCTAGTTTTAAATATCATGAGTGAGCAACAACGGATGTAACAAATTTTCTTGTGTATAATACGAACAATTTTGAACGAAATTTAAAACCAAAGTATTATACACAAGTATTCGGTTGGTGCAAAAATAATGTCGTTTTCTCACATATGTTACTATGTGAGAAAACGACATTATTTTTGCACTAACCTAATACATATTTTCAGACTTTCCTACTCAAATTAAATTGTGACACCATTTAGGGGCGCAAAAAGAGGGGAAAAGAAGGAAAGGAAAAAGAGAAAGAAAAGAAAGAAAAAGAGAGGCGAGACTTAACTTATATGATAAAGTGAGGCCACCGACGACAGAGACATTTGGCAATGTTATTTTGATAATGGAAAAAAAATGGTGAAAATTCTGACGGCCATTGTCGTAGTGCTAGCTGACAAAGTCCAGGTTGATACATAGTTTTTTTTAAATACATAAAGAATTAACTGTGTTATGGTGGCAAGCAAATTATCAGAGGTTGGTGAAAATTCCCTGTGAGGAAAAAAGCAAGGAAAAGAGAGGCGAGACTTAGGAAAGCCACCCACGACAGAGACATTTGGCAATGTTATTTTGATAATGAAGAATGATGAAAATTCTTATGGCCATTGTCATAAAGCTAAATTACAAAAACCAGGTGGTTACAGAGATTTAAATAGATAAAGATTTACTTGTGTCATGGTGGCAAACAATTTAATAGGTCATCTGTTGACCACACACAAAGAGAGCCATCTCTAGGTTGGGTCTTTGTCGATGGGAAGTGTCAAGAAAACACATCTGGGCTGTGTTGGAATTTGAATATGACAGCGAAACAATATTTCGTTGGCGCCGAAGAATGAGTGTATCTAGTTGACTAGCCTCTTGGTGCTGGCGAAAATCTGATTGAAGAATTCCATATGCCGTGACGTTAGGATAAGAATTGAGATTATCACTCTACGGGTCGCATTGTCCTCTTGGCGGCCAGAGAAGAAAAGACAAACAAAAGAAAGAAAAGGAAAAAAAAAAGATAATTTTTTTTCTTTGAGCAAAATATATATTTTTTTAAGAACAAGACTAGTCTGGTCACGCCCACACTGTTGAACGCCATTGGCTGAATGTTAACGAGATCCAGGCGGAGGTGATCATGTGACGCAAGGAGGGAGCCCGCCGCCTCCCATTGAGAGGTAGGTATGAGAAGTCCTTGTGAGGAAGTGGGAAAACCGTTGACGCCCATCTGAAGTATGGTGAGATATCCATATGAGAATAAGAGAAGGTGGGGGTAAGAGAAGACTTCCAAAAATGGAAAGGGGTGGAAAATTCCTGACCGAAAATAAAGAAGTGGACTATGGATTTAGAATTATCAAGGAACCTCAAACCCCGACGTGACCACCCCGGTTTGGGTCGGCGTCCATATAAGCAAAGTCGCAGCGAGCGAAAAAAAGTTCGAGAGTTCGAGAGAGAGTTCCAGTTGAGAGCTCTGAAGACCCACCACGAAGAGCTGACCAAGATTCGCGCAAATTCCGAACTCATCTTCTAGTCAAGAACAATTTATTTTTTTTGAAGAACGTCTTAGACTCACACCACCAAAATAAGTTTTGTGAATTTCGCCTGAAGACACACCAAGAACCAGTTTCTTAAAGGACAGACAGCTTAGATGTTAAGACTCGCCTAACAAAAAAAAAAAAGAACGTCTCACGAATCCACATAGTGGGTTGGGAGATAGACGTGACCCTGTATCCAGCAACAGATATAAAGTATTGTTATTCTTTTTTTTTTTTTAATAACTTGAACTTTTCGAGTTGTTATTTTGTTTTCTCTCACATCTATTTGTGTGATACCACCCTCATTCGAACTCAGCTTGCATTACGGCCCGACGACTGATTGATTTCCTCTGCCTAGATCAATTCACAACGTGGGTAGGCAGACTGGGAATCAAAGTAGTTACTTCGGTAACCAGGCGTTGGAGGCGAGTTGGGAACGACGAGGCTGTTATCGGATCTAACCCGATTCCCATCCGAATCGCCAAAAGATTGGAGCGACACCCACCGGAACGAACGAACGGGAGTGGCCGACGTCGCAGTTGGCGCCGTGAACGGGATCGGGTTCGGATGTCACAAAATCACCTCTTATTTGAAACTGAAATATTGCAAATACACTCAACACAATACATAATAAAACATAACGTAAGATTGGTTTCATTAACTACTGTTTAAAAAAGATATTGTTATTTTGGAAATATTTGTTACTCGGGCGTAATCATCGTTTTTGAACGTCTTTTCTCTCAAAGGCAGGAAATTCTCCGAAATTTGATAAAGATATAGTAAAGGAAATATATTTGTTCTGTTATGTTTTGATTACATTAATTTTGCAACAAAACAACTTTCTTCTAAAATTAGAAAATAAGTTTTAAAACGCAATGTCTAAATATCTGGTTCATTTCTCTTGAAAATCGTGAAAAATTATATATTTTAGTGAAATATGTTCTACCTTGAAATTTTAATGGATAATAAGGTACAAATTTATAAAAAAAAACAAAAAAACTACATCGGGGTTGTTTTATACTCATTTCTTCACTGGTTTAGCTTGAAACAATCCTGATTCGTATTTTATTCAAGTCGTACTCTGCACAAGAAAATACGGTATTCTATTTGGCAAGAGGTGGTTCTTACCATAATCAAACGGGTAGCTACCATCTGGTGATTTTCTAGGCGTCGCTTAATGTAGCACAACGCCAAGAGTATGAGGTACTCAGTGAGCATTGAATTCGCTATTCAGTCTAGCGATACAAATTTGCTAACCATTACACCACAGCGTACATTACACTACGGGCTGCTCCCAAAGGAATGTGGAAAATATACCATATAGCATTATCATAGTTTCAGCCGTCTGTTGGAGGTCTTAGCATATACCTCTTGTGTATTATGAAGGAGAAATAAGGCTGAATTTTGTTCAAATATTTGCGAGTATTCAACGCGATATATTATTCGAAAATAGTTAATATAAATTATTTCGAAAATCTATATTTTACCTGAGGCGTAAAGACCGAAGATAGACAAAGTATATATATATATATATATATATATATATATATATATATATATATATACATACATAAATATATATATATACATACATAGATATATATCTATATATATATATATATTTATATACATACATATATATATATATATACATACATATATATATATATATATATATATATATATATATATATATATATATATATATATATACATATATATATATATATATATATATATATATATATATATATATATATATATATATATAGATATATATATATCAGTATTATTTACAATTTATATGGGTTAATCTTCAGTCTTGTTGGAGTATCTTGGAAACAGTCTAAACAATAAAGGTTGTTGATAATATTGTTGCTTTGTTTCCGGTAGAAATATGCTTTTTGACACGCATGCCACAAGCGTCAGTGTTCCTAATTAGTCATACCCAATTAATTAACAACTTGGGCAGACTCAGGTGCATTACTCACTTGCCTGGAATAAAACAAGCCGTTTTTAACAGGTTATTATTTTCTATATAATCAAGCGAAAGAACATTTTGCGTCGTCGAGTAGAGTACTACCATTCACAAAGCGGTTACATTCTCATATCAAAGCTAGTAAAATATATTATATCAAGTATTTAATCACAGATGTATAGTTCCAAATCACAGTGAAAGGAAATTTTCGCAATGTTTCAAGAATGTATTATGATTATTTCGTTCTCAATTGAACAATGCAGAAATAAAGCTTACATTTAAATTAATTAATTTTACGTAATATAAGTTAGGATGTGTGAATTCATTATTAATATGATTTCTGGCTGAGTTAGACAGCAGTAATAAACGAAATAGCATAAAGGCATAGTAAAATCTAATATAAATATAAACTGCGTCTAGAGATTATATGCAAAAGAGGTATTGTCAAATATTTTATGTAAAATTCATAGATATGTGTTATCCAATGAAATATTTTGTACTATTATGTATAGCGAGTAAGCATGAAAGCAATTAAGTCCCAATTTTCAATTTCAGATTGATATTTCGTATTTCTTCAGTAATTATAGCAATTTGCAGTGTCAAGAGATTATTTGCAAGAACAAGAATTTAGTATTATGGCTCATAGAAAAGAACTAACAATGTATGAAAAGAACTATATAATCAAAGAAATTAGAAAAGGAAAGTCTTCGCTTCAAATTTTTAAGGATTTGAAAAGCGATCATCGAACAATCAAGAAAATATGTCAAATGGGAATGCAACCAAGGAAAAAAAAGTCTCAGACTGAATTCAGGAATTTAACAAAGCGAGAGCTATCATTTATCCGAAGAGAAATAATAAGAAACCCAAATGCATCAAATGCGTTCATATTTGAGGCCGCTGGCGCTCCAATGGTGGTAAGGGAAACAAAGTGTAAAGCATTAAGAAAGTTTGCTGATGTAAAAAATCAAAGAAACCCATTTTAACCAAAAAAACAAAAGGAAAGAAGATTGCAGTGGACAAAAAATACATGAAAACTCATTTCAGTAAAGTGCTTTTTACAGACGAATCAAGGATAACTCCCGATGGGCTCGAGGATGACTCAAGAAAATTTTTTTAAAACCCAACAAGGCGGTGGTGGAATCATCATATGGGCTGGGATTATTGGTAATGAGCTCGTGGGTCCATTTAAACTGAAAAGTCGGGATTAAAATGAATTCCAAATGTTACTGTGATTTTCTAGAGCAATATTTCTTTGAATGGCTTGATAACCAGTCTTTAGTCAAGCGTAGATCTATGAACTTTGTGCAAGAGAGCGCACCAACGCATGCATCAAAGTTTACTAAATTCTGTTTGAAAGAAAATGTATTTGCTGAAGATTCTCTTATGGACTGGCCTTCAAATAGCTGTGACGTGAATCCAATTGAGAACTTGTGGAGCATCCTCAAGAGAGATATTTATTCTAATGGAAGGCAATTGAACTGCTAGTGTGACATCTGGGAGGCAGTTAAAGTTGCTGCAAACAACCTACCAGCCGCTAAAATTGCAACTCTAACATCAGATGTTGACAATAGGCTGCTAAGAGTTATTGAAAAGAAAGGAGAATTTGTGCAATAAATTTTAGGAGCTTCTTATTATTTTTTTGTTAATATATCATTTATTTTTTAAAATAAAATGTTTTTTTTATGTTTTTCCATTAAGAAATTGACGAATTTGTTCTAAAATCTTTTCATATTATTTTTTACATTAGTTTTACAAAAGCTAAGAAGACTATAAAACAGCCCTAAAAGATAGCGGATTCCCAGCAATACTCACATACTCACCACAGAACACAAAAAAGGCCAACAGGAGAAGAAATATCATATCGTTCAACCCGCCGTACAGCAAAAACGTAAAAACAAACGTAGGAAAAATATCCTTCAAACTCTTACACAAACACTTCACGGAATCAAGCACCCTACACAAAATATTCAACAAAAACACGGTAAAAATCAGGTACAGCTGCACCGAGAACATGGCACAAATAATAAAAAAGCACAGCAGGAAAATTATCAACAAACCACACGAACAAATCAAACCCTCGTTCAACTGCAGAATAAAGAATGAATGTCCATTAAACGGAAATTGTTTACAAAACAACGTAATATAACAAGCCACGATAAAATCACCAGATAATGAAGAAAAAGTATACATAGGAGTAACTGAAGGAACAAAACATCTTTCACAAATAGTAAATATGCAAACAGTACAATGCTTTCTAAGTATATCTGGGGAATTAAAAACTAAACGCACATCACACCAAAAATATCTTGGAAAATAAGGAAAAGATCATCAGCCTACAACAATCAATCAAAAACTTGCAAACTTTGCTTGGAGGAAAAAATAGCTATGATTACTTTCCCAGACCAAAATAAATTATTAAATAAAAGATCCGAGCTCATTTCAAAATGCAGACATGAAAACAAATTTTTACTACGTTACTTAAAAATTGAAAACCGAAAAAACAAAATAAAAACAAATAAATAAACAAATAAACAAAATAACAATAAAATAAGCAAAATTAATTAATCCAAAGAAAAAACCAAATCACACCTGTTAGAATAGACGAAATAGAATAATAATAATAATAATAATAATAATAATAATAATAATAATAATAATAATAATAATAAAAACGAACCCAAATAAATAAAGTAAATAATAAACAAATTAGCAAACCATTATGACCGAAATATTAGACTAAAAAATCGAACTAATAAATCGGACGAAAAAAATAACCATAACCGTTATATACCGATAAAAAAAATAAAAATAAAAATAAAAAAATAACAATAAAAATAAACAAATAAATTCTACGTTACTTAAAGATCGAAAACCGAAAATATACAAGTAAAATGAATTGACCTAAATTCATCCAAGTAAATAAATAAACAAACCAATCCCGATAAAGTTACCGTTAGAAAAAACAAATAAAGATAATCAACCCAAATAAACACAAATTAAAAACTGTTCCTGCCAAAATAATAGTTAGACCAAACTACACAACCAACCCCAAAATTAATTAAATTCTCAAACCAAAACAAAACTATAATTGCAAAAAAAGTTTTTTGATGTATTTTTTAACCAACCTAATAAATAAGTGATATAAACAAATTTTTAGTACGTTAATAAAAACACCGATTAATAAAAAAAAATATATATATATATAAGTAAATAAATAACATAAGAAACAAAAAATAAAAACAAGCAAAATAATTTTACCCAAATAAATAAATAAACGACTTCCGGTATATATATATATATATATATATATATATATATATATATATATATATATATATATATAAGACTCTTCGGTAAAACGAATCGTGTTCCATCAGTCACACTGTGTTTATTTTAAAATAAATAGGCTTAAATTCACGTTTACCTCCCATTCGTGCGCCAATGGCTTAGGGGTTGAATCTCCGACTGATGACAATTCAGCCGGGTTTCCTAGCATTGAGGAAACCGGACGTCTAGTTACACTAATGACCTGTGATACAGCGAAACAGTCTGTCTGTATATATATATATATATATATATATATATATATATATATATATATATATATATATATATATGAAAATATACATAAATATATATATATTAAAATACACATAAATCCTCAGTTTGACTTCATAAATACTCTCAAATTGAGTATCTTGAATATAATTCTGGAAATCGAGTGAACGCCGGGATTATTCCAAAATCGTTAAATATACTCTTAAAACGTCAAATCGAAGAGAAGAAAAATATCCAAAGGAACTCAATAAAAAAATAAAGTAAAAAAATTACTTTGGTAAATTTACTGATTATAAGAAACAACTAATTTGAGAATATGAAAAGTTTTCAAAAAAATTGGTAGAGAGAAATTGTCGATATTAATCAACCAAATATGTTAGAAAAATTCTTGCTACCTAAATACAGCTTCTATATATATGTTAGTGGGATATATATATATATATATATATATATATATATATATATATATATATATATATATATATATACGCATACATATATATGTTTTTGCGCGTTATAAAAAATATAATAAAACATAAATAGAAACAAGTTATCAGTTGACTTTATAAAATATATATATATATATATATATATATATATATATATATATATATATATATATATATATATTGGGAGAATATGATATATACATTCCAATATGTTTGGGTAAGGATGTGACTTAAAAGTAGGGGATATAAATTTATTTATGTTTTCCTAGGTTTTTACCTGATACAAATACTGAATGTTAATGTTTTTTTCTTTCGTTGTTTGCGACCAGAGTGGTAGTAATTAATCGTTGGAGGAGGTCTTTCGTAAATTTCGTGTCGTTATGTCTACGGTTCTTAAAATTATCAAAATATATTTTATATAAAAATATTTCTTAATATTATCATACTAATATACTGGTTGCCAAATGTTTAAATTCCTGTTAGACTAATTAATTAATTAACTAATTAATCGGTCTCCTTTATGAATCCCTGTTGCGAATTTTAATCCAAAGGTCAAGGCTTTCATTTATGCATTGGATAGTAAATTTTCTATCAGATCTCGTAAATCTTTTCTTCTCATCATAACACCAATATAAAAACGGAATTATTATTGAATTCTATTCAAGATAACTCAGACTTTGTAACCCTGGATCCTAACATGAAAAGGTAAAGACAATGAAAATACTTTAAGCTCGCCCAGTAGCCCCAATACATACACACACATATATATATATGTACGTGTGTGTGTGTGTATATATATATATATATATATATAAATATATATATATATATATATATATATATATATATATATATATATATATATATATATATATATATCCAGTTCCTATCCCACGAACGCAGGTGTTCTCTCAACGGATTCTCCTCCAGTTTCTATCCCATGAACTCAGGTGTTCCCCAAGGCTCCA
This sequence comes from Acanthosepion lycidas, assembly GCA_963932145.1. Taxonomy (NCBI): domain Eukaryota; kingdom Metazoa; phylum Mollusca; class Cephalopoda; order Sepiida; family Sepiidae; genus Acanthosepion; species Acanthosepion lycidas. Next base: position 79,514,110 of record OZ010591.1, on the reverse strand, counting down.
TCTTTAGCCCCACACTTTTCCTTATTTTTATCAACGACCTTCCTGACGCCATAGGTTCCCAAGTTGGCATCTACGCGGACGACACTACAATTTACTTCTGCCTCAAAAACAAATCTAGTGTCGCTGTCAAAACTAACCTGGCCGTGTGTCTTGAAATGGATCTCCAATCGGTTGTTAACTGGGGCAACAATTGGATGGTCAAATTTAACTACTTTCCATTAACCACCATAGAGATCCTTCCCTGACCCCCCCCCCCATTAGAATGTCTGATAGTCAACTTCTTGAGAGCAACTCCCTGCGTCTGCTCGGTCTCACGTTGACTGCTGACCTGAGATGGAACAAATACATTGAGTCAATTGCTTCTTCCACTGCGAGGAAATTTGGCTCTCTGTGCTGCGCCAGGAAATTTTTCTCCCCTGAATCGATACTTCAAATATACAAAACAACCATTCGCCCTTGCATGGAGTATTGCTGCCATATAAAGTCTGGGACACCTTCTGTTTACCTCGGAGTTCTTGACAAGATCCAGAGACGGATATGCAATGTGATTGGCCCTGATCTGGCGTCTCGTCTGTAGTCACTATCTCACAGACGCGCCGTCGCCTCTCTCCATCACTTCTACAAATAATTTCATGGTAATTGCACCGATGAGCTGCTTTCACTGGTTCCCAGTCTCCATGAATTCAAGCGCCCTACGAGGCTGGCATCCCGCTCTCACCCTTACACTGTAGAAACTTTTAAATGTAGCCGTCTCTTCTACTCCAATAGCTTCATACCTCGCACCTCTCGCCTGTGGAACGCACTTCCCAATTACTGTTTCCCTGATAGCTATGATCTCCAACTATTCAAATGTAATGTCAATCGCCATCTCCAGTTACCTTGATCTACCCACTATCCTTCCCCTCATCCTTTCTTCTATCACTCCTTCCTGCTCTTGCTCCAAATCTTCTGCAACCCCCTGCATCCTAGTGGCTTCACGCCTTGCTCGGTGCGCAATGCTTAAAATATATATATATATATATATATATATATATATATATATATATATATATATATATATATATATATATATATATATATATATATATATTAATGTATATTTGGGCAGCAACCTTATTTTAAATCATATTTCATTAAATATGACACATAAGGAAAAAAATTTTTTTTTTTTCCAGCGTTCTTCCAATTTTCCGTTTGGCGTGATTAATGGGATGCAACAATTTTCCAAAAGGTCCATTTTCTAAAACCTTTTGACCATTTCTTTAGCCATTTTCAACGGGAGTTTGTTTTAGGTATTTTTAATTTCTCTTTATGCCGGACTGTTTAAGATGGATATTTTTGTGTTCTTTTAAATACTATTAGGAGCGTTTTAAGGTAATAGTAGTATGTCCGATGTATGATTTCTGACAAGAAACACAGTCTTGGAATGGACACTGAAATTAATGCACTATATTGGTCATCGCCATTTTAGATTCCATGTGGATATTTTGATTTCTGACTCCAAGTTTTCCATTTTCTGTAATTAAGTATCATGTTTATGTAGAGATACCAATATATATATATATATATATATATATATATATATATATATATGTGTGTGTGTGTGTGTGTGTGTGTGTGTGTGTGTTGTTTATACTTTGGCAGAATGTTTTCATAAAGACATGGCTCATTGAATAATTTAGACAAGTTTTAATATACTTATTTCCAATAGGATCCTTTAATATTAATGGACATTCTTCTTAGTTTCCTTTTTAAATGAAGAGAGAAAATAACCATGTTGATACATATTCAGTTATTCCGAGAACTTTCGACATTAGCACAATGTCATCATCAGGGTGTTGTTTTTCCAAGACAAACAAATTGTTGTGTTCATTATTTTTTCTAAGACAAAATTGTTCTGTTCATCTTAAAGTAAAATTTCTTACCTGAGAATTGAAATACGCTAAATTTGTATACGGTAAGATTTAAATTTCAGGATCTAAACGTCAGGGGAGGTAACTAAGTTATTATTAATCTTTGATATCGCAATCCATCACATTCTAATTATAAACAAGACGGATATATCATAAAAAAGAATAATAAACACTAATATATCTACCACAGACCCTAGTACAAAATAAAGTTAATTATATACTATACTAAATTCAATATATCCAATTTAATCGTTCCCAATCATAGTATAGACTAATAGAATATCACCCAAGAATACATAGAATTTACGTCTCTCAATGCGCCTCATTATTTTAGGAATAGTAATCAGTCTACAAAAACTGGTTAAAGCCAGAACACACATTTTAACCCCTCTCCTAGAAACAATCAGTCCATCACGTATATAAAAAAACCTAGCCACCTAGTTGACAATCAAAGGGAGATGCATATGAAAGATCATTGCCAGTTTAGATATAAAATATCTATAAACAAATCTCCATCTCGAAAAATGCTTAAATCTCTTAAAAAACGTTTAATACAATCAAAGATAAACATCTACTTACCAATAGCTAAAATAATGAAAATCTGCCTTCAACAATCTATGCTATTTCGCATTTAATAATAATTTTTATAAACAATAATTTGGGTTAGCAAAGGGATCCCCTCTTAGTGGAGTGATTGAATGTATTTCTTAGAATTTCCAAAACTGTTACCGAAAAAATCAGCACACTTCCGATATATTGATGATGCTCTGGCTTACCTGATCTAGTAGATAAATGAAACAATGTCTATAATACAATAGAATTTACATAGGAAATGGAAAAAACACAATATTTCACCATTTCTAGATATTACGCAACACTGCATTGACAAAAGCTTAAAACTTTCTCTCTATGGAAAATCAACTAATAAAAATGATCTTACAAATTTCTATTCCCAACATAAATAAAATAAAATTCGTGATAATTATCAGATTCTACTTAAGAACACTCAGAATTTGCAGCTCTCACTATTTACATTAAGAGGAGAAATATATTGAAAATATTTTCAAGCTTCTGTCTATATTTCTGAGAGCAGGTATTATGTGCATTATTTACATTATTCGGACTATTGTCCTCATCTTTGTTGCCATATTTATCACGACGTTTCGGCGGTTGTACGGATGGAATGTCGAGCTGAAACATTTATTTCGCTCACTGGAGTAGACTGTTCTAGTTCCACTTGCCATGTTTTAATGGATGACAGTTACCAGTTATCTCCTGTTAATTTCCTCTGAAAGTTCTGCACTGTCTTAACCTATTTGGGTCCTGTCACTGGATCTAAACAACGCCTTTATCCACTGTGCCATGTGTCCTTGAGGACATCTGGGTATGAATTTCTTGGCATTATAAACCTAATGTCTCAGCAACCATTTTTACCAGTGCTCATATTGCAATTTTTGCTGTTATCAATCAATGTTTTTGTTATTATTGCTTTTCTCTGGCACTCCTTATTACTGGTTCCCATACTGTATTCATTTCTATGTCCTGGTCGGCTCAAGAGATTTTAGTGGCCTAGCATATGTGCTGAATCATTAAGTTTACGAATTTTCCAGTGGTGTTCCTTGCCTATGATCTCAATGATCTGAGACATTAGATGTATAATACCCAGAAATTCATACACAAAAATACATGGCACAGTGGATAAAGGCGTTGGTTAGATCCAGTGACAGGACCCAAACAGGGTGAGTTCAATACCCGGTTAAGGCAGTGGAGAAAATTCAGAGGGAAATTAACAGGAGATAACTGATAACTGACATCCATTAAAGCAGGGAGCGAAATAAAGGTTTCAGTTCGACATTCCAACCACCTGAAGAAGACCGGAGCGTATGACGGCCGAAACGTTGTGATAAATATGGCGACAAAGATGAGGACAATAGTCCGAATAATGTAAATAATGTACTTTCAAGCTTCTTCAAAACACTAACTATATATGTTCAATGCAAGACAAAAGGCTCATAAAATATTCCAAAATAGAAAAGCTGCCCCGCCTGACAAACTCAAAAAATTAAAAAAACGTATAGTCCTATCCACTAAATTTTATTAAATCTACAATCGAAAAGAATTTATCTAACCTCACCATAAATTTGTCACAACTGTTAAGAATATAGTGGCGTACAATTTGTGTCCTATTTCTACATTACTCAGAATATTTTCATTTATAGAATAATTTTTATAGAATATTTTCATTTATAGAATAAATTATAATTTTGCATCGTTAACTATACAAGTTAACGATGCAAAATTATAATTTATGAATGTGTCCAACACATGCGAAATTATACTCATAATGTGAAAAAAAAGTCTTACAATAATAAACGATATACAAAATCAGTGAAATTCTACTTAGACGTGTCGAATTCGGATATTCTTCTCGTTTCGTCTGTTTTTCATTTATATTCAAGAGATTTGGTGAAAAAATGACACAAGTGGCCATTGCGGTGTGAAATGCTAATCTCAGCCCTAAATCCGTGTGTTACGTTTTACCCCGAGTTAATTTGCGTTCTGCTTTACGAAACAAAACAACGAATGACTTAATCAATATAAAACAAAATAAAGAGCCAAAATGTGAAGTAATTTACTCTATCACCAGCCAGGATTGCCACAAAGAATATATTGGAAAAAGTTTAAATAAAAGATTATATGAACACAAAAAAGACATAAAAAAAGAAACACATTACTTACTCACCGTAAGGAGACTGATCACAATTTTGACATAAAAAAAAATAATGTAATTAAAAAAGAAAATATTTCACTTAGATGAAAATGTTTAGAAAGCGCTTAAATGGCAAGTTCATCCACACTAAATTTGTTTGCCGTTTCTTACAACGTTTCGCCATTCTTTGCAGATATTCTGTTATCGGAATGTGTGATATTTAATAACAAAGTTGATGGAAAGAAAAAGAAAAAGAATCTAAATTAAATTAGTTAGCTTATATATGCAAAACACGCATAAAAATTATAAATGTAAATTTCCCAATGTCTTTCCGTGCGCATTTTTAGTCGCATCAGAGTAAACAATTTAGTTCGATGAAGTCCTAAGGCCTCAGAAGATAAACTTTTCTTCTACTCTGTCATCACACGCTCTCTCTCTCTCTGTCTATCTATCTACCTATCTATCTATGTATCTATCTCTCACTCTCACTATCACTTTCTCTCTCTCGCTATCTATCTATCTATCTATCTATCTATCTATGTATCTCTCACTCTCACACTCTATCATTTTCTCTCTCTCTCGCTATCTCTCTATCACTCTGTCACTCTATCATTCTCTCTCTCTATCTCTCTCTATCTCTCTCTATCACTCTATCAGTCTCTCGCTCTCTAACTCTCTCTCTATCAGTCTCTCGTTCTCTCTCTCTCTCTCTATATATATATATATATCTATATCTATATATATATATATATATATATATATATATATATATATATATATATAGCATTCTCAAATTGCAAGAATTCATTTAAACTGATTTATTGAGGGCAACCGGCAAAAACAAAAAACAACAAAAAAAAAACAGTGCTTATTTACTTTACATTTTTCCGATTTATGTATAAATTCTATCTTCCGGATCAATTTTATGGTGAAACTGTGAGGCATTTATGAAATGTTGGTTCGCGTTCATATATATATATATATATATATATATATATATATATATATATATATATATATATATATATATATATATATGCTCACTCACTCCCTAATGAGCCAAATGATAACACACACCCACAGCAATACACACGCTTACACATATCATACTCACTCACTCCCTAAGAACCAAATAACACACACACAAACACTAAACAGAAACACATCCCCTCTCCAGGACCAATAAAACAGTCAAACTGACGATGGGAATTCAGAGAAGCATAGATCCATCCCACTCTTATCTCAAATAACAACTTAAAAGAGACTGTTTGACCAACACAAAGAATTTTAAAAGATTCATGTTAAAAAGATAAAAAAATAAAAAAAAAAACAAATGAAATCTACAGACAAATGTTCATTTTGCCCATCAAGACATTCATTTCTGTAGTTTACTGCTACCAGCAAGCAGAAATATTT
>OZ010591.1:79478071-79503071 GCA_963932145.1 Acanthosepion lycidas | reverse complement strand
CAACTGCCGAAGAATTACGATTTCTCCCATAAACAGTCAATGCATGAACGCAAACATTGTATACCGAGAGCGCATTCATTGTCGCAACGCTGTTAACCCTTATTTTTATTTCCAATGAAAATCCCTGTAAATTATATATATATATATATATATATATATATATATATATATATATATATATATATATATATTAGGCTGGTGCAAAAATAATGATGTAATAATGTCGTTTTTTGACGTATTAACGACATTATTACGTAATTATTTTTGCACCAACCTAATATATATATATATATATATATATATATATATATATATATATATATATATATATGCGTTCTGTTCGACTCTAGTAGCGATCTGAAATTTGATCCTTTCTGAGATATGACATTACTATGAATCAACTAGAAATTTTAAAGGGTCATACAAAAAACAAAATTGGAAAACTGACGGAGAAAGGAAACTCTCCAGCATTTAGAAAATCCGCAAAAATAACTCGTAATAATGAGATTTGTTTCTATTTAATCTGAAAAAAAAAAGAAGTTTTGATGATTTAAAGGATTAGGTAGAGACAGGCATTCCAGATTAAAAATAAATAAATTGATTCTGAAATAAATTTATCATTTCATGTATATACACATATATAGATATATCAAGCTTTGTGTTATGGAATGACATAACTAACAATCAATATAACTACTTCTTAGCTATTTACTGTCTGGGAGTGGATATAAATAAACTTTGTGATAAGACAATTATTTTTATGAAACTAGTTTTGGCATCAGCCACATTTGAGAATCAATAGATTTTAGCACAAACGGTTTTTCTGGGTGTCATAACCGTGTGGTCCCCAACTAACACTCTCGTTGCATTATGGCGAATGACATTTTCCACACCGTTTTTTTGGCTGTCACAAAGCATATATATTCCTGACGTCTGAATAATACACGCTTGGGATTTTCACTCCATTTAAAAGTGTTACCCTAGAAAGAGCTGTCAGCCACAACGGAACCCTGATTATTCTCCCAAATCAGCGAGGCTGTGATATTTAACAATTTATTTCTATTGCTATAGCATAATGAAAGGCTTCATTATTATTATTATTATTATTATTATTATTATTATTATTATTATTATCATTATTATTATCATTATCATTATCATTATCATTATTATTATTATTATTATTATCATTATTATTATTATTATTATTATTATCATTATTATCGTTATTATTATTATCATTATTATTATTATCATTATTATTATCATTATTATTGTTATCATTATTATTATTATTATTATCATTATTAATATTATCATTATTATTATTATTATCATTATTAATATCATTATTATTATTATCATTATTATTATTATCATTATTATTATTATCATTATCAATATCATTATTATTATTATTATCATTATTATTATTATCATTACTATTATTATTATTATTTTCCTTATTATTATTATTATCATTATTATTATTATTATTATTATTATTATTATTATTATTATTATTATTATCCTTATTATTATTATCATTATTATTATTCAAATAGTCATTGCTATGTCTTTTAATCTTTGTAACAGATATGGTTACACTCGGAACTACAATATCAGCACAATTCGCACTAGTGTTAATCAAAATGTCCTGCTCAATATAAAAAAAAAGAAATCTTCTAAGCTCTTCAATTATCCGAGTGTACCCAACAGTTAAAGTAATGATAAGGTTTTTTCTTTAGCAAACAGCTTCCTTCATCTTTAATGTATCAAGAGGGAATTAACTGATACCGTTATTCAAGCGAATTTAATTTTAACAGTTTCCTAATCTTTAGGCCATGTCTTTATATCTTGCAGAGACTTGCAGTTTAAAACGTTATATATTTCTTAAAATAATTCGAGTTTTCTGCGTTCGCTTTTTGGCAAAAGTCATATAATGCTGGCATGTTGAATTTCTCAGGAAAACAAGTAAGATGGAGTTCAATATGGGAAGATAGATATCTGCTAGCGAAAATTTAATAAACATGCCGTGTTTGATTTCAGGTCGAGACGACTGACTTTATTTCACTTTTATCCCCTAGATAAATATTTGATCACATCTCTAGTGCCCTAAATGTATTTGGAACAGAGTATACGGTGTTCTTTAGCCTTGATAGTATCATTAATGTGAGAAAAAGAATATTATTATCATTATGTTTGTTATTTAGTTAGTAGCTTAGAACATGCGTCACGCCCTGCCATTTCCTTAGATAAATAATTGCCAATTACGTTTTGACTGTAAAGAAATACGGAAGAAAATGTTTTATCAGAAATTCTCTTTGTATATAACAAGAAAAAGTAAGCATATATAATATGAATAAATAAAGAAAGCAAAGGATTTATGAAAAATAAAAAAAAAATGGAGAACATTTAATCACTTTAAATAATGATACATCTTCATAATTTTTTAGCTGTGTGTGAGTATTTGCATTAACAGCTTTCAAGAAAAAAGAACAATTATTCTTACAGATAAAATATTTCCATTAAATCCATAGCTAGCAAAATAGAAAGATGCACTCCTTTAACAAAGACATATACGCGTAAAAGAATGTAGCGGACGTGACAAGAATTCGAACTCTGTTCTCCGAGTTCTCATTATGATATGATATCCCACCCGCACATTCACTTTGTTTAATGTAACGGGATCCATCTCCAAGAACATGCATGGCGAATCCTAATTTACAGATAGTAAAGGAAAATAATGTTTGGAGTGTCATTATTATATTTGTGCGCAAAAATCCTTTTAAAATATGATAACTACTCATAAAATCCGTGTTAATTAATAATGTTAGAATTATTTGCTAATCTCTAATAAGTACATGTATTTGACAAATATCACACAGTTTCTAAGTTTGTTTATTGCTTACTCTAGATTATATTTCATCAAATCAGTTACTTGGAGTCGTTTTGAGTGCGGCATTATTATTACTTGGATGGAAACGATGACGCAACTGACTTCCCTATTTCAACATCATTTGCAGTCACGAGAAAAGTTAATGTAACTTAACTTGTATTTTTCACTTGGTAATTTTCAAATCATTACGAAGAGGTGGCACTTACTGGAGTTGATACGACAAAATGGTTCCATAATGTTTCGCCACTGTTTTCAATATTCTTGAAAGAAATGTTAAGGTTGTTGGCTGGAAGGTTTTACTTTTTTCTCAGATTTCTAATTAAATTTAACTTTTTTTTTTCTTTTTTTTTTTTTTCTAAAGTCTACAAGAAACGCTAAAATGATTCTATCTACACCTATCCCTGTGGAGATTAAAAAGTGAAAAGCTTTTCACTGTGATTCCGAGGAAATAGAAAATCCACAAATAATAAAAAAAAGCTATATGTGTAAAATCATGATCACCGACTTCTTGAAATGTTATAGACATATAAGAAACAAAAATATCCGTGATGTTTTATATGTGTATTTATAATAAGTCTGGCAAGGTTCAATATGCTTTACACACAATCAATAGCATACTGTAATAAAAACATATTTTATTTGTTTAAAATTATGTGGTCTCGGTCCCAGACACATTTTGGCGAATTCCTATCAACATCATTGTTCGGGGGGTTTCTAACCTCTGGGGTAGTTTACTGTTAAAATAATGACAATTAATTCTGCTTTTGTTTTAATCATTTCACTCCAAGCATGACGATGATGCCTCTAAGATATAAGGGGTTACTCGTAGTGGTAGAGAATGAGAAAACTTTAATGATACGTACAAAGGGGAAAAAAACTAATAAAATATCAGAGTTCAGAAAGATAAAAAATGGCGATTGACTAAAAGATTTTAGGTGGCAGGGGAAAAAGATAACGAAAAGGATTTCCACAGGTGAAAAGTGAAAAAAAAATTATTAGTTTAGAACTGATGGTTGCATCTATCTTGTTCAATAGTAAAACTGTGAGACCTATTAGCCAATCTAGTAGCGCGCTTATGAAACAAATCAAAAGAATTACCACGAAAATACTTGTAGAATAGACAGAGGGATATCACGTCACTTCCATGAGAAAGTCACTGAAGACGGAATGCCAAGTCAGGCTCGTTTATATTACAGACACTTAATTAAATTTCTTCAGTGGTATAACTACATTTCTTGAGGCACGGTGGAGCAATGGATAGCGGCTCGGATTGAAGAATCGGAGAGCCGAGTGCGAATTCCAGTCGAATCCATTATATTCACTTACGTGCTAATAACCTTGAGAAAGGTATGAATCCTCTTTTTCTCGCCCCACCTATGGATAAATAGCAGGAAAAACCGGGTTTGGTAACAGCTGCTCTATCGAAAGATACATGATCGCCTAAGTGTGTATCCCGCATGACACCTGACTGATAACTATATTTTTACTGTGTAATTGCATTTACCTATGTAGTTATCTCTGGTGGTCTCGAGACAAAAAATAATGTCATCAACATTCTCGAGAATTTGTACCGAGACCAAAAGTCGAATGTTACCCAATACAAATGGATCTCGATTCTTAATATCCCATATTATTTCATAATAATAAACACGTCCTCATCTACCATGACTTAGTTAATATCTACATCTAATAAGAAATCGAAATTTAATAGAAAATCGACATATGATTTCTATGTCTTCCTCCTGATTTATTCATTCTCTGCAAGGAGGCTATCCTAATGGAGATGTAGACTCCAGCAAGATTTATTATTAGTTGGCCTAATATTAACAATATAAGATACGCGTATTATACAGTGTTGATGGCTGACACGGAAATAAAATTACAAGTTATACGAGAATTTAGTGAAATAAAGAAAATGAACCTATCACCTTCAAGAAGACACAAAAGCATTGTCATCTGCAAGTGAAAAAGCTCAAGATATGAATTACAAAATTGTGATGTCAATATTATGCAGGTAAAGAAGAACATCTGGAAGCTGTTTTAAGAGAAGATGGAAAATACGATACTTAAATACAAACGTGCATTTGACTAAAGAAAAACGCATTCCAAAACTAAGCACGTTATGAAAATGTAGTGAAAGAGATAATCAGGTACCCCGAAAAAAAGTTCGTGTTTTGTGTGCGATCTGCCGAAGGAAAATTACCAAAAAGTAGTCAGCAAAAATCTACATCAATGACTAGAAGCTATTCTAATGTTCTTCCCTCCCTTGAATGGCGTGACCAATCAGAAAATTCTCTCGGTGAACAGAAGTCGTTGTTTTTCGCTTATAAAAGGAGATGATTTTTTTGAGCGGTGAGACGAACACGCGTTGTCGCGACTGTCGAACTCTCTGCATTAGAGGAGGAACCAGGACGAGGCTTTGCCGAAGGGCAAGGTTTCGTCCGGGGAGGTTGACAGGGCCTGAACCCGTCTAGGCGGGTTCAGAAAGGCCATATTTTTGGCCGAGCCTACGGGCTCGGGGATACCCACATTAAAACGGCCTTGTGCCACATTCGATCCTCGTGGGTGGATTGATAAATACCGACGAACACGCGTTGTCGCGACTGTCGAACTCTCTGCATTAGCAGAGAGGAACCCGGACGAAGCTTTGCCGAAGAGCAAGGTTTCGTCCGGGGAGATTGACAGGGCCTGAACCCGTCTAGGCGGGTTCAGAAAGGCCATATTTTTGGCCGAGCCTACGGGCTCGGGGATACCCACATTAAAACGGCCTTGTGCCACATTCAATCCTCGTAGGTGGATTGATAAATACCGACGAACACGCGTTGTTGTTGGCGAGAAGTGGAGGTTGGATTTGTGACCATATTTTGTCGTCTCTACGGTGTGTGTTGGACTGTTACGTCAGACTTTCGAGTGAACTGCGATTTGGCTACAAGTGTTGCGGCCAAGAAACAAGAAATCTATTGCTGTTGCTACGATCAGTTGACAGTCTTTTCTTCACCCCAACAGAAAACAGAATAAAAAGTATTAGAAACAAAGTGAAAGAACACTGGCTTGCTATGTAATATCCAAACTCTTAACAATCTCATGCGAGTAGGAGAAAACTGAAGGCAGCAGAAATGTTGTTCTACTGAAGCATACCGAAAAATCCATGGATGGAGCGAATAAGCAATAAGTAAGTCTTAAAGACAAAGACAGCAAAACGAACACTGGCACAGAATCAGAAAGTTACAGCTGAAATACCTTTGCTAATATGATATAGGGGAAGTCTTAGAAAAACTAAATCTTACAGGGCATTTTTAGGGCAAGTGATATTAGGGAAAGCAACGGATCACCTTGCTGACGAGTTTAAGATTGGATGATGAAACAGGTGTTTTGGGAGCCTTACTTAACGTAAATAGGGCTACGAACTTTGAAATGTTTCCGAAGGCAGTCATATCCTAAATGCACTTGGCACATAGAAGAAAACGATGAACCAATGAACAGGGAAGTTATTTCATTGGGATCTACCATACAACGAATTATATACAGAGGTATATCCCCAAGAGGGGGGGTACCAATTTGAATGGAGGGGTGGCCTTTAAATGGACCATGGTTGCGTTCTTAATCTTGCAAGGAAGAAAACTCTTCCATGAACCGTCGTAATAATAATATACTATAATTTTTTGTGTTATATTTCAACTCTATAAATTGATTGCACGCTGATATTTTCAGACATTAAATTTTGCCTTTGATTTTTCGCAAAGTTTTAAAAATCAGTTTTTTTTTTCGATTTTTCACCTTCAAGATTGTAATTTCTTCCAGCCAATTTGGACTCAAAACCAGCACTGAAGTATTATCTACCAAACAAAAAAAAAGAATTTAATCGAAATCAGACAAAAACAGTGGAAACGCATAAAAAACATCAAATCGCACACATACATACATATAAACTCACATTTTGAGAATTATAGATATAGGCCATATGAACCAAAATAAAATCAATTAATGTGAGCCAAAAAAATACATTCTTCAAATTGAAAAAATTAATTTCGTATGATAAAGTTAAATGTCCATAAATAAGACAAATATCAAAATAAAGAGAATTTTAGAAATTATTATAAGTAATAGATGCGATAAACATGAAAAAACTACAGAACTCAAAATTGATTACTCCATATTTACATTATGCGGACCATTGACCTCATCTTTGTCGCCATATTTGTCACAACGTTTCGGCTGTTGTACGCTCCGGTCTTCTTCAGGTGGTAGGAATTTCGAACTGAACCCTTTATTTCGATCCCTGGGGTAGACTGTTCTAGTTCCACGTGCCATGGTTGATGGATGTCAGTTATCAGTTATGTCTTGCTAATTTTCCCTCTGAAAGTTCTCCACTGCCTTAACCAGGTATTGAACTCACACTCTTTGGGTTTGTCACTGGATCTAACCAACGCCTTTATCGGACTGAAGAAGGCCGGAGCGTACAACGGCCGAAACGTTGTGACAAATATGGCGAAAAGATGAGGACAATGGTCCGCATAAAGTAAATACTGTACATAATACCTCATCTCAGAAATATAGACAGACTTTGATTACTCCATATATATTAATGTACATTTGTGCAACAAACTTTCTTTTATACATTTTTCATAAAATATGACAGACAAGGAAGATTTAATTAATATTTTTTAAGGCTCTTTACGGTTTTCCGTTTCTTTGGAGTAAGAGAGTACAGAAAGCTTTCATTGTTCCAAGCGGTAAAGGCCACTTTAGCCATTTTTAATGAGGTTAGGTTTTTGCTGTTGTTAGTTTTTCGTAATGTTTTGAATGTGTTGCATTTTATTTTTGGGTCTTTTTGAATGGGAGAGTTTATTGCGAACCTTCACGTGATGAGCACGACAGGAATTCCAGGGAGCATCTTTCTATTTAAAAAAAAAAAAAAAAAACTTTTAATCCTCGATTTTCACTGTGATAAGTTATGCTTATAGTAGAAGAAAGGAGTTTGATATACAGGACCTTCGTAATAGCGAAAGGATTCCGGTATTGGGATTTATATAGGCTGTTAGTGTTTTCAACCAGATTTTTCTTAAGGTTTCTTGTAAATTGTGGGTTGGTAGATGTATTTATAGCATTATATATATCATCACTATATAATATTGATTATCAATTTCATTATACAAACATCATATATATATATATATATATATATATATATATATATATATATATATATATATATATATATATCATCAGTATATAATATATAATGTTTATTATATATTTTATTATACAAACGTCATATATCTATCTATCTATCTATATATTTTATATATATATGTATATATATATATCATCAGTATATAATATTTATTATATATTTTTATTATACAAACATCATATATATATATATATATATATATATATATATATATATATCATCAGTATATAATATTTATTAAATATTTTTATTATACAAACATCATATATATATATATATATATATATGTATATATATATGTGTGTGTGTGTGTGTGTGTATATCATCAGTATATAATATTTATTATATTTTTGTATTATACAAACATCATGTATGTCGTTTTGCTCAGGAAATACTCGAACAAGACTACACGATCGATAAACATATGGCAGCAAAAAGACAGAAATAGTACACCTACAATAAGCTGGAAAATACTGAAAAAAGCACCTGCCTACAGTAATATTACAAAAAATGCCCACACGAAAAAGTAGCAATAATATCACATACCCCGCAAAAGAATTTACTAAACAAAAGATCAGAGATAATCTTCAAATGTAGGCATGAGAATAAGTAGCTATTTTTCCCAAACGGTTAAAAAAAAACCCACCAACAATCACTTTTAGTTCAAGCAACCATCACAATAATTACATTTATTGTTATCATTGCACCAGCATTAGTAATCACTTCTACCACTTTACAATAACTATTAGCTACTAATATTATCATTACCACCAACACCCAACACCATTACTACCACATCTCATCTACTATTAACATATAAATCCACTAACGTAAATTACACCCCCAGCATATATAATACCACCAAATAAAAACCAATAAGATCAGAGATAATTTCCAAATGTAGGAATGAGAATAAATACCTATTATCAGGATTTATACCAAAATAAATAAATAAATAAAATAAAATAAAATAAAACACCAAAAATGACTTTTTAGTTCAAGCTACCACCGCAATAATGAGATTCATTGTTTTTTATTATTCTCCAACCACCATTACTAATCACTTCTACCAATTTACAATAACTATTAGCTACTTATATTATCATTGCCACCGATCCACTGACAACATTACTATCACATCACATCTACTATTACCATATAAATCCGAGATAATTATTAACGTAAACTACCCACCTCCCCCAGCATATTTAATACCACCATAAAATTAACCAATAAGGATTACAGACTGCTATTTCTACCAGTTACATATACATAGTCATCAAAAACAAGCAAATAACCAGCTTTAAAATAATAACAAATAAACTAAAAAATTAAAATTAATAGCAATTTTACACAGACCCCACCACACGTGCATGCGAGGAAAAAATTAAGCGAGAAAATAGAAAAATTCTCTCATAGATGACATGTATACATTCACGAGTCATTAACGAGTAATTTTCTCTACACTTCCGATCTTTGAATTTCAACATACAAATGCGTATGTATATAGACAACAGCACACATATACATACATATTTCAAATCCCATAGTGTCCACATGTGTTCATGTCTGTATGAGCACCGGCGGACGAGCGAGTGTGTATGTGTGTCTGCGTACCTCAACGGGTGTACGTACATGCATCTATGTTTCCGTTAGCATGAGTGACATCACGACGACGATTCCCCCCGCCACTCCCATAACAACACCAACACACAATCTACAAAAACCCAAAATTTTAAAAAATTAATTAGTTTGTCTGACGATCAAAAAAGCCTGAAACCCAGGGTCACAAAAGCACATCACTTCAACCAGATATGTTAGCTCTATCTCTGATATTGAGCGCTTTCGAATAAGTGTCGCGCATATTATATATATATATATATATATATATATATATATATATATATATAGAGAGAGAGAGATAGATATAGACAGATAGATATAGATATCATCAGTATATAGTATTTATTGTATATTTTTATTATACAAACATCATTATATATATATATATATATATATATATCATCAATATATAGTATTATTATATATTTTTATTATACAAACATAATTATATATATATATATATATATATATGTATGTATCATCAGTATATAGTATTTATTATATATTTTTATTATACAAACATCATTCTATATATATATATATATATATATATATCATCAGTATATAGTACTAATTATATATTTTATTATACAAACATCATATATATATATATATATATATATATATATATATATATCATCATTATATAGTACTAATTATATATTTTTATTATAGAAACATCATATATATATATATATATATATATATATATATATATATATATATATATATATATATATATAATCATCGGCACATAATATTTATATATATTTTATTATACAAACATTATTATATATGTATATCATCAGTATAAAATATTTATATATATTTTATTATACAAAAATCATTATATATATATATATATATATATATATATATATATCATCATTATATAGTACTAATTATATATTTTTATTATAGAAACATCATATATATATATATATATATATATATATATATATATAATCATCGGCATATAATATTTATATATATTTTATTATACAAACATTATTATATATGTATATCATCAGTATAAAATATTTATATATATTTTATTATACAAAAATCATTATATATATATATATATATATATATATATATATATATTATATAATATATATATGATATATATATATATATATATCATCAGAATATAATATTTTTATATATTTTATTTTACAAAAATCATTATATATATATATATATATATATATATATATCTTCAGTATATAATATTTATATATATATTATTATACAAAAATCATTATATATATATATATATATATATATATATCATCAGTATATAATATTTATATATATATTATTATACAAAAATCATTATATATATATATATATCATCAGTATATAATATTTATATATATTTTATTATACAAAAACCATTATATATATATCATCAGTATATAATGTGTATATATATTTTATTATACAAAAATCGTTATTTTTATATATATATATATATATATATGTGTGTGTGTGTGTGTGTGTGTGTGTGTGTGTGTGTGTGTGTGTGTGTGTGTGTGTGTGTGTGTGTGTGTGTTTTTGCAAGCTCAGATTCCGTACTGGAATAAGAGATCAATTCCTTTTCACCAAAATCGTGTAAAATAAATATATTTTAATTACCAAAATACCGTAAAGTTACTAGTTGAAATAATTTAACTATTAGGGGGCCAATTGAATTTTTGCATTTATTTGCATTTGTTCGCAGCAGCAGAATGTTTCTCGACAGCCATATCTTACTGTAAAATAGCCTGATTATGTGATTGAATGATATCGAAAATAAAGTATCTTTACAGTCGTATATAGCGAGAAAATTGACGTCTAATTCAAGTTTTGGGGATTGGAGATTATCTCTCAGCTAGATTTGTATGAACGCATGAAACGTTGCGAAAATTTAAAGAAACCGGTATGGCTTCTGCGATCGATGTACTATAGTCGAAAACAAATTTTCTATATTTATTCAAATCGCCAGAGTGTAACGTTTATTCTATTTTTCATGTGTTTCTATTAGTTTGAATGTGCTTTTCGTTTAATTATGGTTGGCTAAATAATATGTTTAGGAGTTGAGATAGCGAAATAATTTACTTTTCGTTCGAATTATTTTGAATTCTGAAACTCCAATTTACTTTAATTGTGACAATACTACCTCATCGTCATCGCAATAAAATTTGGCATCGCAAGTCGACAACTTTCTATTGTCTCTCTAAATAGATCTTATGTATGTATTTTAGCAGACTTTAAAATAATATTACTTCTTTATTTTATATCTATGTTTGGTTCAAAAAGTTTGTTGAAAGATTATGAATTAATTATTTCCCCATGTTTAAGTTGCTATATGTATTCTGATGTGTTTGGGAATTATCATTTTCGATAGAGTATTTAAAAAGAAAGCATGTGAAATAAATTAACTGTTTCTGAGACTTTTGTGGAACAGAATATACAAATGACATATAATTGTGAACATTTAGCAACAACATATTTTATTGTCTGATAAAATTAACAGTAAGTGTGCAAAATGGTATTATGAAGGTGAATATATGAGATTTTCATGCGTACTTGTGTGATATCTTACAATAGATTTATTTTACATATATATATATATATATATATATATATATATATATATATATATATATATTCTCTGTTAACTTGAGTTATGTTCTAAGCGATTTTATATGGTGCATTAATTTCAGTGTGAAGTCACCAAGAGCCCAGATGAAACACTCTCTTAGATTTTCTTTCATGAAGGAGAAAAAAATAGGTTGTGATTTTGCGCTTTTTTCTCATCAACTCTTTTTTTTTAAACTCCAGGTATCCGAATCGCTATGTCGTACACAATGATGATGTCAATATGCAATAATCAGACAGTATAATCTAACATTAAGACAGAGATGCTTCTGTGCAGTTTGCAAAATATTACTGCGTCATTTCTACGCTTCGATATAAACATCTCATTATATTTATTAGCAATTAATTATCATTTAATCTCATTAATAATAATAAATATAATATATATAAATCTCATTAATAATAACGTATTATATTTGAAACTGATTTTTCGTATATTTATGCAGTCTGCACTCAAATACAACGAATTAACCAAATTAATACACAAATAACATGCACCTGTAAAGTGATTCTAAATATGGCTTACATATAACACATGGTCTAATTTAAGAGACACCCATCGTGGATCGAACTGACTACTCCGTTGTAATTGTTCTAGTAAAATAAGTTTGCTAAACATTACACGGCATCAATTTGGTTTGGTTGTGTATATTTGTTTAACGTCATATCAACCTCTATTTTTTATTTAATGCCGAAATTATTTTGAACAAAATTTTATGGCTTCTAAGTCGATTTAAGCCGCAAATAATATCAACACAGGAAGAACGCGGAACACAAATTGAGAGTTAAAAGGAATAATATTGAAATTCATATATACAAATACTGTTGAAATAATAGTTCCTGTTGCAAACAAATTGTTCTGTTTGCGGCTACATGTTATAAGGAAACAATGCAAATCCACTTAACTGAAGTCATTGGTTTAGCAGAATGTTTTCAATTACTATTAGGCTGGTGCAAAACGAATGACGTAATAATGTCGTTTTTTTGACGGATTTTTAACGTCAAAAAACGACATTATTACGTCATTATTTTTGCACCAACATAATAATATAGCACGGCTGTCAGTGCAGGTAGAATCAGAGACGACTTTGATGTCCCGTAGCTTGCAGATCAAGACAGAAAATAGGAAGAGAAAAAGAACAGAATAGTTTTCTTTATAATTGGCGCCAACTTACTCTTGGTGATGATTGGTTGGTTTAACGCTATACATGATCTTAGAGAGTGCAGCTGACCAAGGGCGACAAACTCATCTACGTAACTTTTTTTTTCTTATACTTCAAGTATAGATAAAATGTATTGTTTAACATTTTGCTATAAAATGCATTGTTGTTAATTCTGCTTCAAAAATAAATCATTAGTATTTTTATTAAAAATATGTATTGTTGGTGTTTTTGCTTTACTTGAATATGTATTGGTATTTTTTACTATAAAAGTGTATTTTTATGTTTTCATAGTATGTTCTATTTGGGGTTTCACTGTCTGGCCATACCTGGGAATATAAACAGGTGATACAACCCGAGGTCAGGGTGAATTTGAGAACAATAGTAATGTACAGGTGGTTCCGCTCTCCTCAAATCCTCCAGTCACCCGATTAAATGTATGGCTGACGGATGTTGTGTATGGTCATTCCCAGGAAAAAACACACCGAAGTCATCTAACATACACATGTGTAATTGTATTTTTTATATGGTCGTTGGGAAATTAGTTATGTATTTGCTATGCATCCCACAATACACATGAAGAACTTTTAAAAAGACCTGTGTAATGATTGACTGCTTGACTTAGTGTTTGTCGGTAGTTTAAACCGGAAACTTATTTTGTAATATAAATATATATATTTTACTTTTTAGCGAGTGAATATTGCATTAACATATTTTTTTAGATAGCTATGATCTTTCAAATACAAGTCATAATATTTAATCCATAGTTGAGCGGGAGAAGAGATTGGTTTATACTTTTCCCAAGAGTATTTACACGTAAGTGAATGTAAACTTGATTGGATTTCGAACTTGACTCTCAGAACCTGTAGCAATTACACCAGATATACTTCCTCATATTAATAAGTTCAAACAATAACCGATAATAAGCAGACTTATCTCAGCTGCGTACGGCATCTTTTTATCGATAATTGTAATCCTCAATCCAATTATGAAATATCCTTTACAAACAGAATGAAGCAAAATGTTATTACTAGATTTGAATATATATCTTCTGATTTTTTTTTGTTTTTGTTTTTTTCTGTTTGTTTATATAATGCCATATTAAAGTTTTCTTTTTAAACCATGCTTTTTATTTGTCAACAGAAAGTGAACCGGCACTTAAAACGTTGGCGAAAGATGAGGAACATAACTAAGAATAAACTTACACAAATCTCAAATTATTCAGAGAAAAATATTTATTTACATTTATATACAATTTCATCTTAAAACTAATTATCTACTTTTTTACAAAGCATAAATTGTGTTGACAATTGTCATCTACTTTCGAAATATTCATCATATTCGTCAACAAGATTCCTAATGTCATCTCATCCCGATTCAGCATCGATTTACTCCGGTCTTAAGGGTTAATCTAATTGATTGGATATAGCCAAACTGGCAGCTGATCTAGAAGATGACATCCAATGTTGTTACTTAGGGCAGCAAATGGCTTCTTAAGTTTGAGGCCTCAAAAACGAAACAGCACTCATTTAATCACAGCGCTTTTGGACTTTCATCCGCACGGCTTATACTAACCCAAAGGAAAGTAACATGAGATTTACTATTTTCAACGGACATAAAATTGAATGATTATATTGAATCAATTGCTAAGTCTCTATCTTCAAAAATTCGTTCACCTTGTCAATTTTCTCACGGGAATCTATCATGTACATTTATACGACATCCACTTGATAATGAAATTGGATAATGACGTCATATGTAGTCTAATGCTTCTGCTATGTATCTAGAGATGCTTGACAAAATCCAAAGAGGAATCTGCAATGACATTGGTCCTTCATAATCACTTCGAATTCAGACACTTTCTCTGCGATTTCCACATAAGTATTCTCATGTTAAGTGTTCCGGTGTGTATTTCTCTTTGATATTGTATTCACAATTTTAAAAGCATCACTTTGATGGTGTATAGGTTTCATCGCTTCACTGTTTAAATTAATAGATGTAGTCATAATCTTTGTGCTAAAGGTTTCTTTTCCCTCAATTTTCGCTGGCGGAAATCTCTTCCGGATACTTGCTTTCATATCAGCTACGACTGTGAAAATCTTAAACGCCATGTGAACGTCATCTTTTTCATTCTAGAATCTTTTGTCTGTGGCGTCCAATAACCACATGCCTCTTAGTGGTTTTTTATCACCTTGCGATGGGTGAAATGATTCAAAAACATTTTAAAATCCAACAATTTGCTGTACATTTTCAAGTAAAAATGCACCAATGAATGCTTGAATACTGTTATGGAACGTCCGAATGGTACTCTGACAAAATGTATACTTATGCTATTAAATGACGTGGCAGCTTTCAAATTTGGCAACCATTCAACATGGAAAGTATTATTTTGAAATGGAAAACACTATTATAATTATTCATATAGAATACATATATGAGGTTTGATTATATAGTATCAGAACAGGTCCTATCAAAAGAAAACTACAACACATCTCAATTAGCCAGTTAATCTCCTTCGAAGCAGTCCCCTTTTAAGCCAGATACTTTATACAACGTCGTTTCCATTGATCGAAGCATTGATGGAACTTCTTGTTGGGAATAGCGAACAGTTGGCTTGTCGCATTCACCTGGATTCCATCGACGTCTTGAAATATTGTCATTTTTAAATGGTATTTGATTTCTGAATAGGAAAAGTCGCTAGAGGCGAGTTATGGGCAATATTTTTTTTTCGGACCTGTGGAAGGTTAATAGACCCAGAACTTCTATACAAGCCATGCTCATTAATATAACCTCTGTGGTGCGATGGGACGCCCACACTCTACACACTTTCCTTCCATGCACTGCTATATAAAATGAGGAAGAATGTTATAACATGTGCGTAGGCGTTTAGACAAATCTTTGTCAAGTGGTTTCACTCTACATAATTTAA
The DNA here is from genome assembly GCA_963932145.1 of Acanthosepion lycidas. NCBI lineage: Eukaryota > Metazoa > Mollusca > Cephalopoda > Sepiida > Sepiidae > Acanthosepion > Acanthosepion lycidas. The sequence continues at coordinate 79,486,620 of OZ010591.1, read as the reverse complement.
CTCCATTGTCATAGTACCATCCCAATACTTTTGGTTCAGACGTCGTATATCCTAGAGAATGATTATATATCGCAGTGTGTAGTGAATACAATATGGTGTAAAAGGTAAGCTACATTTCTTTTCTTGTCGCCTTCAAAATGGATATTTTTCAATAGAGTGTGTTATATTGTAAAGATTTAGATTTTAAGAGCTACCGATAATAATTTGGACCTCAGATCTGTTTACAATTCTCGGCATTCCGAAAAATAGATTACTCTAAATATTAGCCTCGAGTGTCAAGAAAAAATAACAGTCTTTTAATTTTGACGCATAATGAATTTGATCATAGGTGAGAGATGTTAAAAAAAACGCCTGAAAAGCTATCTTATTTTGAGAATTCGATGGTTTTTTTCTTGCTATAATTAAGAAACATATATTAGGTCATTCGGAAAATAATTAAAATTTACCAGAATCGATAGGAAACATATTTAAAATTGTTAAGTTAAATTACGTAAAATTCAGTTTGAAATTGTTTCAATATTATTTTTCAAAGATGTAATAAGATACATGTTTAAAAAAAACTGCATATCAAGAAAGCAAATATTCAATTGCATTTTTAAGAAATTTGGGTTCTTCTCTGAAAAAGTATCTGATTTCAACAGTTTTTCTTAACGTTCACCTTAATGCTGTGGGGATTAAAACAAATGCAGCCCTGTAAAGGCTAAATCTGGTGTATATGAGGAATATGGAATACTTTCACATCGTAATGAACTTATTTTGTCTTGCAATTGATTTGTAGAGTGTCTCGTTCGATTTTCATCCTGAAGAATAAAAAGATTTTCTGTTAAACAAAAGAGGACACTTCTGTAGAAATGCTTCGTTTGTCCAGTTTCCAGTTTACAGAGAATAAACATCGTCAGTGGTGATTCATCCATGTTCCAGTAGTGTTCGTAATTCTGGCCGAGATTTCTTCAATGATTAAAAAGTTATGATGAGAAAAATATGACATTAGTAGCAAAGATATTGTAAGGATGATGAATGAATCCAATACGAAACTAGAAATAGGGAAAATGATGACCACAGGATAATGAATAACTATACAGGCGCATGAAAATACCAATTAATATCAAATTGATATAAATGATTTTGAATAATAATTATATTAAGTCTAAGCAGCCTTCCCTCAGAAGGCATGGTTTATTTGTCTAAATATCATTTGTCTGTGATGTATAATGCGGATTCTCTTTTTTCTTTCCTATTTATTAGTTCCGTCTCTCACATTTTTTTCATTGATTGAGTTCTGAAAGGCAAGAAAAGATGAATGGTTTGTTACTTTTTTCTTGTTTGTATATTTTTGATACACCACTTTAGATTTTGTAATAATAATTTTCTTTGTCTTTGCTCTCTACACCGCTTTACTTTAATATAGGTGTATATATTAATATATAGCTATAGGGTTAAATAAATGAGATAACTAGATATTAGCGACCGTATACGCGTGCATACGCTGGCGAGCAAATAAATAATTGCCAAATTTAGCCAAGAGGTGTAGACATAATATTGCTCAATGAGATTAGAAAGAGTTAAGAAATATGTATCAATAAATACATATATACTTACGTTTGATGTGCGACCCGAGTTTCGTCGGTTACCCAACTCATCGGACACGAGATGTTTTTCTTAAAATATTGTAATCATGAATAACCCAACCCTCTTTACGTCTAAATTTAATTTCAAATTTTATTTTTCCGCCCACTTTTATTTCGGATCATACACCGGTTATCTCCTTCTAACAAGTCAAACGAACAGCGTTTAAATTTTAAGCGTACTGCAGTTTCTGAGTTTTTTTGGGGTTTTATTTTCTATCATTAACTCATACCTACACCTAATTTCCTGCACTTAAACCCCGGTATTGCTTTTTTGTGCTATTTTAATTTTGGACTATGGGTCAGCTTACATAACATGGGCATCTGTATACATTTTTTAAAGTAAGCAATAAGGTATATATCGTGCCTGGAGTTGTGTAACCGACGAAACTCGAGTGGCACATCAAACGTAGGTATATGTGTATTTATTGCTATATATTTATATGTATTCAGATTATTATATTTTAGCTAGTTCGTTTTTTTTAAAATCATAAATGAATAATTTGAAGTATTTTCTGTCAGACGAGTATATTGAGAGAACTGAAGCAGAATATTAAGTATTTTGATAAAAGATTTGAAATCAAACTACCATCTCTATGTAAGCCTGATAACAAAAGTATATTATTTGTTACTTACAAGTTTACCTAGATTTAAGAAAAAGCCAGATGTATTCTTCATCCAATACCGTTAGAACTCTCACCTCTCAGGAAATGCTCAACCAGACAAAAGTTAATATTTGTCCCACTCTTAGGCTTGCAATTTAGCTGATGTTCATTCTCGACGGCAATATTTAGAGATGAAGAGCTACACAGTTGAAACTGATTGTTGATTTAAAGGTCGTAACACTCCTAGATATAGTTAACCAACATCAGTTTGAAAACCGCAATAAGGAGTTGAATTAATGCTTGAGCAAGCATTGTAGGCAATAAAATATAGATATCGTCAAAGTAGGTGACATTGCAAAGTTGAATGCGGAAAATTATGGAATTTCTTTTTATTAGGTTTTTGTTCTGATTGGTACAGCTCAAATTCAGTAGTATAATTGCTGAAGACTGAAGATCAATCAGCATATATATCATGCAAAGCTCAACACACGACGAAAAATATTTAAAATACTTGGCCCTTGTAAGGCCTAAAATACAGGATGTCCCCAAAACCAACACAATTTAAAATGGGAATATCTGAGTAACTACATGTCGCAGGAAATCAAAATTAGACAGGCTTCATGTTGAACTATAAAATATTTATCAAACTCTGAACAAGATATACAAAGTGATGTAGATTTTATAACCGATTACAGAAAGCTTCACAAATGCTCAATATACGTACCACATGTGGTACAAGACATGTCAAGTCATTAGTTCAGCTCCTGCCAAGCACGCCGTCTTGGGTAACATTCTCCAGTGCCTTGGTTCCGACCTATCTCAACGAGAATGTACGAAGATGGATCGCGCGGGGCAGTGATAAAGACAGCGTATTGTTGAAATGGCCACCGCGTTCAACTGACAACACATAGTGATCTTTTTCTATGAGGTTACGTGAAAGGGTAGGACTATATATCCCCGTCTTCCTGCAAGCCTAATGGAACTTAAGAAGAAAATCGGTGACACAACTTCCATGGCAAATGATGTGCTAAACTACATTGTTAAATTTTACCAGTTCTGACCTACTCAGCTAAGCTCACCATGCCACGTATACTCGGACGATTCGTTCTCGTTTCATTCATATTCCACTAGTCAGACGGGTGTTTCATTCAAACGAACCACAGACTGCCGAGAATACATTTTTTTACATTTCCTCATAAACTGCACTTCTTAATTTCTCATCAAACGACGCCATTCAGTATCCATCGACCCTGTGTTGTTCTTGATTTTGTTATTTGTCAAAAAAAATATTAAGCAATGACACCCTGTAAACAAGTTAGTAGATGTAAGTTTTCTAAATGCCAGATATAAAACCTGAAACTGATGCATATATAGATACCTGACAATGTTACCAACACCAGTTGCTTTATACCAATATTATTGTGAAATTTGCATAGAAAAATTTCGCAGATTATAATGTGATGAACGTGTTAAGCGTTCGATTAAGAATAATCAGGCACGTTAGTGTTCGTTTGAATAACACCATAACTTAATTAATTCAAGATTTATAACAAAACATTTCAAAATAGGCCACGTCAGGACATTCACGAATTAGGCCTCACTTTGCCAATTAGGTCGTTTTGCGCTGTTTCCCACCAGCTAATGAAAGATTCTATACATGTGTAATTGCTCACTTAGTTAAAGGAAAATATATTCACTAAGAGTTAATATATATATATATATATATATATATATATATATATATATATATATATATATATATATATATATATATATATATATGTATATATATATATATATATACGCATTATTAACTGGTCCTGTCATATCATACACACATATACCTTTATTAACCATTTATTTAAAACACTTGGAAACATTGTATAGAAAATATGCGTATGAACTAAAAACACCCTTCTTCTTATGGTAAATATATTTAGGTAGAGTTGTTAAAGTAGTAAAAGGAAGCGTCTTTCATCATTTTTCCTCTATTCAGGGATATACATATTCTATCCGTTATTGATTCCTCTCTCTCTCTCTCTGTCTCTTTCTCTGTTTGCCTCAATAATCTACTATTTATCAGCAGAAAAATATCGTTAACAGAACATTAGAAAATAATGATTCCTCAAAAGATCTGTGCGGACTGTCTTTTATCCTATGCTACTGATGTGTATCAACAATTCTTACATCCCAGATATACTCTTGTAGCCGTTGTTCGAGAACAACCTGGAGTCTTTTTCAACACTCAGATTAACACCCTCACTTTTTCTTTAATCCCGATTATCATTCTGCATTCAAGAAATTCTATAATCCTGTCCACGACCAACTGTTACCACAGCTAGCTTGCTACAGGTAAATCTCTACTACTTACATCCCAAAAATATGGTGTAGTTCAGACGATTTCTACAAGTGTAGGAAAGCGAATCGATCCAGTTTAGAGCTCTCACAAATTTCTTTTTAATTCAGTCAGTATGTCGAATCTTTTTGGCGATTAACAAATTGATGAAACAAGTTTGACAGTATTTTTTAAATATAAAATATTACGTAACTTACAAGAGTGATTTAATAAATTGACTACAAAACGCGTTTTGCATTTAAACATTGCTAAATCGTGTCCGCGTTCAATGATTGTCACAACTACATTACTAAAATTGAGATTTCCCATAGCAATTACCGCATATTTTAAGGCAGATTGATTTTTCGCTAGGAAAATCAAAATAGCACTCTGTGGAATAGCAGGGTTTGCTGGAATAAACAGTGACACCAAAAATTAAATTCATGTCTTTTACTAATTCTAGAGCATTCGCTTTCAAGGATCGTCTGAAAAATGTACAGAAGTAAATAATTTCAGCACGTTTTGCTTATGAACTCACTTCAAAAGCTTACTATATCAAGAATAAATCCAAATAAAGTTGATAGTTTTTGTATACATTGAATGGAAAATATATTGAAACCAGAATTTTAATTATTAGGTTGGTGCAAAAATAATGACGTGATAATGTCGTTTTTTGACGTATTTGTTAACGTCAAAAAACGACATTATTACGTCATTATTTTTGCACCAACCTAATATTAAACACGACAAGCAAAATATATTTTTTTATTGTATTCGATAAGCGAAAACGGTAAAAATTGCAAAAGATATTACAAAAAGGTTAATCAATGACAGATCATAACTAATTTTGTAGGTCATAATTAATGAACACGAAAAGTATATAAAATTCTATATAACAACATAATGTTGTCGGGTCCAAATTATAAGAAAAACGTTTTAAATTTGCCTTGTTAATTGGAAATCGCAGTAAAATTACTCCTCATATATAATACGCAATAACATATCTAAATTGCACAGAATAATTTCCGTTTGAAGTAAATGAAGATCATATTTGATAGCAAAATGATTTAGCAATAATGATCTTGTACTCTGTTTCTTTTCCATATATAAATTGTGAAGCTTCAGTACTTAATTTCATTGCTCTTTCAACATCTTGCAAGTAAATTCTGAAATTCCAACGTCGTTCCATTCATCAGAACCTCTTGAAGTTCATTATTAAAAAAGGCTTGCGAATGCAGGGTCACAAAATCCATTTTGTGAGATGTTAATAAAAATTGACCACTATGTCACTTCATATATGAGGACTGTGTTTTTTTTTAATCTCTTATCTGGTGTCTCGCTACTTGTGAAATAATAAAAAAGATTATCGAAAAATTTCCCCATAATTTATGTTTTTTGTGTTGTAATTTGAATGAAATTTTAAAATTGCCCTTGCAAATTAACATAGCTAAGTATGAATAAATGTTTACTTATCTAATCAACAACATTTTTAATAATCCTATCCCTCACCTTCAATTCATCTGACTTCAATATTGAGAAAATATTTTCCTGAAGCAAGGTAAAAGCACTTTGCAGTAATTGTAGTATTGCAACTTGCTGTCTTTCTGTCGACTGTTGCATTATTCTGTGGATAATGTTGATGATATACAGTTGTTGATTATGGAATTTATTATGTCGTTTTAATTTCAAACCAACTGCATGTATCTCAATTGTAAATTTTTATAAAGATGAATTATAAGGTTTTTCACTGATCATCGGAATGAAATTCGAACGCTCAAAATGTGAATCTAAACTTAATCTTTTTTTTTAAAAAAACGAAAAGTACTGGAAAAAATATTCTATGTCCATATTTATAATGAAAAACTCGAACATTGAAACTGAGTTCAATACGACGGTTCTGAAATCGACTTGTCCTACTCACACATACGTCTAATAGTCGATTCCATTTCTATAAGCAAAACCAACCAGTGCAATGCGCACTCTAATTTGATGTTAATTCAGTCCGCGTGGTGAATCATTATTGGCGATTAATTAAGAAATTAATATAACTTGTTCGACGGCATATCTCATTAAAGAAAAATAATGTTCAATTTACGCACCGAATGTAACAAATTGAATAATTTTCTTCTTATAACTTCGATATTTGAGTCTCTTCTTTTATAGCGATTAAAACAACAGCACGCAACGGTGATTCTTTAAGACAGGAAATTTTATCAGATCAAGAATATTTCGATTTCTTAAAAATGTCTCCTAATTTATTTCTAACTATTAATTCGTTTTTATATTTATAATGCATGTTTTATACAATGGCCATTTTTTACTGAACCTTTTACGTCAGTAAACCTATTCATTCTGTTGTCCTTATAAAATAATGATGTTTGTATTATTCTCTTTTCGTTCTGAGGCAATTGATTTTTTCCCAATGTTCGATAGTTCAATAATCTTAAATTGTTAATTTGCTTGTTACCAGCCTATTAAATAAATTTTCGTTATTGAGTAAGCCTTAACTAAGTTATCTGCGCATTAGCAAGGAATTTCCCATGGTACTTCAGGAAGCGGAAAATTAAATCAAACCCTTGCTCTGCTGTACAATTTTTTCCACATTTGCATCGTTAATGAGTAATTATCAACGCCATGCCATTTCTCTCTGGTTCTGCTACCTACACTACTGCATGCAGTGCAGGGACAATTTTCAACGACTGTTGATGAATGAAATGATTGTTGCTTGCGTAATGAATTACAGTCTATCCCCACTTAACGACCAGGTTACGTTTTAATGATATTCTCGCTAAGTGGAAAATAGTACATGAGCATTATTTAAGGCACACGCCAAAATCTGACTATAAGTAGATTCCATTCGATTTCACTGATGCATCTTCTTCCCCTTTTTTTTTTAAATTAATTTCACCCCAAACATGACCTGAATGCTACTAGTACGAAGGGGGTTATAGGGGGTGAAAATGAGAGAAAAGACTGAATATAGGGAAGTTTAAGCAAAGGACAAAAGATGAATAGAATTCAAAGAGATACAAGGTTTTTGATGTTGTATTTAAATTGTTGAAGAATGTTGTTATCAGAAAAGGAAGTGAAAGAAATGGGTCCCACAGGCGCGAAGTTCGAGAAAATAAATTTTTGGAGTATCAGTGGCGGTTGCATTTAGGTATTTCATCAGTAAACGGGTGGGCCCGAAATGCCAATCTAGTAGCTAGCTTAAATTCATGCATCAGGGATAAAGTAGTTGCTATGAAATTATTTGTAGAAGAGACAGAGAAAACCCAATGGCTCGTCGGTGAGAAATTCATTGAAATCGAAATGCTTGTAAAATTAATTTATCTTTCATTTTCGTTTATTTTTTTTTTTTCTTCTAGGCATTCACTAAAATTTATTTGATTCCTTCTCGTTACTATAGCTTGATCCCGATTAATTTCAACACAGACGCATCAAAATGGTCCAAATTGTAATATATCTTCTGTATATCCGTTATATATTGTTATTGCTTCGTTATGGATTATTATCAACATACATTCATATGATACAGTACATCTTCTATCATAACAATCTTTCTCATTTGCGCTCATTATTTGTTGTGACCAAGTAATTGGTTAAGGAATAACAAAACAAGAGGTTTCAGATAAATACTGTATTGAACAGTAAATACAACAGAAGTGTGTTACACGACTTGGGAGAATGTGTCGGTTGACCAGCGTTCAGTTTCTCACTGTTCTCCCGAGACTTAATTTTTCTACTAACTTTATAGTAAGTGGAAGAGTTTACCATAGCCTATTAGAGGTAAGACATCACAAAACTATCTCTCTTTGTTATTGTTTGTTGTGTTAATTGGTTTTTATGTAGGTTATAACCTTTATCCCCGTGGGATACTCCGGATACTTAATGACGATCCTGATGTTAAACAAATTGATGAAGCTCATCAGAATTTCTGGCTAGGTGCTGTTTCCTTTCAGAACATGGACCTCCACACGGTTC
>OZ010591.1:79463071-79473071 GCA_963932145.1 Acanthosepion lycidas | reverse complement strand
AGACCTACAAATTCATATATATATATATATATATATATATATATATATATATATATATATATATATATATATATATATATATATATATATATCCGGATAGATACAGGGATACATTGTTTATTTGTTTAGATGGGTGTATATAATTGTATGGAGATGTAAGGTTTTAGGTACATATGTTTATGTGCACGTATGTCTATGTCCGTATGTATATATGTTGGTAAATGTGTATATATATGAAGGAGTGGATGCGTATGTATGTATGTGTATATGTATGTATGAGTGTGTGTATTTATGTATTATATGTATGCACGTATATGTATGTATGTATGTCTATATGTGTATTGGTGTGTATATGTGTATTGGTGTGTATATGTGGATATATGTGTATGTGTGTACATGGGTATATGTTTGTGTGTATGTGTGTACACGCCTATATGTATGTATATACGTGTATATTTTATTGTGTATGTGTGTATTCGCATGTGTTTTGGAACATAAAAATATAGATACTTGCCAGATTAGATAATCGTTATATTTATTTTTTATGTGTATATTTGATTTTTAACCTAGAGTCGATATTAATTTTGTCAAATTTTCTTAATTACACAGCGGCCCTTTCAGTAAATGCCCTTCAGTTTTAGTTTCCCCCGCCCCATCTCTCTCCCTCACCCCTTTTCTTTCCTTTCCTCTCCCTCCTTCTTATTCTGATCTTTAACATTAGATCGTCTATGGTGTGTGTATGTCACCATGAAATGTATCTTTAATGTATTAAACATCCGACAACATTCATATTTCTCTCACTTAAAACTCTTCCACTCACCTCTCCTAAACTCCTCTCTGTTAAGGTTTAATCTTCCCCTTTCTCTCGTCTGTTACCCCTCTCTTTAGCTCTAAGATTCGTCCCACACTCTCATATTTACACTCTCTCTAAATTTTATTTTTATTTCCGGAGTTGTTTTTTTCTGTTTTCTTTTTGAATTTGTAGGTCTGATGAATTGGATCGTATTTACGATTCCAAAGGAATAAATTATGGCCATGGAATATTAGTGTTTAAGCCTTTTTATTATATATATATATATATATATATATATATATATATATATATATATATATATATATATATATATATATAAAATGCGCAAAATTTCTAATATCTAGAAAAACACTAAACTAATTGAGTTTCTTTTTTCCATGCTTTCAGATAAGACATTTACACATGTTGATACCATTTGTCGAAAGAATCACTGAAAAACCTTTTCAGATATTCAGCAACAAAAAATGAACAGGTCAAAATCGTTTTGTGTTAGCCCCACTGTCTTTTCAATGAGCAAGTTGACAGAAAAAAATAATTTAGGCCTTTATTAATGGTACCAATATTTTTTCCCGGGCTTCCGTGTTCAAAGTCCATTCATGAACCTTCATGATAACAATGAATAAGTTTAAAAATGCGGGATCAGTAGAGAGGAAAACGGGAACAGATGGTCACAACGGAAATAGGGTTAATCTATTCAACGTAGAGATTAAGAGATCCATAAGAAAATATCCAACTCAATCCATATGTCGTTTGGTAATTGAGAGCGGAGTTCCACCTATGCCAGTCCAAAGAGAAGTGACAGAAGACTTGAAAATGAAATCGTACGTTAAAATTCTGAGGCACCTTGTTACTCCAGAATATAAAGTTAGAAGGTTAACCCTAAAACAGTAACCGTCAATTAAAGTTACACCACTACTAACCATGGGCATATCATACCCGATTTTGATAATATGAAAAGAATATTAAATATAAATCTTTATTTGAAATATTTTACAAGCAGGCGCTTCAAACTTTGTACTTTTAGTTAACATTAACAGGAACTGAAAAATATATTATTTAGTTAATAAAATCAGTTACTGAAAATTTTAATTAAAAATGGAAAAATTTGCGGTGGGTCCTATATACCCATGATTAGTGTTCTAGGGTTAAAGAGAATGTAGATCATCTTCAATAATTTCGAAAATGATCCTGGAACAGACACACAAATATACGCTTATATTTGAACTTCATTTCACTCCTTAATCTATGATTAATTAATCATGAACACGTTTACGAAGGATTGAAATGCGTATATTGTGTGTTCCAGGATCGTTTCCCCAATGAAAAGTGCATATATGAAAGAAGAATATCAGCAATCAATTGCTGATATCTCCTGAAGAGTGGACGAACTAATTGCTATATGGGCCGTTTGCGAAACTCCAGAGCCGGATGTTGTAGCTAATTCCACTTATCTTAAACAATTTAAACTTTTTATTTATATATATATATATATATATATATATATATATATATATATAATGTCATCCACAGACAGAATGTTTCGCTGTATCACAGCTCATCAGTGCGGCTAGACATCCGGTTGCCTCTAGCTAGGATCGAAACCCGACTGAATTGGTATCAAGCGGATATTCTACCACTAAAATGATGAAGGTGGATTTTTAGCGTATTTATTTTTGGAAACACACCCAGTGACTCAATTCGGCTTGCGAAGAGTCTCGCTATATAGCTATAATAGTCACTGTTTACAAACCCATACCTTAGCCCTAGAGTGCTCAACTGTAATAAAATTTAATTCAGGAGCTAATATATATATATATATATATATATATATATATATATATATATATATATATATATATATATACCATGGCGTTCTATACTCCTGGCCAAGTCATGGGTAACTGAGAGCCAGAACTGGAGGCCTATTGAAATATGTAGGATTTTCAGAAATGTTAGAAGAAAATGAAGTCAACCTCTTTATGAAATACTTAGAATGAGATTTTTATTCACACCTGAGGATAATAGGATGTGTTGAAAGATAAATAAATGAAAATATGTATTTTGCTATGAATACTGATAATTATTATCAACACAAAGGGGTAATTATGATTTTTGGTAAAAGATATATTGAATCAGAAATTTATATAATTTACAGGTGTCACTGAATCCTTTATTCAATCTATTCCCTGTGAGTGAATACAGACTTTGGTTTAAATTTACATTACAGTTACTGGGTTTGACAAACAGAACCCAAGAAGTCTGGAAGACATCAGCCGAAGTGTGTATATAACAATCAATCATCACAGAAATATAGACAAATAAAACAAAATCATTCTAGGAAAGTTTCAAAACTTTTAGAGCTGGTTCTTTTTCTGATCTAGGTGTGCCATGTTTTCAATTTTTTTTCAAAACTATATTTGCAAAAATAGAAACATGTTTTTTTTCCATGTTGAAAAAATGAAACTCAGAAATAAGCATAAAAAATGTTACTTAATGATTTATAGCAAACCTTTTCCTTTATTGTATGAAAAAGGATGAAACAAAAAAATAACCATAGACAAACTTTTATTTTTCCGCGGTCAATTAAATTGGCATATTTTCCATACTTTTCATAATAAAAATGGGTTTCACATTCACTGGGTTGATTATCATTTCTTGTAATATATCCAGCTATGTACACAAGAACCATTTTTATTTCATTGGAAAATGTTTATTATCTTCAGTTAACCAAGGTTTTTCAGGATGTGTAGGATATAATTTTAAAAAAGCTTGATTTACGCAGTTGCCATCATATATAATAGCCTTTACATCAGCTGGTACAGATGTGATGGCTTGGACTGTTAACTCAATTTGTTCAAATAAAAAGGGGGATGTTAATTTTGAAATTGGAATCAATTTTGTAAGAAAATTTGGACCCCCCCATTGAGACATATCAACATTATACTAAGTACTGTTTGAGCAAGTACAGATGGATTGTCAACTGATTTACCAAATAGTTGTTTGCCATGATATAGCAACATCTTTTTGATATATACTTCATCATGGAGAATTATGCACCCTTTTTGACTGGTATTAAGAGTATTAAATATAGATAACAAAAAGAATTTTCATTAAGTTTTGAAACTTTTGACGTCATCCTTCATAATGTTGCTAATGAGGGTAATTGAAAATCATATCTTAATTCATTATACAATATCCGTGATCTTGCATAGTACCCAAAAGCAAGCACAACTATATCTGAGCTGTATTTTATTCCAACCATTTTAGGAGCCATTGCTAAAAATTGTTGACTCAGGATATTTTTCTTGTGATCAAAATCCATAGAATTTAAATATCGGATGATTTCTTCCAGTTTTGACCAAGTATCAACTGTATTTATATGATTTTTGGAAAGGCTGCTAATACAACACTTAACTCCATAATGAAATGTTTCAAAGCGCAAATTGTTATAAACTTTCAACATAAAGAGAGGAGTACCATCAATAGATTTTGATAATTGAACAGTTAAAAATAATATTTTCATCCAAAAATGCTACAACTGGACATATAAAGACTTTTTTGTTGTTAAGCAGACTTTCTTTCAAATTTGTATAATTTTATCTAATTCTAAAAAAGCATTAAGTTCATCAGCAATTTGATTTCTAACAGTACTGGAGTTTTTTTTATATTCCTTTGGACAGCTGAGGGTGTTGGTATTTGACGACTTGGCACACCTGGCCATACAGATGCTGGATTTTTTGGACGCATTTTTCCATTATGGTATCAAAATTTGAAGGCCAATGTTGTTTACTTTAGAACTTTATATTAAATTTAAAAACATTCATAAGTATCCTTTCCTTTAGTTTGGTTATTTTAATACGCTTTGAACTATATAAATAGGAATATATATATATAACTTTTTTTTACCTTAAAGCAAAACAATTAAAAGTAAAGTATAAATAATGCATTTTGTCCTGAACCAGATTAACTAGGTGAAAGATAGTCAACGACCTACCTTTCCCCACCCATCTTTCGCCACGTGTAACAAGAAATGTAATATTTCTAAATAAAAATATGACAACCTTTTTTCATATGCGCTTCACATGACGATCACAGATGGAGAAACACACACACACACACACACACACACACATATATATATATATATATATATATATATATATATATATATATATATATATATATATATATATATAATGGTTGTTTAGTTCATATTAAAATAGATACAGGGCTATTGAATCTTGCTTTGCAATGAGTTCTATTTAGGTGTTATTTATTAAAATTTATTTTATGTTAATATTGTTTTCAATGTTTCTCATGTGTTGATCTCTCTCCCTCTTTCTCTCTCTCTCTCTCTCTATATATATATATATATATATATATATATATATATATATATATATATTTGGAGGATTTGAATAATGATAATTAACTCATAGATTCTAGAAGTATCCTCAAAAGAATACAGGAAGAACTGAACGAGTCTACTTATAGCAACGGACTCTGCCCCCATGAGTCACGTCTTGTATCCCCAAGCCGCTCCATCCAGAGTATTAGAAGCCTGTTCAAACAGTGATATAGAAATTATTAGAAGGAATTGAATAATCATAATTAATTCACCGAGTCTAGAAGAACCCTCAAAAAAATGCACAAAGAACAGAATGAGTCTACTTATACCAACGGACTGTTCCCCCATGAGTCACGTTTTCTATCCCCAATACGCTCCACCTGGAGTATTAGAAGCAGGTTCAAACAGTGATATAGAAATTATTAGAAGGAATTGAATAATCATAATTAACTCACCGAGTATAGAAGAATCCTCAACAGAAAGAACTGGATGCCCGTTTCGTCCTATTCTGTGGACTCATCAACAGTGCGCATGCACTAACGAGAATCAAACCCGAACCGTTAAGATATGTCGCAAGGGTCATACCCACTAGACCAATATATATATATTAGGTTGCGATGGGAAAATTATCTCTTTTTTATATTTTTAATTTCGGGCATGCGTGTTGTTTGTTTTTGATTTTGTCGAATACACAGTATAATATAGCCAGTTAGCCACCGTCTGTGAGAAGAAAGACCACCATTTCGCAATTCACTCTGGCAGATATTTGGAAACAGCATGCTGTACTGCTTGACATTCGCGCTGGAAGATTCAATACGAACAATTGAAAATGTCTGGGTGTCAATCTGCGGGAAGTGTTGGATGTGTCTAATGGTTATCACGAATGTACAGAAACTCGGGAAACTCAGTCTGATCGTTTTGATATACTCAACACGGAGGCCTACATCAAGTGCCTTAAGGAAGTTCTGCTGCCCTGGGTCAATAGTGGGGTGGGCTGTTGGAAGACCATATATCTGACATCAGGACTCCGCACCAAGTCGCACGAGCTGGAGAACACAGTTATTGCTCTCAAACAATTTCTGCGATGACATCAACCCTGATGCTTGGCCACCAAACACCACAGACTGCAAATCCCTTGATTATTACGTGTGGGACCAAGTTAAGCGTAAGACACACAAAACTCTTTTTAACACCAAAGATAAACCGAAGGCAAGAATTATGGCAGTATTCACCAACTTAATCAATGAGACCGTCTAGAAGTGATGAAACCAAAGTTGATTTTATTGAATAAGTTTACTCTTTAGCATTTCATGATAATTTTGTTTAATTTTCTTAATATATTTATTAAAATGAAATGCCAGTGTTATTTTCATTTTTGCTTAATTTGACAAGAATTTATCCATCACACCCTTTATTGTATCACCAACTTAGAAAGAATCTGCGATCTCTTGTCTACCTACAACCACAACGAGTGTAAGATTGTCGGAGTTAATTCCTACTTAATTTCCTAATTGTCCAAATTGTTCCTAGGGGGCGCTCTCCCGATACTATAAATACTTGCCGATTTCATCACTCACTGTTTTTTTTTTTTTTTACTCTTCATTTTCAGCGGACATTACAACAATGTAATCCCTTGTGTGGAGTGCTATGCGTTTTCTCTGGAAACGTCATTAAGTAACATACACAAAACACGCACGTACGTAGGAATATTAGCTTAGGCATTTCCTGGAACTCAAACTTTGCACAATTATTTGTTACACATACACATTATTGTTTTTGTAATTTATAACTGTTGGTTTGTTAATGGACATATAATTGTTTGCATATATATATATATATATATATATATATATATATATATATATATATATATATGTATATATATATATATGTATATATATATATATATATATATATATATATATATATATATATATATATAAGCGTTTCACCCCAACCAAGCCGAAAATCCACTAGCACACAATTGGTTACAGAGACTTGGAGCGAGAGCAAAAAGGAATGCTAGTGGAATGGATGAAGAGAAGGACAGGGGATAGATCAAGGCATCTGGATACGTCGATTGACATTACATTTGAATAGTTGGAGATTATAGCTATCAGTGAAACAAGAAAAGGGGAGGGAGTTCCACAGGTGAGAAGTGCGAGGCATGAACCTATTGGAGTAGAAGAGATGGCTACATTTAACAGCATCGACAGTGAAAGGGTGAGAGCGAAATGCCAGCCTAGTTGAACTCTTAAAGTTTGGGAACCAGCGAAAGCAGCTCATCGGGGTAATTACCGTGAAAGTATTTGTAAAAAAAGACATGGGAGGAAACTGCACATCTTTGAGAGAACGACTGCAGACGAGATGCCAGATCAGGGTCAATTACATTCCATATCCGTCTCTGGATTTTTTCAAGGACCTTGAGACAAACAGAAGGAGATCCAGACCATATATGGCAGCAATACTCCAAACAAGGGTAAATGGTTGATTTGTAGATTTGAAGGATCGACTACGGCGAGAAAGATTTCCTGGCCCAGCACAGGGAGACAAATTTCCTTGCGGTGGACGAAGCTATTCATTCAATGTATCTGTTTCTTCTCAGATGAGCAGACAATGTGAGACAGAGCAGTCGCAAAGAAGTTCTCTCGCGGAGGTGAGCATCAGACATTTTAATGGGAGGCATGGATGGTTCTCATGGTGTGTAATAGAGAGCAATTTTGTTTTTGAGACATTAAAGTTAACCATCCAATTGCTGCCCGAGTCCACAGCCGTGTGGATGTCCTTTTCGGGACAAACGGCCAGGTTAGTTTTGTCAGCGATACTAGATTTGTTTTTTGTGGAAGGAGTAAATAGTAGTGTTGTCTGCATAGATGCCTACTTGTTAACCTATGACATCAGGAAGATCGTTAATGAAGATAAGGAACAGAGTACGACTTAGCATAGAACCTTGGGAAACACCTGCGTTCATGGAATAAGAGCTGGAGGAGGATTCGTTGAGAACGACCATCAATACACGGTCAGACAGTTGACAGGAATGATTGCATTAATTCAATCAATCAACCTGAAATTTCATAAAGCTTATGAAGAAGACCGGCATTCCAAAACCTACCAAACTCTTTGTAGATATCTAGAGCCACGGCACGAGCTTCTCCGTTATTATGAATTGCTAGGTAAACAATTTTAGTTATGGCCGTAATCACATCAACTGTAGAACGGGCAAAGCGGAAAACTTATTGCTTGTAGGAGAGAAGATCATAGGATGTAAGGTGCTTAACGACTTCGGCGTTGATTAAAGCTTTGAAGACTTTGACGAAGTGCGGTAGGAGACTGATAGGACGGTAATTAGAGGGGTCAGAAGGGTCTACAGAGTTAATAAAGAGCGGAACAATGAGGATTTCCAACAGACTGGAAAACAAGATTCATTGAAGCAATAGTTATATATTTCTGAGAGGGCAGGGCCAGTTCAAGCGCACATTTATTCAATGTCTGGTATCCTGTCTCCACCACTAGCTTTGTGGCGGTCTAATTTAGAGATAATGCCCAATACTGATGACGGGTTTATGTGCAAATCGCTCAATAGAGCCTTGGTTCTACAGGAGAAATCAGTTGTGGATACACCGGAAGAGTTGAGCGTTCAATTGAATGAGAATTTTCGAGCAAAGCATTCAGCCTTGTCGGCAGAAAAGGACAGAACCTTAAACTGCCTGAACAAAGGAGGTATAGAGGGTTTGCTATTGTTAAGTGCGGTCTTGCAGAGACGCCAATAATCCTTGGAGCCGAATTTGCGAGATGTAATACGTTCTTTCATTCGAGCAGCAAATAGAGACTTTGCTTCATTGAGGATACGATTACACTCGTTACGGGAAGAGACAAAGAGACGTCTATTGCAATCAGACATTTCGCAACGATATATGTGGAAAAAGTGAGCAAGCAGCGGAGACCCAACGGAAGGAGAGCGATTTGTCCTTATATTTCCTTGAGGTAATGAAAGCCTCAATTTCACCTTTAACCAAGGAGGAGACCTCGGAATCACATTCATGAACAGGGAGCGTAAAGACATTTCAGAGGACATCCCGAAGGAAATCCCAGAACGACTCCCAGTCTGCTCGTTGATTGCAGAACGAGGTTCTAGTGGCAGGAGTTTCTTTGCTGAGGATGGAGTTGAAATTTGTTGTTTTCTTTTACATTTTTTGGGGGGTGAACTCATTTGAGCCGGCCATATTTGTAGTGGGCCCTGTTTCAGTAGATACAGCTGTTCATGAGCAACGCGTACAAACACACGGTCCGCTACAAGATAAATTCTAACACTCAAACACAATGCAACTTCCGATGAACATACAGAGAATTACGAGACATAGAAGAAAGTGTCAAATAGACAAATGCAGCCACATACATGCAGGGATGATGATAATAATAATAATAATAATAATAATAATAATAATAATAATAATAATAATAATAAACCGTCTTTATTTAACATCAGACTTAAAAAATATGCACATTTTTAAGAGAGCCGGAACTTACCAATAAGGTAATCTTCCGCCCAACCTCCCATGTGAGATCTGCATAAAGAGTCAAAAACAAACAACCGGAAAATAAAAAATATATAAAATTTTCTTTTCTCATCCATATTTCATTTTCTGATGATTTTTCAATTAAAGCGAAATTTGTTGAATATATAAACATTTGTCCCTGATCCTATTATTCAGCCGATTATATATATATATATATATATATATATATATATATATATCCCAAATCACACACACACACACGCACACACACACACACACACACATATATATATATATATATATATATATATATATATATAT